>OZ035835.1:36753660-36911160 GCA_964034765.1 Knipowitschia caucasica
AAATTCATTGTATAAATGCCCTAAAAAGCCTATTTAATTTGTGCCAAATTGTGCCAAACTGCTTTACTAACATTTCACCATCATAAAAAGCATATTTTTTTGGTACTTATAAGTAGAGCTGTAACTAACGATTATTTTGTAATGGATTATTTTTACGATTAATCGAGTAATCGCTTGGCTGTGAATTGTGTAGAAAATTATTTTTTCATCACAAAAAGCTAAAGTGGCAACACTCGGACGTATTGAGGCGTAAACTTAAAGTAAATGTTTGTAACAGGCTCTTTGTGCTAATTCTGCTCTGATTGGATGAGACGCAGATATTAATGAAATTATAAAAACCAAGTCGGTTTTAATCAAAAATACTACATTTTCATGTCATTTTTGCTCTGTTTGAGTCCGTGTGAACCAGAAAACGATTAATCGATTACTAAAATAGTTGTCGACTATTTCAATAATCAATTAGTCGTCGATTAATCGATTAGTTGTTTCAGCCCTACTTATAAGTCACAAATCTGTGTGATTTTCTTTTACATTTTTTCAAAATTTATGTTTTAGTGTAAATGCATATAAAATATGCGCAGCAATGTACCAGCGTCTTTACGCACGCTTTTACTGTGAAAATGAGTGTTCCTACGAGTCCCACCCATTATTTGAAAGCTCTTTTTATTGGCTACTTAGACACAATGCATTCAGGAGTCCTGCTGTCGCTCCATGAAACACACAATGGGTCAAAGGGTGAATAGCATTGAACAGACTACAGTTGAAGGAGGAGATACCATACTTCTCCAGCAGGGGGCTCCAGATGCAGCTTGACTGACACGCTATATGGGAAAAAATATCCCCCCCCCCAACTCATTTTGTCACAATATCTTTAAAATCACATTTTACACACAGATCTGTATTGTTTGCTTACCAGGGCATCTAATAGATTTACATTTCAGATCAAAAGCAATTTAATTTTAAAGTGCTTTACACATCTTTTTACAAACATTAACTAAAAATAAATGCCGATAATGCAAAACAGCACATCTTCAAATTTACTTTTGTGATATTTTCTTATTAGTCATGCTAAATTATGCTAACTTAAAGAGCACTGTTTTAAGCCTTTAGATTAAGGCATTCACAAACTGATCTGATTAATGGGCTTTAAACCAGCCAAGGGCTGTTCTTCTGAGTGATGTCACATTCTCTGCAGTAAAATATGGTCTAGGACCCAACACTGACACTTGTCCATTATCAGCAGCTAGTACCAAGTCAGACTTTGACTAGTGCTGTCTATGATGAGCTCTAAATCTTGAAATATTTCAAATATATTATTTTCTTGCACGTGGCAGCATAGTTGTTTTATCAATGAGCTTTTCAAAGAGTTTAGATATTAAAGTATGGTTTGAGACTGGTCTCTCTCTGGTCTCTCTCTGGTCTCTGGTCTCTCTCTGGTCTCTCTCGGAGACTAACACAAACACACAGCATTAACATGATTGTATGTTTCCAGTGGAGTTCAGCGACTGCACCGACAGACGCAGGTTTCTCTTCAGCAGCGAAGACTCGAAGTTCTCTGTTCAGACGGACGGAGTGGTCACGGTGAGTTGCCACAGTTTGGTACCAGCGTTTTGGTCCCTGGCCTTATGGATGTAAGATTAATGAGACCAAATGTAAAGGCGATCAGCCAATCAGCTTTGTGGGAGCCACAGAGACGTCTGCTCTGGCTCAGAAGTCTTTTGAGAAATGTATGTGGGAATAGAATAAAGATGACACGCAGAATCAATAACAAAAATGCACAAAAATCTAGGAGCAGTTTGTGTGAAGCCAAGTCGCTGTATAGAAATTGTTAAGTGCATTAACTCCAAAATGGGAAAGTACTAAATCTTTTTCTTTATCTCCAGGTGAAGCGAGCTCTGGAGCTGCACCACAGACACAAAGACTTCTCTGTCCATGTCTGGGACTCTGAGGGGAACAAGTTCACTGTCCCAGTGCGGGTGCAGAACCACCACCACGAGAACCACCATGAAGAGGGACATCAGCCTCAAGCAGAGGGTCGACAACAGGAGAACCATCATACACAGGTAATGGACCCACCAGGACCAAGGCCGCGGACCCGGGACCGAGGCTCTACAGGCCTTTCTGCTGCTTCTCTTAATATGATCTTCATCTTGTTTCTTTCTCCCTTCTGGTGTCTCCTTGGCAGACCATGGCTCCCGCTGCAGACGCTGCTCCTGCTGTCATCCGCCATCGTAGAGAAACCTCTGTAAGAATCCCATGTTTCATTGACCTGTTTCTAGGGTTGCAGAGATTAATCGGTTTTACGATTATCGCGATTATGAAAGCCTGTGGTAGGTTAACCGTAAGGATTTTAGATGACACGGTTTACTGATGGTACATAAAACAGCAGTGTGGGATCACTTTGGGAATCCAAAAGATGAGCTTGGTGTTGTTGTCGCTGATGGAATTCCACAGAGCAAAGCCCGTTGTTGGAAAGTTGCAGCGAAGGAGGTCATAATCATCCTTTTCATAGTACGTCCAAGTCAAGGTAATAAAACTGCATCATTGTCAACAAAGGTGTCCAAATGTTCAGAAATGGGCAAGGCAAGTTTATTTGTATAGCACATAGAATTGTGTAATTCATACACAAGGCAACTCTATGTGTTGAATAAACTCAAACTGTCTCGGGGTGCACATTATTGCAAAGGATTTTGTTAAATAATTTAAAATATGAGAAACTTAATTTATATATTCGTTTCCAGAGGTGATTTTTCTTTCATAATGTCAATTATCTTGAATAATCATATAATCGCAATAGATTCTCAATCATGGCTCAAAAATGTGAAATGGATGCAACCCTATTGTTTCTGTTCTTTTCATTAAGATAGACCTATATTCATCGTTTCACATTGCAGCAGAATAGAATGAAGAAAAGAACATCAGCTACTGCACATCAAACGGGGTCAGAGCTGCCACCTTATTCAGAGGGTACTGTTCCTCTGATCCTCCTGCAGGTGGTACCAGCCCCTCACTGATCCTCCTGCAGGTGGTACCAGCCCCTCACTGATCCTCCTGCAGGTGGTACCAGCCCCTCACTGATCCTCCTGCAGGTGGTACCACCCCCTCACTGATCCTCCTGCAGGTGGTACCACCCCCTCACTGATCCTCCTGCAGGTGGTACCACCCCCTCACTGATCCTCCTGCAGGTGGTACCAGCCCCTCACTGATCCTCCTGCAGGTGGTACCAGCCCCTCACTGATCCTCCTGCAGGTGGTACCAGCCCCTCACTGATCCTTCAGGCAAAGTGGGCTTAAGTTTCTTGTCCAGGGACCCAATAACATTAGTGGGAGTTGATGGTAGGTCTCGTAGGGGGATCAAAATCACCATCTGAGCTGCTGTTGCCCTGAAAATACAATGATAAAAGGGATGGTACAACCACAAAATAAAATGACGTGTGTTCGGTTCCAGGGCAGTGAGGTGATCTTCTTCCCCAAAGCCACTAAAGGCCTGAAGAGGAAGAAGAGGGAGTGGGTCATCCCAGACATCAACTTCGCAGAAAACCACAGGGGCCCTTTCCCACAGAAGGTGTCGCAGGTGAGGCTTCGGTACCCTCTGTGGTCCAGTGCCCTCGTGGTCCGGCGTCCTCTGTGCGCTGAGGGGTACCGCAAGGGTGCATATTGGTCATTGTAATTTTGAGAACTGCTCAAAATGGAGTATTTTCTTTTAACAAGTGAAACGCGTTTCAGATCCGCTCTAGTGACGACAAAGAACGTGTGATCTACTACAGCATCACGGGCCCCGGGGCCGACCAGCCGCCTAACGGGCTCTTCACCATGGACAAGTTCTCTGGCATTCTGTACGTGACGCAGCCGCTGGACCGAGAGGCCAAGGCCAACTACACCGTGAGTACAACCGACCCAGTACACCTGCTTCAGGAACTACTACTCTCTGGTCTCTCTCTCTCTCTCTGGTCTCTGTCCTTTCTCTCTGGTTGTAGTGTCAGAAAGATAGTGGTTCTGTTGTTACGGTGTAAAAGGGCGTCCCCCAGCTTTAGCCCTTGGTGCTTTTGTTTGGACAGTTCCTGGCCCATGCTGTGGCAGCAGGTTCTGGTCAGGCAGAGAAACCTATGGATATCAAGGTCATAGTGATCGACATGAACGACAACAAACCAATCTTCACTCAAAACACGTACATTGGAGAGGTGGCAGAGTCGTCCCCCATCAGTGAGTGTCCACTCCTCCACCTGCTTAGCACCTGAAGTGAGATGTTGTCATGGTAACGTGTGTGTGTGTGTGTGTGTGTGTGTGTGTGTCAGACTTCGATATCCTGCAGGTGACTGCCAAAGATGCCGACGAGGAGGACAACTACAACTCTCTGATTAAATACAAGATTATTAACCAGGAACCAAAGTCTCCAAGCAACGACATGTTTGCTATCAACCCCGTCAACGGGGTTATCAGGGTCAACGCCGGAGGGCTGGACCGAGAGGTGAGGGGGAGGGTCACAATATTATTTTTTATTTAAGCTTGTAGTGACTGCAAAAAATTTGTATTTGAAGAGGGGGAAGGGAGGGGGAGAGGTGCTGGTTCTGACTCTGTCTGGTGTGTTTCAGAAAAACCCAAAGTACACTGTGGAGGTGCAGGCTGCAGATCTGGATGGAAATGGACTCACAGGAAACGCCAAAGTCATACTGACTGTTACTGATAGCAACGACAACGCTCCTGTCTACACCCAGACCCAGGTTCACCTCCTCTCTCCTCAGTTCACAACCTCTTTTCTCAGTTCTCCTCCTAAAACCTCCACCTCCTCTCCTCAGTTCACCTCCTCCATCCCTGAGAATAAGAAGGATGCAGTGGTGGTGAAGATGCAGGTCACAGATGAAGACGATGCCCACACTCCAGCCTGGAACGCCAAGTTCACCATAGTGCACGGAGACCCCAACAACCTGTTCACCGTGGCAACCGGTACAAACAAGCAGGAGGGGATCATCACCACAGCCAAGGTACCAGAACACAGGGCCTGGATATCTGATGAGGCTTCAGCACAGACCTGGTTCCATGTGGTACTGTCTTGTCCCTAGGGTCTTGACTTTGAGATGACTCAGACCCACACGCTGGTGGTCGCCGTGGAGAATGAAGTGCCATTCGCCATCTCACTGCCCACAGCCACCGCCACGGTTGTTGTCACGGTGACGGACGTGAACGAGGCGCCCATTTTTGAGCCTGCCGTCAAACTGGTGTCGAAGCCAGAGAACCTCCCAGTGGACATGGAAGTGGTCCAGTATGCAGCCTACGACCCTGACACGGCACGCAAGCAGAAAGTCATGTGAGATTACACTTCAGTATTTATCAGAGCAAATCCTATTGAGACAGGGCCAGTGGGGGCGTTTGGGAGCACAGGGAAAAGCCATGCATTCAGTGTGTTTGTGTCGGACTGGACCTCATGGTCACTGACTGACCGGTCGTGGTGGTGAGTGATAATAGATGCTGTATTTCAGGTACCGGGTGGTGAGCGACCCGGCCGGCTGGCTGAACATTGCTAAAGAAACTGGTTTGGTGACAGTGAAGACTGAGATGGACCGAGAGTCTCTCTTTGTAAAGGACGACATCTACACCGTTCTGATCGGCGCCTATGACAACGGTACTGATCAGCCGACTGCTGATACAAATACTAGTACTACTGGCCTTACTACAAGAAACACTAATGCTACTGATACTTCTTATGATTCTAATACTGATATTTGTGACTCCTCCACGTCCGAGTTATTCTACCCCTGTGTTCTGACGACGACTCCTTCTGCTCTTTTCTTTTGACGACTCCTACCTTCTCCTGACTTCTGCTCCTCCTCCACAGATGAGCACCCGGCCACAGGAACTGGTACTCTGCAGATCAAACTGGAGGATGTGAACGACAACGGACCAACTATCGAAGAGCGAGATTTCAGGGTCAGTCCTCCTCCTGTTCTTCTCCTCTCCTCCTCCTGTCCACCTCCTCACCCTCTCCTCCTCCTGTCCACCTCCTCACCCTCTCCTCCTCCTGTCCACCTCCTCACCCTCTCCTCCTCCACAGGTGTGCTACAAAGAGCCTGGTCCTCAGCTCCTCACAGTCACAGATAAAGATGGACCTGGGTTTTCTGCTCCGTTCAAAGTTTCTCTGGAAGGATCCTCAAAGAACAACTGGACGGCACGCATGAACGAGACCAGTGAGACAGACGCACACACCGCCAATGAGACACAGACGCACACACCGCCAATGAGACACAGACGCACACACACACCGCCAATGAGACACAGACGCACACACACACCGCCAATGAGACACAGACGCACACACACACCGCCAATGAGACGCAGACGCACACACCGCCAATGAGACAGACGCACACACCGCCAATGAGACACAGACGCACACACCGCCAATGAGACACAGACACCGCCAATGAGACACAGACACCGCCAATGAGACACAGACACCGCCAATGAGACGCAGACACCGCCAATGAGACGCAGACACCGCCAATGAGACACAGACACCGCCAATGAGACACAGACACCGCCAATGAGACACAGACACCGCCAATGAGACACAGACACCGCCAATGAGACACAGACACCGCCAATGAGACACAGACACCGCCAATGAGACACAGACACCGCCAATGAGACACAGACACCGCCAATGAGACACAGACACCGCCAATGAGACACAGACACCGCCAATGAGACACAGACACCGCCAATGAGACACAGACACCGCCAATGAGACACAGACACCGCCAATGAGACACAGACACCGCCAATGAGACACAGACGCGCACACCGCCAATGAGACACAGACGCACACACCGCCAATGAGACACAGACGCACACACCGCCAATGAGACACAGACGCACACACCGCCAATGAGACACAGACGCACACACCGCCAATGAGACACAGACGCACACACCGCCAATGAGACACAGACGCACACACCGCCAATGAGACACAGACGCACACACCGCCAATGAGACACAGACGCACACACCGCCAATGAGACACAGACGCACACACCGCCAATGAGACACAGACGCACACACCGCCAATGAGACACAGACGCACACACCGCCAATGAGACACAGACGCACACACCGCCAATGAGACACAGACGCACACACCGCCAATGAGACACAGACGCACACACCGCCAATGAGACACAGACGCACACACCGCCAATGAGACACACCGCATGAGACACAGCACACACCGCCAATGAGACACAGACGCACACACCGCCAATGAGACACAGACGCACACACCGCCAATGAGACACAGACGCACACACCGCCAATGAGACACAGACGCACACACCGCCAATGAGACACAGACGCACACACCGCCAATGAGACACAGACGCACACACCGCCAATGAGACACAGACGCACACACCGCCAATGAGACACAGACGCACACACCGCCAATGAGACACAGACGCACACACCGCCAATGAGACACAGACGCACACACCGCCAATGAGACACAGACGCACACACCGCCAATGAGACACAGACGCACACACCGCCAATGAGACACAGACGCACACACCGCCAATGAGACACAGACGCACACACCGCCAATGAGACACAGACGCACACACCGCCAATGAGACACAGACGCACACACCGCCAATGAGACACAGACGCACACACCGCCAATGAGACACAGACGCACACACCGCCAATGAGACACAGACGCACACACCGCCAATGAGACACAGACGCACACACCGCCAATGAGACACAGACGCACACACCGCCAATGAGACACAGACGCACACACCGCCAATGAGACACAGACGCACACACCGCCAATGAGACACAGACGCACACACCGCCAATGAGACACAGACGCACACACCGCCAATGAGACACAGACGCACACACCGCCAATGAGACACAGACGCACGCACCGCCAATGAGACACAGACGCACGCACCGCCAATGAGACACAGACGCACGCACCGCCAATGAGACACAGACGCACGCACCGCCAATGAGACACAGACGCACGCACACGCCAATGAGACACAGACGCACGCACCGCCAATGAGACACAGACGCACGCACCGCCAATGAGACACAGACGCACGCACCGCCAATGAGACACAGACGCACGCACCGCCAATGAGACACAGACGCACGCACCGCCAATGAGACACAGACGCACGCACCGCCAATGAGACACAGACGCACGCACCGCCAATGAGACACAGACGCACGCACCGCCAATGAGACACAGACGCACGCACGCACCGCCAATGAGACAGACGCACGCACGCACCGCCAATGAGACACAGACGCACGCACGCACCGCCAATGAGACACAGACGCACGCACGCACCGCCAATGAGACACAGACGCACGCACGCACCGCCAATGAGACACAGACCCACGCACGCACCGCCAATGAGACACGACGCACGCACGCACGCACCGCCAATGAGACACAGACGCACGCACGCACCGCCAAATGAGACACAGACGCACGCACGCACCGCCAATGAGACACAGACGCACGCACGCACCGCCAATGAGACACAGACGCACGCACGCACCGCCAATGAGACACAGACGCACGCACGCACCGCCAATGAGACACAGACGCACGCACGCACCGCCAATGAGACACAGACGCACGCACGCACCGCCAATGAGACACAGACGCACGCACGCACCGCCAATGAGACACAGACGCACGCACGCACCGCCAATGAGACACAGACGCACGCACGCACCGCCAATGAGACACAGACGCACGCACGCACCGCCAATGAGACACAGACGCACGCACGCACCGCCAATGAGACACAGACGCACGCACGCACCGCCAATGAGACACAGACGCACGCACACACCGCCAATGAGACACAGACGCACGCACCGCCAATGAGACACAGACGCACGCACCGCCAATGAGACACAGACGCACACACACCGCCAATGAGACACCGACGCACACACACCGCCAATGAGACACAGACGCACGCACACACCGCCAATGAGACACAGACGCACGCACACACCGCCAATGAGACACAGACGCACGCACACACCGCCAATGAGACACAGACGCACGCACACACCGCCAATGAGACACAGACGCACGCACACACCGCCAATGAGACACAGACGCACGCACGCACCGCCAATGAGACACAGACGCACGCACCGCCAATGAGACACAGACGCACGCACCGCCAATGAGACACAGACGCACGCACGGCCAATGAGACACAGACGCACGCACGCACCGCCAATGAGACACAGACGCACGCACGCACCGCCAATGAGACACAGACGCACGCACGCACCGCCAATGAGACACAGACGCACGCACGCACCGCCAATGAGACACAGACGCACGCACACACCGCCAATGAGACACAGACGCACGCACACACCGCCAATGAGACACAGACGCACGCACACACCGCCAATGAGACACAGACGCACGCACACACCGCCAATGAGACACAGACGCACGCACCGCCAATGAGACACAGACGCACGCACCGCCAATGAGACACCGACGCACACACACCGCCAATGAGACACCGACGCACACACACCGCCAATGAGACACAGACGCACGCACACACCGCCAATGAGACACAGACGCACGCACACACCGCCAATGAGACGCGAGACGTGCGCGCACCGCCGGCAAGACGTAGGCGAGACCTGCATTGTCCTAGCCTAACTCTCCTCCCCTCCCCCTCAGAGACTGGCATCGTCCTCCTCCTGTCCACTTCCTTGGACCCTGGCTTCTATAATGTGGAACTGCGTGTGGAAGACAATGAGGGCCTGGACCAGGTGAGCACGGTCCAGGCCCAGGTCTGCTCCTGCACGGGGTCAGAGGTCATGTGTGACGGTAGGGCGGCCTCAGGACCCCCCCTCCCCATCATCCTGGGGGTGCTGGCCGGGATCATGCTGCTGCTCAGTGAGTACTGTGGGGATCAGACCACTCTGACTGTGTGTGTGTGTCTGACCGTCTGACCATGTGTGTCCAGTGCTGGTGCTGCTACTGCTGCTCTTCGCTCGTCGTAAGAACGTGGATCAGAAAGAACCTCTGCTTCAGGACAATGACATCAGAGACAACATCTACTACTACGACGAGGAAGGGGGAGGGGAGGACGATCAGGTACCACACTGCTGTTGCTGCGGAGACATTCAGGATTGTGGCTGGTGTTCTCATTACAGGTGTACAGTTTGTAGATGAACCCAACTCCAACCCCAACTGACACCGCTGTACCCTGGTCATGTGGGCAGTGGGACATTTCTTAACGTGTGTGTGTGTGTGTGTGTCAGGACTATGACCTGGGTGTGTTGCACCGTGGCCTTGATAACAGACCTGAAGTCTTCAGAAATGACGTGGTTCCAAACTTCATGCCGGCACCGCAGTATCGGCCTCGTCCTGCCAACCCAGATGAGATCGGCAACTTCATTGTCGATGTCAGTAACACACACTTACTAGAGATGCTCGCACACATCTACAGAGACACACACAGGCTTGGATCTACTCTATACTCACCTGTCTCTCACCTCTCCCCCCTCAGAACATGAAGGCCGCAGACATGGACCCCACAGCACCTCCTTATGACTCCCTGCTAGTATTTGACTATGAAGGAGGAGGCTCAGACGCGGGGTCCCTGTCCTCTCTTAACTCCTGCAGCTCAGGAGACCAGGACTACGACTGTCTCAGCGAGTGGGGCCCGCGCTTCAAGAAGCTCGCCGACATGTATGGCGGCGGCGACGATGATGACATGATCTAGACTCTACGTCCTCCACATACTGTTGGCGTCTCCTCTTACACTGTTAGCTAACACTAAAGCTAACATCAGGGACTCCCCTAAACTTTCTGCAAGTGGAGCTGCATCCCAATTCAGCACAAACACTGCTCCCTTTTCCTTTGCACCAGTTTTCTCTGTCCTGAGTGGTTCTATTGCGCAGTATTAATTGCAAACTACCCACAACAAACCAGTATCGGGGAAAATTCCTTGGTAATCTTAGTACCAGCTCAGCCTGGATAGAACCAGGACCAAGAGGGACTGGTTACACAGGACCAGAGGAGACACTCCTGCAGGGGTCATGATGATCTAAAACTAGTTGTTTTAGCCTAAATCTTTAGTTACTAAACTAGCACTTATGAAATCTGTGTTAGTTGTTAGCTTTGTTTGTTAGCTTCTTTGGCTTCTGATAAATCACATATGATCATTATAGAAATATTTATCTGGAGGAAGAAGCTGAAAGCAAAAACTCCTAAGCGACAGTTCAAACATTTAGCCACAAATGACCTAAAAATGAAGGAGAGAATTATTATTTTTTTGTGCTGAATTCTGATGCAGTGATCTTTATCAGATCAGTGGTGTGCAGAGGGACAAGGGTTCACTTCCAGGTGTTGCTGTTTCCTAAAGCCACGTTCATTAAAGGGCTGGTAACACACTGTTCTGCTGTGGATAGATTTCATTTTATTTACCATGGACTGTAATAACCCGATAGCTCAATGCATGTAGAAGAACTCCCTAACGTTTGTGTGATATCACAATTTTGGGCTTAAATCTGTGGTTTATTGCTCTGTGATCCTGCTGTTCATATGTGATATTGTCTTGTAAATTGACCAATCAGAGGCCTTCATTCAGGAGGAAACTCCAGTTTGCCTTAGCTACACATCTGCCCCTGTTACAGCACTAAGCTAACACCATTAGAACAAAGGCCCATATAAGGTCCTGGGTCTGTCCACTCAAGTTTTGTGGTATTTACGATCCTGTGCTTTATAGATGCAGATGTGAACTTCTGGTCCCCTCGCAGACCTGCAGCTGTGTTTTGCTGCGTCCATGCTGGTGTCAGCTGTTGCCACGGTTTTTTTGCGTTCACTTTTGCCCTAAACGATTTCGTTGCAGGTTGCAGAAGTGAAGCAGATGTTTAAAAAAAACACAGATGGATGAGGAACTTTCAGTCTGAGGAAGAGGTTTTAAGATACAGCTTTGATACTGAGGGAAGAGTCGTCCTCTCTCCTCCTTCCTCTCTCCTCCTTCCTCTCTCCTCCTTCCTCTCCTCTAGGAGTGACATGGCTTTTCTTGGAGTTCTGTTGTGACCTGAAAGCTTTGTGAGAACTGGACCAAAGACCCCAATGACTTGTAACGAGGCTTCAGAGATGACTGCAACAATCTTCTTCAGACTGAAATCTGAAAATTTGTCATAAATCGGTTTTATTTTGTTATTATTGCAAAGGTTTTTATGTTTTAATTTTGGGTTTTAAATTCTGGTCTTCCTGCTGTCACTGCGCCTCCTGCTCTTCTGATTTGTCTGTTTGTTTTTATACAGTTGTCAGTTGTTAATATGTTCAATGTAAATGAGGGCTTTTTTTTATTTTTTAATAACTGCAAATAAAATTATGCAAGACATTTGATTGTCTCTGATATATTTACGCTTCGCACTAATATTTAAATGTCTCTTAACCGCCTGAACTATTATAATTTATAGCTATCCCACCCATGGTTATTATACATCCATGATGGGCACAGGGGGCGCTGTGGTACTGCAGACCAGGAGCTCTGAGCTGCAGTGGACTATGTTGATCGGGTGTCCGCACTAAGTTCGGTATCGATATGGTGCTCCTGGGGGAGCCCGGGACCACCAGGTCGTCTAAGGAGGGGTGCACCGGCCCAGGTCGGAAACGGAGCAGGTCAAAGCCCCCGTGCCGCTCAGTAGTGGGATCGCGCCTGTGAATAGACGCTGTAGTGCAGCCTGAGTAATACAGCTTGACACAGCCTTTTTATCCTCCTCCTTTTTTCACACAGTCTCCTGGGACTGCTCTTGCACTGTTTTATGCAATAATTTGAGACCATTTTCTTTCTTTTCTTCCTTTGACTCTAGTATGTTTTTCCTGTCCTACACTGCCCCCTTCTGGACGCCACCTTGTACTGAATCACACTTTAGTGAACCACAGAAGGAAAAGAGATGTTGACAGATATAAGGAAATGGTTTATTTTCCATTATAAAACCAAGAAGTTTTCATTACAAATGACAATTACCATCCAGAGTTAGTTTTTCCAAACAAAAGTACAAGGTAAAATGAAAATGAAATTCGTCCACACCATCACTACATTAGAGGCCCATGATTATGATTTGATGTCATCGATCACAGAGAAAATGGAATTGTTACATATTTCACATCGTTTCCATTGGATGAACTTGTGATGGACAAATAAGACTCTCCCACAAGGAAAGAACACAGTGTGTGTTGTTGACAAAGAAATACTCAAACTACACACTTTCTGATATCGACTGTTTGCAGTTTGAGCATAGATAAAAGACAGTTTCCCGCTCTGTAACTCTGGTTGTTATATGCCCTGCAAAAACATGAACGTTTATTAATAAAATGGAATGGAATGAAAATTGGTATGAAAGAAAATGACAAATGATTGAACATTATAGTTTCATTATTGATCATTGTGGGGTGTAGGGAGTTCTTTTGTCCAAAGGAGGGCGACAAAGGCCAATCAAACAAGTAAAACCCAACGTTTGTAATTAAAGCGATTGTCTGGAGTTTGTCAGAAAGAGAGACAGAGAGGTACTTGATTTGAAAAAAAACGACGCAAGCTCCCTCCACATGCACGGAGGTTTTCAGAATTATTTGTGAACGTTTTAATGAAAAAAAATGTTTTTATGCACACAAAAAAGCGATCGCGGCAAACCAGGAAGACCGAGGTGAAGTTGGCCGAACGTTTGATATTCGCCTGATATTCGCAAGGGACCGTCTGCAAATTGCAAGAGGTCAAAATGACTAATAAAGACTAAAAATCAACAAAGATCTTTTTCCCAGATTTGATGGGTGTAGTAGCTCCATTTGAACAATAGCTAGTTACTACAGGCAAGAATTTGGGAAAAATATTGTTTTCCCCTTCACAGCAACAAAAATGAAATTGGAAAAATTCACTAAAAATCAACAAAGACTTTTTTCCCAGATTTGATGGGTGTAGTAGCTCCATTTGGACAATAGCTAGCTACTACAGGCAAGAATTTGGGAAAAATATTGTTTTCCCCTTCACAGCAACAAAAATGAAATTGGAAAAATTCACTAAAAATCAACAAATTTGCTAAAATGTTTTGATACATTAGAAAAATCTCTCTTGAATTGTAGAAGTGAATAAATATAGATTGATTGAATGAATGAATAAGTCACATATATTATGCAGCGGTGGCTCTGAATGAAGCGTCTGCAGCGTCTTGGACGCAGCCTGGCTCGGGGTAGAAGTGCGCATTGAAAGCGCTGTACACTTCAGAGAGCGTTTGCGGTCCAGATTTCACAAAGAAACTCTGGGGCCAAAACTTTTGCACATGTGGCGCGACCTCTCACGGCACTCGCTGCGCACTCTGGACAGGTCAGTGAGACATTTGTGAGTGAGCAATACCATCGATGCGTTATTGGTGTGTGTGTCTGTGTGAGGCTTACACAAATCTAATGAAATAACACATTGCTTTAGATGTGAATGAGGAATACAAATAGCCGTGCGTAATTACGCAGCAATTATGCGAGCATCAGCGCCGATGATTAAAATCACGAGGGCTACCCAGAAAACAGTCCCATAGAACTCAATGTAAACTAAAAAGGCTCGACCTCAGCTGACAGAGAACCTACAGCTTTCATAAAGATCAGATTTTGTTCCCTTGTAATCTGGAACTTATTTTCTTAAATCCTTCAGTGTTCTTTAAATAAACACTTTACTGCCACAAACGCTGCTCCTTTCCTTCCCGCTCAATCAGAGCAGCTCTGATTTGTCAGAGCGCGGCCAAGCCCCTCTGTGCACTTGCATGAGAGCCACACACGCGTATTTGGCGCAACCAAGCCCCGGGGATCCAAGATGGCGCCATATTTAAATGAATGGTTGGGCTCAGTGGCGCTTTGTGACGGCATGGGGGCTGGAAGATTAGCGGAAGTCGCCTGGAACTCGCAAAGATCTATGGGAAACTCGCCTGTATTTGGGCATCGTCTGGTCCTCCTGGTTCTGCACAGTGGATGATCTCCCATAATGCGTTGCGCCAAACACGCGTGTGTGGGTCTCACACTGGTCACACCAGGTCTCACGCACGTGCACAGAGGGGCTCGGCCGTGCTCTGACCAATCAGAGCAGGTCATCACAGCGGGAGTTAGAGCGAGAGCCAGACGGGCAGAGTTTGTGGCACTAACTAAAGTGTGGATTTAAAGAAAATTGAAGGATTTGGACTGCCACCTTAACGTGGTGGGGGAGTTTGAGTACTCGGATGATCCTGGGAATCAAGAGCTGTCTGGGGCTTCATGCCCCTGGTAGGGCCTCCCATGGCAGACAGGTCTCAGGTGACGAGTCAGACGAAGAGCGGTCCAAAAACCACCATGGACAGCACAATAAATAGACCAGTGACGTCGCCCGGCATGGCGCAGCCGGGGCCCCACCCTGGAGCCAGGCCTGGGGTCGAGGCTCGTATGCGAGCGCCTGGTGGCCGGGCCTTAGCCCACGGGGCCCGGCCGGGATGACGTGGGCAGTCCCTCCTGTGGGCCCACCACCTGCAGAGAGGTCCGTGGTGGCACGGTGCTGAGAGGACTGGGCGGCAGTCGAAGGCGGAGACCTCGGCGACCCAGTCCGCACACACAACATCTGGCTCTTGGGACGTGGAACGTCACCTCACTGGGGGGGAAGGAGCCCGAGCTCGTGGGGGAGGTTGAGCGATACCGAGTAGAGATAGTCGGCCTCACCTCCACACACAGCTTGGGCTCTGGAACCCAACTCCTTGAGAGGGGTTGGACGCTCCACTTTTCTGGAGTTTCGCGCGGGGAGAGGCGGCGAGCTGGGGTGGCCATTCTCATTGCCCCCCATCTCAGCCGCCACGTGTTGGAGTTCTCCCCGGTGAATGAGAGGGTCGCGTCCCTCCGCCTCCGGGTGGGGGACAAGTCTCTCATTGTTGTGACGGCCTACGGGCCTAAGGCCACCTCCTTGGGAGGTGTGCTGGACGGTGCACCAACCGGGGACTCCGTTATTCTCCTGGGGGACTTCAACGCCCATGTGGGAAACGCCAGTGACACTTGGAGAGGGGTGATCGGGAAGAACGGCCCCCCTGATCTGAACCCGAGCGGTGTTCAGTTGTTGGACTTCTGTGCTAGTCACGGTTTGTCCATCACGAACACCATGTTCGAGCACAAGGGTGTCCACCAGTGCACGTGGCACCAGGACACCCTAGGCCGGAGGTCGATGATCGACTTTGTTGTCGTATCATCTGACCTTCGACCACGTGTCTCGGACACTTGGGTAAAGAGAGGGGCGGAGCTGTCAACCGATCATCACCTGGTCGTGAGTTGGATCCGCTGGCAGGGGAAGAAGCCGGTCAGACCTGGCAGACCCAAGCGTATAGTGAGGGTCTGCTGGGAACGTCTCGCTGAGCCCCCTGTCAGACGGACTTTCAACTCACACCTCCAGGAGAGCTTCTCCCAGGTCCCGGCGGAGGAGGGGGACATGGAGTCCGAGTGGACCATGTTCTCTGCCTCAATCGCCGATGCGGCGGCTTGTAGCTGTGGTTGCAAGGTCTCTGGTGCATGTCCCGGCGGCAACCCCCGAACCCGGTGGTGGACACCGGCAGTAAGGGATGCTGTCAGGCTGAAGAAGGAGTCCTATCGAGCCATGATGGTTCGGGGGACTCCTGAGGCAGCTGTCCAGTACCGGCAGGCCAAGTGTGCCGCGGCCCGGGCTGTTGCAGAGGCAAAAACCCGGGACTGGGAGGAGTTCGGAGAGGCCATGGAGCATGACTATCGGTCGGCCTCGAAGAGGTTCTGGCAAACCATCCGGCACCTCAGGAGGGGGAAGCAGTTCTTTGCCAACACCCTGTACGGTGCGGGTGGAGAGCTGCTGACCTCGACTGGGGATATTGTCGGGCGGTGGAAGGAATACTTTGAGGTTCTCCTCAATCCCCCCGTCACGTCCTCTGTTACAGAGGCAGAGGCTGAGGATGTTGGGGCAGATACATCCATCTCCCTGGCTGAGGTCACCAAGGTGGTTGGCAGCCTCCATGGTGGCAAGGCTCCGGGTGTAGATGAGTTCCGTCCTGATTATCTAAAGTCTCTGGATGTTGTAGGACTGTCTTGGCTGACACGTCTCTGCAACATCGCGTGGCGATCGGGGGCGGTGCCAATGGAGTGGCAGACCGGGGTGGTGGTCCCTCCCTACAAGAAGGGGGACCGGAGGGTGTGTTCCAATTATCGTGGGATCACACTCCTCAGCCTCCCCGTTAAGGTCTACTCCAAGGTACTGGAGAGGAGGCTACGGCCGATGGTCGAATCTCGGATTCAGGAGGAGCAGTGTGGTTTTCGTCCCGCCCGCGGAACACTGGACCAGCTCTATACTCTCCATCGGATACTCGAGGGTTCATGGGAGTTCGCCCAACCTGTCCACATGTCCTTTTTTGATTTGGAGAAGGCGTTCGACTGTGTTCCCCGGGGTGTTCTTTGGGGGGTTCTCCGGGAGTACGGGGTGGGAGGTCCTCTGCTGAGGGCCATCCGATCCCTGTATGACCGGAGCCAGAGCTGTGTTCGCATTGCCGGCAGTAAGTCAGACCTGTTCCCGGTGAATGTTGGCCTCCGACAGGGCTGCCCTTTGTCAGCGGTTCTGTTCACTGTGTTTATGGACAGAATTTCTAGGCGCAGCCAGGGGTCGGAGGGGGTCCGGTTCGGAGACCACAGGATTTCATCTCTGCTGTTTGCGGACGATGTTGTCCTGTTGGCTCCAAGGAACCAGGACCTGCAGCATGCACTGGGACGGTTTGCAGCCGAGTGTGAAGCGGCTGGGATGAGAATCAGCACCTCCAAATCCGAGGCCATGGTGCTCGACCGGAAAAAGGTGCCTTGCCCTCTACAGGTGGGTGGAGAGGTCCTTCCTCGAGTGGAGGAGTTAAAGTATCTCGGGGTCTTGTTCACGAGTGAGGGAAGGATGGAGCGTGAGATTGACAGGCGGATCGGTGCAGCGTGCGCAGTGATGCGGTCGCTGTATCGGACCGTTGTGGTAAAGAGGGAGCAGCGTCTGCAGTCAGAGCTGTATCGGACCGTTGTGGTAAAGAGGGAGCTGAGCCGAAAGGCAAAGCTTTCGATTTACCGGTCAATCTTCGTTCCCTCCCTCACCTATGGTCGTTCCCTCACCCTATCTCTAAGGTAGCTGGGCGCTCCCTTAGAGATAGGGTGAGGAGCTCAGTCACACGGGAGGAGCTCGGAGTAGAGCCGCTGCTTCTCCACGTCGAGAGGAACCAGTTGAGGTGGCTCGAGCATCTGTTCCGGATGCCTCCTGGACGCCTCCCTGGAAAGGTGTTCCGGGCACGTCCCACCGGGAGGAGGCCCCGGGGAAGACCTAGGACACGCTGGAGGGACTATGTCTCTCAGCTGGCCTGGGAACGCCTTGGATTGCCCCCGGACGAGCTGGAGGAAGTGTGTGGATAGGGAAGTCTGGGCGTCTCTGCTTAGACTGCTGCCCCCACGACCCGGCAACGGATAAAGCGGAAGAAAATGGATGGATGGATGAAGGATTTAAGAAGAAAAAAAGTTCAGGATGACAAGAGACACTAAAATCTCCACAAAATCCGATCTTTATAAAAGCTGTAGGTTCTCTGTCAGGTTTTCTGTCAGCTGAGTTGTTACGGCCCACGGCCCGTAATTCCCTATTGTGGGGATCACTTTAGTTTCTCCCGTGGTGTCTCTGTGTGGTTGTGTTTCCTCCCTTTTTTCAGAAGATCACGCTCGTGAGTCCTGGGCTCCTATTGGCCAGTCATTCCCCACCTGTAGCTGATTGACCGCGATGCCTGGGTGCTGATTGGGTAGCAGCTGAGGCAGGCCTCCAATCAGCGTGCGCTCACCTGGAGGACCCGCCCTTATAAACTGCCAATCTTCCGCGGCTCGGGGCAGCTGGAGTCAGTGGACTCCAGTTCGCCATTAGTTTTGTCTGTGTTTTGTCACTTGTGCCGGTACCTTAGATCAGTGACTCGTTTAGTTTATGTTGAGACACTTTAGTTTAGGTTACACTTTTGGTTTTGTAAAATGCTTACTTGTTTTAATAGGTTATTTATTTACTGTGTGTTATGTAGATATTAATCCTATTTAGTTTTACCTACTTTGTCACCTAAATAAATCATGATTTTAGTTACCATTCTACCATCTTGGTTATTTTGTTACTTCCTCACACCTAGCTGAGCCGGGTCGTAACATGAGTCCTATGGGGAAAATTTCTGGGTAGTCTGGTTCAGGCTGCAGTACCGTGAGAATACCCCGAGCACATGGGTTATTCAGCACCAAGCTAGTAATACCCTATCCAGTTATTATAATAGATCCATGGGCGCAACGCATCATAGGAACTCGCCCACTGCAGAACCGGGAGGACCAGACTATGCCCAAATATAGCAGAGTTCTGCTAATCTCCCGGTCTCCGTGAAGTCCCATGTGTCACTCCCGTACTCGTCCCGGAAACCGGATTCGTCCGGTAGTTCAGTTTGATCCAATGAGCATACGCAGCAGTAGATCACGTCACGGAATCTGGACGGAAGCGGAAGTAAATATAAAAAACTACCTATTCATGCCTAAACTTAACCAGACATTACATAAAATAACCCCAACCCAGCCTTAACCCTAAACTTAACCATCTTACTCAGACCACCTTAACCCTAACCTTCACCATCTTACTCAGACGCCTAAACTTAACCAGTCACCACTTAAGGACTTTTTGACATGCGCAAACTGAACTTCCGGACGAATCCGGTTTCCGGGACAAATCCGGGAGTGACACCCATGCGCTACTGAGCACAAGCCATTCATTTGAATAGGGCGTCATGATCACCGAGGCTTGGGATGCGACAGGTGTTTGTCCTCAGGGAGGTGCCATCGAGCTGATGCTGCGAGATACTGGTGTCCTCCTGGATATAAAGGAGGCTCTCTTCTCTGTACTCTCTGATTCTCTACAAAGTTGTGGATTCACCAACAGATCAAAGTCCTCTTATTTAGGGCAAGACACAAAGACATTGAATTGTTGTGACGGGGTTTATTTGATCATAAATTCAAACATGTGAACTACAGAGATGCCGCTTTTATTGCGAAGGGCGCAGACTGACAAGAAGTGGGCGTGTTTTGGCTCATTTAAATATTCCAGAATCCCCCGGAGTGCGAGGTTTGTCCACTCAGCGCATCGTTAGCTTACAACAATATTTGTGTTTATTTACTGAACACAGACAAACACAGGCTGACCAGGGTCAAGGGTCACGTATCTGCAGAACACGTCACAACCATAGACTACACTGGCGGAGAATGCTAACCTGCTATATCAATGCTATCCCACTGTAGCTCAATGCGAACAACTAGCTGGTTAACTCCTTTAGCTCGGTAACAATTGTGTGACATCATTTTGGGCTAAAATATGTGGTTTCTCTGTGATCCTGCTGTTTGTATGTGATATTGTCTTTGTGAATCCAGATGTGACTTCATCGACGATTAGTGCAAATGGGATTGTGCCACTCCTGATTGGCTGCTTGGTCGTTGCTACCAACAACCTAAATTGCCTAAATTTGGCTCCAAATAACTTGTGAGTCAGCTCTAATCCTCATGCCTCTTCCTGGTACTTGTACCATGTGGTGTGAAGCTGTGTTTGTTTCTGTTCACCTGATGCAGGCCCCGCCCACTAATGGGGAGGATCCTGATGCAGGCCCCACCCACTGAGGGTAGGAGCCTGAGTGATGCTAGCCCCGCCCACTGAGAGGGAGGAGCCTGAGTGATGCTAGCCCCGCCCACTGAGAGGGAGGAGCCTGAGTAATGGACCGAGGATGTGAGAGTCCAGTGCGCTCTGTGTCCTCAGTGCGCGGCTGCTCTGTGCCGGTGCCTCTGTGCTCTCTGCTGGTGCGGTCTCTCCTGGTGCGGTCTCTCCTGGTGCAGTCCCTCCTGGTGCGGCCTCTCCTGGTGCAATCTCTCCTGGTACTCTTTTTCCTTGACACACTGGTGCGGTGCAGCTGGTCTAAACCCCGGCAGACACTCGCAGTGAAACGATCCCAACGTATTCACGCAGCGCGCATTGGTGCACACGGCCTCCGCACACTCATCCTCATCTGCAACACACACAGTACACATATAGTTCACACATGGTACACACATAGTTCACACATGGTACACACATGGTACACACATGGTACACACATGGTACACACATGGTACACACATGGTACACACATAGTTCACACATGGTACACACATAGTTCACACATGGTACACACATAGTTCACACATGGTACACACATAGTTCACACATGGTACACACATGGTACACACATAGTTCACACATGGTACACACATAGTACACACATGGTACACACATAGTTCACACATGGTACACACATAGTTCACACATAGTTCACACATGGTACACACATAGTTCACACATGGTACACACATAGTTCACACATGGTACACACATGGTACACACATAGTTCACACATGGTACACACATGGTACACACATAGTTCACACATGGTACACACATAGTACACACATGGTACACACATAGTTCACACATGGTACACACATCGTACACACAGTTCACACATCGTTCACACATAGTTCACACATAGTTCACACATAGTTCACACATAGTTCACACATAGTTCACACATGGTACACACATAGTTCACACATGGTACACACATAGTTCACACATGGTACACACACACGGTACACACACGGGTCTCACACACGGGTCTCACACACGGTACACACATGGTACACACACGGGTCTCACACACGGGTCTCACACGGGTCAGACTCACCCACACAGACCATGCGGTGCAGCTCCAGCCTGAAGCCCCCGTAGCACCTGCAGGTAAACCCCTCCTGGACTCTGACACAACGGCCATTTTCACATCCGTTTAGGACTCCACACTCGTCCGACTGCAGCGCCTCAGAGGCAGCTGCGGCTACAGCGCACAGGGCAGGGGTCAGAGGTCACAGATCTGTGTGTAACAGTGGTGTCTGCCATTGGGGGGTCTTACATGGGGGAGGGTCTTACATGGGGGGGTCTTACATTGGGGGTGACTCACGTTGGTCGTAGTCGTAGTAAACCGTCGCCTCCAGAGCGTCTCTGCCAAACGCTCGCCGCGAGAGCGGGAGGTTACACATTTGTGCATAGTCCTCTGCAAGACACCAACACACATAATGAACCTTAGAGGGTATGAGGAGTGACATCAGCACAGTGTGACATCACAGGGGGTACAGACCTGAGTGTGGGGGGGGGCACAGGGCACAGTCCGGCCCCCAGCCCCCCCCATAGAGACAGCAGCACTCTGTGAAGGTGGTCCTCCGGTCAGGACCCAAAGGCTCAGAGCAGATCCCCTCAGTCACCACCTGCCAACACACGCCCTGGAACTCCTCCTCTGACTCACCATCTGTGGAGGACCAGGAGAGGACCAGGTGAGGACCAGGTGAGGACCAGGTGAGGATCAGGAGAGGAGCAGGAGAAAACCAGGCCCGAGGCCAGGACCAAACCCAAAGACCCAGTAGAGGAGGGAGGAGTGTAGTAGTAAGCAGTAGCAGTAGTGATAGCAGCAGTAGCAGTAGTGTAGTAGTAGTAGTAGTAGTAGTGATAGTAGCAGTAGCAGTAGTAGCAGTAGTAGTAGTGTAGTAGTAGTAGTAGGGATAGCAGTAGTACCGGAGTTGTCTGACAGTAGGACACATGTGTTTTGTGTCTGGTCCCAGATTAAAGGGAGGGTGCAAAAACACATGAAGGATCCGTCTGTGTTCAGACACTGTCCCCCAGAGCAGAACGCCTCGTCCTCACACTCATCTATGTCTGAAACAGAGAAACAGAGTCAGTCTCTAAAGCAGCTCTACAGCAGGACTAAAGCAGGACTAAAGCAGGACTAAAGCTGGACTAAAGCAGGACTAAAGCAGGACTAAAGCTGGACTAAAGCAGGACTAAAGCAGGACTAAAGCAGGACTAAAGCAGGACTAAAGCAGGACTAAAGCAGGACTAAAGCAGGTCTAACCTCTACACTCCAGGAGCTCGGGGTCGTAGTCCTGGCCGCTCTTACAGTAGCACTCGAAGTTTCCTTCAGTGTTCTGACAAAATCCTCCTTTACAAACCTCCTGACCGAACAGCACACACTCATCTGCATCTGAAACATCACACAGGAGTAAGGGTCAGGGTCAGGGTCAGGGTCAGGGTCAGGGTCAGGGGTATGGGATACCTCTGTACACCGTCCTGGTCTGGACTCCGTACAGAGAGTCTCCCACTGGAACGTAGCCTCGTCCTGAAGGACACATCTGCTCAAACTGATCTGAAACAACACAGTCACATGAGACCAAAAAGAGACAGAGTGAGAGAGACCCAAGAGAAACCAGAGAGAAACCAGAGCGAGACCAGAGCGAGACCAGAGCGAGACCAGAGCGAGACCAGAGCGAGACCAGAGCGAGACCAGAGAGAGTACCTGTGCCGTTGACAGGACAGGGGTGCACCTCACAGTTGTCCCCCCAGCCTGCCCCCAGTGTACAGCAGCACTCTGCCAGAGTCACTGCAGACGTCAGCACGCTCTCACACAGAGTCTCCTCATTCAGACGAAAGTAACACTCCTTTCTCTGCACCGAGGTCACTGGGGGAGAGGGGGGAGAGGGGGGAGAGGGGGAGAGAGGGGAGAGGGGGGGGGGGGGGGGGGGGGGGCACAAAGGGGAGGGGGAGAGGTTAGAAAGATTTTTGAAGTTGACATTCTGCAAAATGTTAAACACCATTTAAAGTAATGGTTCCAAAATACACACAGGTACGAGTGGGTGTGTCTGAGGGGTCGTGGCTCACCTGTGGGCGGGGGGAGGCTGGGGGGGGCTCACCTGTGGGGGCGGGCTCACACTGGGCGATCATCACGTTGTACATTTGACCCGCGGGACAAACGCAAGTGAAGGATCCTTCCACGTTCAGACAGACAGCAGCTCCACAGACAGAGGCCAGGAGAGAGCACTCATCCACATCTGCAACAACCAGTGACGTGCGGTCGGTGATCGTGGCACTGACTTCAGCCCAATATGAACTTATATCACATAAATCCACACGACCGACAGAGCGGCTTATTCAGTTTGTTTGGCTACAGCAGATTATGTTTTATACCTGCATTGTTTGCTCATACAAAACGCAATAGTATGAAAAAGCCCGTTTCAAAGTTATGTTATGGGCAGTGATGGGAATAACAGCGTTACTTTTTTCAGTAACGAGTAATCTAACTAATTACTTTGACTGTAACTATAACGCCGTTATCATTTCCGACATCCCGTTATTGCGCGTTACTCAAGACGCACAATGAACTTCTCTCATGACAACGCGCACCAGTCCTATAGTAAAAAGAGAAGGAGGATGAGAAAACCTCTCAGCAATTATTGGCTGATGTAAAACATATTTCCTTTACAATCTACATGTCTACAGCTGAGAGGATGGTCATAAATTATGTTTTTAAAAACAAATATGGGTCTTAATCGCGCTCAACCACGGCTTGTATCACCGTGAGGCCTCAGAGGAGCTCATGTGAGCGCAGAAGGCTGCATACAATTCCATCGATAAACTCCTTTCTCTTCCTGGTTTATCTGCTAAGGACAGCAACAGGTTTGGCTAACATACATATAACACATTCTATATAATAGATAGATAATTTAAAATGCACTTAGGGTAATTTTTCAATGACTATAGGAATGATAAGAAAGAGAGGTGAAGTGTAAGACGGTTGATTTTAGAAATTGGATGCACCCGGCTGCCGCTAGCAAAACAGAGGAGTTTATGGAGGACACACGCGTTTTGTTTTTCTTTTTAAAACTCATTGGACTCATTTCCAAACGGAGGATTACATATCTACGC
Organism: Knipowitschia caucasica; assembly: GCA_964034765.1. Lineage (NCBI taxonomy): Eukaryota > Metazoa > Chordata > Actinopteri > Gobiiformes > Gobiidae > Knipowitschia > Knipowitschia caucasica. Next base: position 36,778,550 of record OZ035835.1, read on the forward strand.
TCAAACTATTATCTGGACCTAAACACAGAACTGGTCTGAACAGAAGTGGCCTGTGCAGGTCATTTATAAGGTAAGACCCATAACTCTTACTTTTGCATTTTGTATGAACAAACAATGCATGAAACATATTCTGCTGTAGCCAAACAAACTGTCCACTTGATTTATATGATATATATATATATATATATATATATGTTCATCTGATTGGGCTGAAGTCAGTGCTTCACCGGTGTTTCCACATTCACAGTGTTGGTGTTTAGTGCTTACAGCACAGAGAGAGATGAAGAGTGAACAGGACTTCAGCAGAAAAACAGTCTTTTCTAGATGGAAATATTGGCACTATTTCAGACTCACTGAGGTTAAAGGTCAACATGTGCACGTCGAGTGCACATTATGTTCCAGAACAAAATGAAAAAGTAACGCAATAGTTACTTTTACTGGTAACTAGTTACTTTTATAGTGGAGTAACTCCGTTAGTAACTCAGTTACTTTTTGGGAGAAGTAACTAGTAACTATAACTAATTACTTTTTCAAAGTAACGTGCCCAACACTGGTTATGGGCCTTACCTTGAACGGCACAGACCAGTTCGGTTCAGACCAGTTTCATGTTTAAGTCCAGATATTAGTTTGAGCGTAGATATCCTCCATATGGAAATAAGTCCAATTAGTTTTGAAAAGTAAAAACAAAAGGGTGTCTCCTCCATTCCAGCCGGATCTCGGGTGCATCCGATTTCTAAAATCAACCTTCACCTCTCTTCCTTATCATTTATATCATCATTGGAAGCACAACATTACCCTAAGTACAATTTAAATTAAAGCCGCAAGCGGCGATGAAAGGCCTCGCCCCTCTTGCGACCGCCTCCTGGGCGCCAGTCCCACAAGCGTCACACCGAGGAATTGGCAGCCCGATCTGACCAGGATTACGTATATAAAAGCTCATTTATATGATAAAGTGCGTCCCTAGTGGTCACCTCCGGGACATGCACCCTCTACGTAGAGTAGTATTTTGCTCGTACAGATGTAAAGATTTGATTTTGCAACTTTGGTGAAGATCGGAAAAGTTTAGGTCAGAAGCCTTACATAGGTGGCGCTGTAGAGTCATATTAGGTGTGTGTTTTCACACCATTACTCTCAGGCCATTACCAACTGTTAGCGATGTGAGTTTCAGCTCTGTAGGTCTGAGCCTGTGGTCAGGAGAGCATCAAACATGGAGAAATTCCCCACTACCTCGCATGAAAACGATAACAAAATTCTAACTTTTATGCGATGATTGCATAACTTCAACCCGTCCAGATGGAGAAATGACATGGTAGAAGTCTGTGCGATGAAAATCCAGGGACTAGTACGAAGCCAAAAATGCGACACCTTGAACTGCCTGTAGGTGGCGCTGTTGCACTCACAGTTGTGTGTTGTATATCGTTGTGTTCAGGGTCATACGCTGTATTTCTGAATCCATTTTTAGCCTCATCGGACAAACATTTTGCCCCAAAAAGCTCATCTATTCACTTTACGGCGCCCCCAGTGGTCAGGTGTGGGACGTACAACTTTTGCGTAATGTAATGTTTTGCTCGTCTCGGTCCAGAGAATACACTCAGCGATTTTCGGGCCGATCCGAGCACTAGTGCCCTATTACTTTCCGACAGGTGGCGCTAAAGAGCTCAAATTGGGCGAATGATTTTAGTGTCATTGCGTTCAGGCCATAACCTAATATTACTGATGTGAGTCTCAGCTCTGTAGGTCTGAGCCTGTGGCCCTCAGGGCTCAGCGAAAATGGCCAAAACGAAGGCCTTATTCGCCATGGCGAGGGACAAAAACGGTGAAGATTTTCTAACTTTTTTTCGATGATTATATAACTTCAATCCGTCCAGATTGGGAAATGACGTGGTAGAACTGTGTGTGATGAAAAACCAGGGACTAGTTCGAATTTCTAAATGAAAAGTCAAATTAGTGGCGAAACTTTGGCCCATCATGGCCGACTTCCTGTTGGTCCCAGACATGTGCTTAGAACGGCTTTTATGCTCGTCTCATAGAGATCTATCACTCATCCGAATTTCGTATACCTACTCAAAAATTTGAAAAAAAATCCCCAGAGGGTCCAAAAAAATGAAATTTCTAGGGGGCGTTATAGAGTCGGCGAGCGTCGGACAATCTGGAAACGTTCATTTTATCAAATTTTTCGCCGAACCGGTCGTTTTAGACCCCCCATGTGCAGACTTTCGTGCATGTCTTCAGGGTCAAAAATCGAATTGAAGTTGCGGAAAAAGAAAAAGAATAATAATATGAAACCGGTGAATAACAATAGGCCTCCCCAATACTTCGTATTGGCTCGGCCTAATTATCTTTAAATGTGTTACATGTATGTTAGCCAAACCTGTCGCTGCCCTCAGCAGATGAAGAACAAGAAAGGAGCTTTCAGCTGCTTTTTTGCAGCTGAATTCTGGGCTCAGAAGCGCCCCCCTGAGGCAGGCCTCACTCGGTGACATTACAAGCCGTGGTTGAGCGCGATAAAGACCCAATATTTGTATCAAAAACACAATTTATGACCCATTCCCTTGACTGCAGACTGTAGATTGTAAAAGAAATATGTTTGCACTTTGTAAACCGCGAGGTGAGCTGTTGCTTCTATGTCTCCCAAGTGAGGCTCGCCTCACAGCGCCGCTCTTACATTAAAGTCACATTGAAATAATACAATAGCACAAATCACTCGATCTAGAGACAAAGTATTATTATAGAGAGAAGACCGTGTGCGTGTGTGTTACCAGTGCAGCTGTGACCATGGGGTCCTTCCTGGTATCCCTGGTCACACAGACACCTGTAGGATCCCACTCTGTTCTCACAGAAACCATGAGGTCCACAGAGAGTGTCGTTCAGGGAACATTCATCTATGTCTGCAAGAGAAAACCATCAGAGGGACCCAGCAAGAGACCAGCAAGAGACCAGCAAGAGACCAGCAAGACACCAGCAAGAGACCAGCAAGAGACCAGCTAGAGACCAGCAAGAGACCAGCAAGAGACCAGCTAGAGACCAGCAAGAGACCAGCAAGAGACCAGCAAGAGACCAGCAAGAGACCAGAGAGAGACCAGCAAGAGACCAGGGAGAGAACAGAGGGGGTACCTTCACAGGTGCTTGGGTGGGAGCTCGGGGTGAAGCCGCTGTCGCACACACACACATAAGAGCCGTCAGTGTTCATACAGTCCCCGTGAGGAGAGCAGAGGTCTGGGTCGGAGCACTCGTCCACATCTGTAAATCAGGGAACACCGACACCTTAAAGCTGGGGGAGAGAGACCCCAGCTTTAGTCTCAGTGTGGCTCTCACCAGTGCAGCTGGTCTGGTTCCTCTGGTCCAGTCCTTCCCTGAAGCCACTGGTACAGAGACAGGAGTAGGAGCCCACAGAGTTCACACAGTCCCCCACAGAACCACAGGGGCCCGGGGCCGACACACACTCATCCACGTCTGTGAGAGGAGGGAGATCTATTTATTTATTCTATCGCACAATACAAACAGGGCACAATGTGACAGATCAAATCCCAAGACTTTGACAAGAGGACAGGACATCAGACTAGAGAGAGACCAGAAAGAGAGAGACCGGAGAGAGACCAGAAAGAGAGAGACCAGAAAGAGAGAGACCGGCGAGAGACCAGAGACCCAACAGAGACCAGAGAGAGAGAGAGAGAGAGAGACCAGAGAGAGACCAGAAAGAGAGAGAGACTGGAGAGAGACTGGAGAGAGAAACCAGAGAGAGCGAGAGACCAGAGAGAGAGAGAGAGAGAGAGAGAGACTGGAGAGACACTAGAGAGAGAGAGACTGGAGAGAGACTAGAGAGAGACCAGAGAGAGACCAGAGACCCGACAGAGATGAGAGAGAGACCAGAGAGAGACCAGAGAGAGACCAGAGAGAGACTGGAGAGAGACCAGAGAGACTAGAGAGAGACCAGAGAGAGAGACCAGAGAGAGAGACCAGAGACCCGACAGAGACCAGAGAGAGAGAGAGAGACCAGAGTGTGTTTGTTACCGTCGCACTGGTGACCGGTCGGCGACAGCCTGAACCCTGGGCCACAATCGCAGCTGAAGGAGCCGTCAGTGTTCACACAGTGCCCCCTAGTGCACACAGAGGAATCTGCACACTCATCCACATCTGCAGAAACATGACCATATGTCAGAGAGACCAGTAAGAGAGAGACCAGAGAGTCTCTCATCCCTGTGGAGCAGTGCAGACTCTTTCCACCGTTTTTTCACAAGGACATATTCCAAAAGGAAAGAGCAGTCCATGCAACAAACTCTGAGGTCAGAGCTTCTTTCCCCCAAACACAGCTCCACAACTCGTTATGCTGTCATTCTGCAGAGTACTGTGTAAACTTGTTGAGAAATGTTTGAGGGGGGCGGGACCGCGGGGCACTTGCTTTTGTTTGTTCTATGTACTCAAACCATGGATCTATAATAATAAATGGATAGAGTATTACTAGCTTATAGCTGTCCCACCCATGGCCACAGGGGGCGCTGTGGTACTGCAGACCAAATTCACGAGGGCTACACAGAAAAAAGTCCCATAGAACTCAATGTAAACTAAAACAGCTCGACCTCAGCTTTCAGAAAGATCGGATTTTGTGGGGATTTTAGTGTTTCTTGTCGTCCTGAACTTTTTTTCTTCTTAAATACTTCGGTTTCCTTTAAATCCACACTTTAGTGCCATAAACTCTGCTCCTGTCCTTCCCGCTCTGACTCCGCTCTGCTGCTGCTCTAATCAGCAGCTCTGATTGGTCAGAGAGCTGCCGAGCCCCTCTGTGCACGTGCATGAGAGCCACACACGCGTATTTAGTGCAAAGCATTATGGGAGCTCGTCCACTGCAGAACCGGGAGGACCAGACGATGCCCAAATATAGACGAGTTCCGCTAATCTCCCGGTCTCCGTGAAGTCCCATGATCTACTGAGCACAAGCCGTTCATTTGAACAGGGCGCCATCTTGGATCACCGGGGCTTGACTCAAACGGGTTCCAGCGTCCAGCGGCTGTGAGCCGCTTTGAGAACAACACAGCAGCGCACAGGACCATGTACCCAAGACCATATACACCCACAGGACCATGTACCCAAGACCATATACACCCACAGGACCATGTACCCTAGACCATATACACCCACAGGACCATGTACCCTAGACCATATACACCCACAGGACCATGTACCCTAGACCATATACACCCACAGGACCATGTACCCAAGACCATATACACCACAGGGCCATGTACCCAAGACCATATACACCACAGGGCCATGTACCCAAGACCATATACACCCACAGGACCATGTACCCAAGACCATATACACCCACAGGACCATGTACCCAAGACCATATACACCACAGGGCCATGTACCCAAGACCATATACACCCACAGGACCATGTACCCAAGACCATATACACCCACAGGACCATGTACCCAAGACCATATACACCCACAGGACCATGTACCCAAGACCATATACACCACAGGGCCATGTACCCAAGACCATATACACCCACAGGACCATGTACCCTAGACCATATACACCACAGGTCCATGTACCCAAGACCATATACACCCACAGGACCATGTACCCTAGACCATATACACCCACAGGACCATGTACCCTAGACCATATACACCCACAGGACCATGTACCCTTGACCATATACACCCACAGGGCCATGTACCCAAGACCATATACACCCACAGGACCATGTACCCTAGACCATATACACCCACAGGACCATGTACCCTTGACCATATACACCCACAGGGCCATGTACCCAAGACCATATACACCCACAGGACCATGTACCCTAGACCATATACACCCACAGGACCATGTACCCTTGACCATATACACCACAGGACCATGTACCCTAGACCATATACACCACAGGACCATGTACCCTAGACCATATACACCCACAGGACCATGTACCCTAGACCATATACACCACAGGACCATGTACCCTAGACCATATACACCCATAGGACCATGTACCCTAGACCATATACACCACAGGTCCATGTACCCTAGACCATATACACCCACAGGACCATGTACCCTAGACCATATACACCACAGGACCATGTACCCTAGACCATATACACCACAGGACCATGTACCCTAGACCATATACACCCACAGGACCATGTACCCTAGACCAGGGGTTCCCAAAGTTTTTAGCCCGCGACCCCCATCATAAATGCCCTGCTAACCCGCAGGGTTAGCAGGGCAACCCCTAATGATTTTGATTGACGCTGCAATGACTGGGACAAAATTACTAACGTTATTAAAATATATTATAGTCATATTATAGTCAAACACAATTTAACAAGTAGTCCTTTTGAATCAAATCAAATGCTAAATAAATATTTAAGGGCTTTATATTTTAAAGCCCTTTTTTATATAAAAAAAAAAACTCTTTTTTTTTTGAGCAAAAAAAATCTTTTTTTTGTGTGTGTGGAAATCATCTTCCGACCCCCCCAGGGGTTCCCGCGACCCCCCGGGGGGTCGGGACCCCCACTTTGGGAACGACTGCCCTAGACCATATACAGTGCCTTGCGAAAGTATTCGGCCCCCTCGAACCTTTCAACATTTCGCCACATTTCAGGCTTCAAACATAAAGATGTAAAAATTACATTTTTTGTCAAGAATCAACAACAAGTGGGACACAATCGTGAAGTGGAACGAAATTTATTCGCTAATTTAAACTTTTTTAACAAATAAAAAACTGAAAAGTGGGGCGTGCAATATTATTCGGCCCCTTGTGCTAATACTTTGTAGCGCCACCTTTTGCTGCAATTACAGCTGCAAGTCGCTTGGGGTATGTCTCTATCAGTTTTGCACATCGAGAGACTGGAATTCTTGCCCATTCTTCCTTGCAAAACAGCTCGAGCGCAGTGAGGTTGGATGGAGAGCGTTTGTGAACAGCAGTCTTCAGCTCTTTCCACAGATTGTCGATTGGATTCAGGTCTGGACTTTGACTTGGCCATTCTAACACCTGGATACGTCTATTTGTGAACCATTCCATTGTAGATTTGGCTTTATGTTTTGGATCATTGTCCTGTTGGAAGATAAATCTCCGTCCCAGTCTCAGGTCTTTTGCAGACTCCAATACGTTTTCTTCCAGAATGGTCCTGTATTTGGCTCCATCCAATTTTAGCCATCTTCCCTGTCCCTGCTGAAGAAAAGCAGGCCCAAAGCATGATGCTGCCACCACCATGTTTGACAGTGGGGATGGTGTGTTCAGGGTGATGAGCTGTGTTGCTTTTACGCCAAACATATCGTTTTGCATTGTGGCCAAAAAGTTCGATTTTGGTTTCATCTGAGCAGAGCACCTTCTTCCACATGTTTGGTGTGTCTCCCAGGTGGCTTGTGGCAAACTTTAAACAAGACTTTTTATGGATATCTTTGAGAAATGGCTTTCTTCTTGCCACTCTTCCATAAAGGCCAGATTTGTGCAGTACACGACTGATTGTTGTCCTATGGACAGACTCTCCCACCTCAGCTGTAGTTATCTGCAGTTCATCCAGAGTGATCATGGGCCTCTTGGCTGCATCTCTGATCAGTCTTTTCCTTGTTTGAGATGAAAGTTTGGAGGGACGGCCGGGTCTTGGTAGATTTGCAGTGGTCTGATACTCCTTCCATTTCAATATAATTGCTTGCACAATGTTCCTTGAGATGTTTAAAGCTTGGGAAATCTTTTTGTATCCAAATCCGGCTTTAAACTTCTCCACAACAGTATCTCGGACCTGCCTGGTGTGTTCTTTTGTCTTCATGGTTCTCTCTGCGCTTTAAACAGAACCCTGAGACTATCAAAGAGCAGGTGCATTTATACGGAGACTTGATTACACACAGGTGCATTCTATTTATCATCATCAGTCATTTAGGACAACATTGGATCATTCAAAGATCCTCACTAAACTTCTGGACTGAGTTTGCTGCACTGAAAGTAAAGGGGCCCAATAATATTGCACGCCCCACTTTTCAGTTTTTTATTTGTTAAAAAAGTTTAAATTATCCAATAAATTTCGTTCCACTTCACGATTGTGTCCCACTTGACGTTGATTCATGACAAAAAATTAAAATTTTATATCTTTATGTTTGAAGCCTGAAATGTGGCGAAATGTTGGAAGGTTCAAGGGGCCCGAATACTTTCGCAAGGTACTGTACACCCACAGCTTGGGTACGTACATTTTCCCGTCGCATCAACAGTTTGTTTTGGTTGTGCCCAAAATGAAAATGTTATGATCAAATCAAACAGATTTAATGACAGCCATTCGCTGACGTTACACATTTGAGACTTTGAAATGTCCCTCATCCCTGTGACAAACAATAGTTGTGGTTCTGTCTCCCTCACTCTGGAGGGACATGTTTATTACTCTCTATGTAGATCATTGCACTTCATTATAATTGTTGAAACAGTACATCCTGATCCATAAACAGTGTGTGCTTCTGCATACTGTATGAATAACCGTAAAAAAAAAAACTGAAATAGACGAAACCGCCTGGGCCGTCAAGAAGGGCCCGGGCCATTTTTTGGTCCCAGTCCAGCCCAGTGGTTCTGAGAGGGGACAGTACCTGCACAGCCCCCCCCTCGGGCCTCGTATCCTGGGGGACAGGAGCCACAGCTGAAGCTTCCTGGAGAGTTGGAGCAGATTCCAGAGGCACAAATGGTTCTGTCCTGGCACTCGTCCACATCTAGTAGAGAGAAAGACCAGTGAGAGAGATCAGAGAGAGACCAGAGAAAGACCAGAGAGAGAGACCAGAGAGAGAGACCAGTGAGAGACCAGAGAAAGACCAGAGAGAGAGACCAGAGAGAGAGACCAGAGAGAGAGACCAGTGAGAGAGACCAGTGAGAGAGACCAGAGTGAGACTTGAGAGAGACCAGAGAGACACCAGAGAGAGAGACCAGAGAGAGACCAGAGAGAGACCAGAGAGAGAGACCAGAGAGAGAGACCAGTGAGAGAGACCAGTGAGAGAGACCAGAGTGAGACTTGAGAGAGACCAGAGAGACACCAGAGAGAGAGACCAGAGAAAGACCAGAGAAAGACCAGAGAAAGACCAGAGAGAGAGACCAGAGAGAGACCAGAGAGAGACCAGAGAGAGACCAGAGAGAGACCAGAGAGAGAGACCAGAGAAAGAAACCAAAGAGAGAAACCAGAGAGACCAGACAGAGACGAGAGACGTTCAAACACATCACTTTGTTGGTCTGGCAGCAGGAAAAACTCAAGCTAAATGAAAAGGCAGAAAACAACTCATATTTATATTTATCTGCCCCGAGGCGGCTGTGACCACAGACCTCAGTACGAGAGCCACATGGTCCAAACCTCAGAGTGTGTTTGTTCTAATAACAGGTTTGGTTTGTCCACAGCTGCAGATGGAGGAGACCAGGAGCAGGTGCATCATGGGTAATGTGGTCCATTTATTAAACTACAGTCCAAGGTTTTACCCAGAAGAACTGCTTCAGAGAGGCTTAGAGCTGGGGTCTGTAACATCAAAGCTGGGTCTGTACTAGCTGACTCACCGACGCAGCTGGTACCATCCTGATCCACGGTGAAGCCACTCGGACACTGGCACCAGAAGCTGCCCTCGGTGTTGGTGCAGCGCCCTCCGGAGCACAGGAGGGGGTCCTGCAGGCACTCGTCCACATCTGACACAAACAGATTACAACCAGGTCTGAACCAGGTCTGAACCAGGTCTGAACCAGGACTCACAAAGTGACTATTGAGAGTGGCCAGACCAGGCAAGACCACCTCTGATCCCAATAAAGTCTGGACTTGTCTGACCCTGGTTTCACCTGTGCAGGTGTGGAGACCAGGAAGAGGCTAGAGAGAGACCAGAGAGAGATCAGAGTGAGAGACCAGAAAGAGACCAGAGAGACCCCACAGAGCAACCAGAAAGAGACCAAAGAGAGCAGAGAAAGACCAAAGAAAGACCAAAGAGAGAGACCTCCTCACCAGTACAGCTCCTGCTCTCCTCCTCCTCCTCGTACCCCTGGGGACAGTGGCAACTGAAGCCCTGGACTGTGTTGTAGCAGACTCCTGGTCCACAGAGGAACGGACTGATGAGACACTCGTCCACATCTGAGGAACAACACACACATCAGCAGCAGCAGTAGTAGCAGTAGTAGCAGCAGTAGCAGCAGCAGCAGAAGTAGCAGTAGCAGCAGTAGCTGTAGTTGCAGAAGCAGCAGAAGTAGCAGTAGCAGAAGTAGCAGTAGCAGTAGCAGTAGTAGCAGTAGTTGCAGCAGCAGCAGAAGTAGCAGTAGCAGCAGTAGCAGTAGTAGCAGCAGAAGTAGCAGTAGCAGCAGTAGCAGAAGTAGCAGTAGCAGCAGTAGCAGGAGTAGCAGTAGTTGCAGCAGCAGCAGAAGTAGCAGCAGCAGCAGTAGCAGCAGTAGCAGTAGTTGCAGCAGTAGCAGTAGTAGCAGTAGTTGCAGCAGCAGGACCTGCAGACTGTGTGGGGGCCAGGTCTTGTCCTGCGTTCGTCGGCAGAATCTCTACTGGAGCTGGAGGAGATGTTTTCTCGATCACCTCTGAACAGAAAGTTAAAGTTAATAAAGTTCCTTCTGTTTGAGGCTGAGTTCTTCTAATGAGACAAACGAAAATACACTTTTGTCTTGATAGAAGAACCCCAAACCCAAAGACAGTGTTCAGAACCAGACAGAGGAGCTGGTTCACTGACCTGGCCGGGGATCCTCACTGAAACCAAAGGCCTCCACCGGTCTCTCGGGGGTGGGCAGTGGGACTGGGGGCTCCTGAGGGTCCACGGGTCTCTGCACAGGCTCTTGCGGGTCCACGGGTCTCTGCACAGTCTCTTGGGGGTACACAGGTCTCTGCACAGGCTCCTGGGGGTCCATAGGTCTGTGGGCCGGGTTCGGGAGTACAGTGTACCCCATTCCCCCAGGACAGATCTCCTTGAACTTAGCTGAGGAGACACATGAGCAGTTACCAAGCAGTCTGAGAGCCTCTGGTCTCTCGCTCTCTGGTCTCTCTCTGGTCTTTCTCAAGTCGTTGTCAGAAATACAGAAATATCACAAATATTGGACATATTGGACAGAATCATGCAGTCCTACCTGAGGGAGGGGCCTAAGTGTCACCTGTGGGGGAGGGGCTTCAGCCTGTGGGAGGAATCTGTCTCACCTGTGTAGGAGGGGCCTCAGTCTGGGGGGAGGGGCCTCAACTCACCTATGGGGGAGGGGCCTCGGTCTCACCTGTGCCGGGGGAGGGGCAGCGCTCGCACTGGGGCCCCCAGGCCTTGCCGACGCTGCAGCAGCACAGGGCCTGACTGAGGGGACTGGGCACCGGGTGAAGACACTGACGCCCGGCCCCCAGCAGGCGGAAACAGGGGCCCTTCTCCTGGGGGGCCACTGGGAGGGGCACAGGGGGGGCGGGGCGACCGGCTGCACCACAGAGAGAGAGAAAGAGAGAGGCCCTTCACCAATGAGACCAGTCACCAGGGTCATCCACCAATCACAGCCCAGAAGCAGACATTTAAACACCATGTTAAAGTCTGAATATTTAGAGTAGAGTAGAGTAGAGTAGTCTCCTTTTTGCCTCAGACTGTGATTAGAGAATGACGTCACCGCAGAGTTTTAGCAGCACGTTCACAGAGGAGGAAGGAACATGATTTATTTGAAATCACAACATTGGGAGTGATTAAAGCTGGGGTCTGCAACTCTCAGACCATAACAGAACTCTGATAAACTCATGTCTCATGGCTCTAAAACAGTGTGGTTAGTTTTGGTCCTGGTTTTGGTCCCGGTGTTCTGTCGAGTAGAGCTGCCTCAGCTGTTTTTTATGTAATGCAAACCTCAAAATCAGAATCATTTTTATTGCCACGTAAGTAACAGGAGGTCACAGACTTGGAAATGTCTTTGGCTCAGTGCAACAGTCAGAAAGAGAAAAACACTTCTAAGGAATAAATTAAATAATTCAAATAGAGTTACAATAAAGTTACAACCTGTGCATGCAGTTTGAGGCGAGATGTTGATGGTTTCATGTTATATGTGGGTTTTAGGAGTCAAAGTATCGTGTAAAGTTTGGATTAAGCAGTAATTTTCCTAACAGCTGACAGACCAGTCGGTTGGGTTGATAACGGAAATAATAACCAAACTCCGTTGGAAGCTATTAGCGGTCGAGTTAGCCACAGGACGCGTCCACAGCCTAAGTCAGTAAAATGACGTATGCCGCAGCTCAACTCGACAGGACAGGTGCTGCTATCACACAGCAGCAGTGTGGTTTCTCAGGAGCAGTTGACTGCTTAAACCAAACTTTACACGATACTTTGACTCCTAAAACCCACATATCACAACATGAAACCATCAATATCTCGCTTCAAATTGCATTAAAAGTGACATTCGTGTCTTAATTTGTTGGTATTTAAACTCACAAACTTTATGTCCGCCGTCTTGGATTGCTTCGGCTGCCGTGAAACGCGCATTACATTACATTATGGGGCATTACATCATAAACAGCTGAGGCAGCTCAACTCGACAAGCGGCGCAACTCGACAGAACACCGGTCCAGGTCCCAGTCTCTGTCCTGGTCCTGGTCTTGGTCCTGGTCCAGGTCATTGTCCTGGTCTCGGTCCTGGTCAACATCTTTTTCAGACAGAAAAGTGTCTGATTGTGACTCTCAGGGCTCTCACACTGGCAGTGTCTGTGGTCACATGCAGAAGTCGAAACACTCTTGTCCTATATAATTAAATCGGACGAGGAGACACGTCCTCTTCTGTCTCTGTGAACACGCTAATAGCTGTACTTGAAAGCTCAGATGCGGCTCCACGGCTCGTGCTGCGCGTGGAGCCAGAGGCAGCAGACTCACGTAGACATAAGGTGAGGCTCGGGTCAGACATGAAGCCCAGGTCACAGGAACACCGGAAACTCCCCACCGAGTTCACACAGGCACCATGTGGACAGATACCAGGAACCCTGCACTCGTCCACATCTGTGAGAGACCAAGAGAGAGACCAGAGAGGGACCAGAGGGAGACCAGAGGGAGACCCGAAAGAGACCAGAGAGAGACCAGAGAGAGACCAGAGAGCCGAGAGACCAGAAAGAGATAGCTCTAATGAGAGCAGTGCATTCCAAAAATACATAATAAACATCAAGCAGAACAGTTTAGAGTAGAGTAGAGTAGAGTAGAGTAGAGTAGAGTAGGGTAGAGTAGAGTAGAGTAGAGTAGAGTAGAGTAGAGTAGGGTAGAGTAGAGTAGAGTAGGGTAGGGTAGGGTAGGGTAGAGTACGGTAGAGTAGAGTAGAGTAGAGTAGAGTAGGGTAGGGTAGAGTAGAGTAGAGTAGAGTAGGGTAGAGTAGAGTAGAGTAGAGTAGAGTAGGGTAGGGTAGAGTAGGGTAGAGTAGAGTAGAGTAGGGTAGGGGTAGAGTAGTAGTAGAGTAGAGTAGAGTAGAGTAGAGTAGAGTAGAGTAGAGTAGGTAGAGTAGAGTAGAGTAGAGTAGAGTAGAGTAGGTAGAGTAGAGTAGAGTAGAGTAGAGTAGAGTAGAGTAGAGTAGAGTAGAGTAGGGTAGGGTAGGGTAGGTAGAGTAGAGTAGAGTAGGGGTAGGGTAGGGTAGAGTAGAGTAGGGTAGGGTAGAGTAGGGCAGAGTAGAGTAGAGTAGAGTACAGTACGGTAGGGTAGAGTAGAGTAGAGTAGAGTAGAGTAGGGTAGGGTAGAGTAGAGTAGGGGTAGGGTAGGGTAGAGTAGAGTAGGGTAGGGTAGGGTAGGGTAGAGTAGAGTATCGGGTAGGGTAGGGTAGGGTAGAGTAGAGTAGGGTAGGGTAGGGTAGAGTAGAGTAGGGTAGGGTAGGGTAGAGTAGAGTAGGGTAGGGTAGGGTAGGGTAGAGTAGAGTAGGGTAGGGTAGGGTAGGGTAGAGTAGAGTAGGGTAGGGTAGGGTAGAGTAGAGTAGAGTCTGACCGTGGCAGTGGGAGGTGTTGATGCGTCTGTATCCTGGAGGACACTCGATCAGAGGAATTGCTGCAGAAAAAGAAACAGGTTCTAATGTGCAACAATGGATCACATGTGGTAAACCATGAGGGGGGCCACATGGTTTGTTGGGGGAGGGGGGGCACATGGTTGGTGAGAGGGAGGAGGGGTGCATGGTTTGTTAGGGGTAGGGGGGGACCCACATGGTTTGTTGGGGCACTGGCTGCACTGGTGGAAACCCCAGGACGTCCCGATGGAGTTACAGCACTGCTCCTGCTTCGACAAACCAGGGAGCAGCTTTCCACACTATGACAACACAACAGACACACAACACACACATGAGAGAGAGAGACACACACCACACACACACACATATGAGAGAGACACACAAACACACATATATGAGAAACACACCACACACATGAGAGAGAGACACTGGTCCTGGTCTGGGTCCTGGTTTAGTCCTGGTCTGGGTCTTACCTGTGTCCCTGTGGTCTCCTGGAAGCAGCGTCCCAGGCTGTTCTTGGACACTGGGACTTTATAACTGTAGGAATACGAGTGGGAGGAGCCTGGATATGAGGGGGCGTGGCCATGTGAGGAAGGGGTGTGGCTATAGTGATCCAGCTGGGACACCTGGTGCACCTGGACCGACGCTTCTGGAGGGTGTTTGATGTGGACGTTCACCAGTGACGGATTCTGAACTGAAGGAGAAAACAATGGCCGCTCAGAGCAGTAACCATAGCAACAGGCTCCTCTGTCAATCAGAGCAACAGCACAATTTCTATGTTTAAGAAAGTTTGTATGATCATTGTGTTCCACCATCACCACAGTGTGACATCACCCCAGTGTGGCATCACCACAGTGTGACATCACCACAGTGAGACATCACCACAGTGTGACATCACAGTGTGACATCACCACAGTGTGACATCACCCCAGTGAGACATCACCACAGTGAGACATCACCACAGTGTGACATCACAGTGTGACATCACCACAGTGTGACATCACCCCAGTGTTACATCACCACAGTGTGACATCACCACAGTGAGACATCACCACAGTGTGACATCACAGTGTGACATCACCACAGTGTGACATCACCCCAGTGAGACATCACCACAGTGTGACATCACAGTGTGACATCACCACAGTGTGACATCACCCCAGTGTTACATCACCACAGTGTGACATCACCACAGTGAGACATCACCACAGTGTGACATCACAGTGTGACATCACCACAGTGTGACATCACCACAGTGTGACATCACCACAGTGTGACATCACCACAGTGTGACATCACCCCAGTGTGACATCACCACAGTGTGACATCACCACAGTGTGACATCACCCCAGTGTGACATCACAGTGTGACATCACAGTGTGACATCACAGTGTGACATCACAGTGTGACATCACAGTGTTAGAAGCTGGTTTGAACATAAGCTGGAGCCAGTTTCCTTATATGAGCCTTTGTTCTGACGGCGTTAGCTTCTTGTTGTAAAAGGGACAGACCATAGACCGTAAATATTAACGGACGTAGTCACGCCTATCTCCACTGTTCAAACTAATGTGCCACCACTTTCGCCTTCTGTGGGCAGTTTCAAAATGGCTGCAGGGGCAGGATAATATTGAAACAATGCATTTGGGCATATGTTAGCTGCACAAGCCCTATTCATTTAACAAGTGCCTTCAAAAGTCCACAGAGGCTAAACTAGATTGGTCAAAAAGATTTATACTCCCCTCAGCTTTGACACACATCTGGAACTTAGCTTTGGGCCAAGAGCCACTTTTGGACCAGCCAGTAAAAACGTTTTTGAGAGGAAAGAAGATGATGCCATACAAAAGCATTGAATAATTCTTTCTGGGTCCACCCCCAAAGGTGGACCCATGTCAGCGCACGTGCTCATGAGCCTCACAGACCAACCCCCGGTGATCCAAGATGGACGGCCTGTTCAAATCAGTGGTTTGCGCTCAGTGGCGTCCCCCCATGGGCATCGAAAGATTATCGGAACTCGCCCTTATTTGGGCATCGTCTGGTCCTCCCGGTTCTGTGCAGTGGACGAGCTCCCATGATGCTTTGCACCAAATACTAAAAAGCACATGTGTGTGGCTCTCATGCACGTGCCCAGAGGGCTCTTCCTGAAGAATGCAAAAAAACAACAACACAAAACAAGACGGACTGTTGTGATTTGTTTACAACATTTTACTTTTGTGCAAAACCAACATGCATTATTAAGGAACCACGGGAGACAGGGGGGGACACGGACACTTCAGGGGGAGACACGGGGGAGACACGGACACTTCAGTCAAAGACACGGGGGAGACACGGACACTTCAGGGGGAGATACGGACACTTCCTGACTCTTGACAACAAGATCACCACTGCCAACTACTGTAGTGGAGGTGCAAGTACACTTTATTCAACTACAGCAAAAAAGCCTGTTCCTCAAAGTCCACAGAAAACTGTAGGATTTAACAAAAAACAGTTCTTATAATAGATCCATGCTGTGTGTGTGTGTGTGTGTGTGTGTGTTTGTGTGTGTGTGTTGTACCTGGTGTGTGGCCGTTGTAGGACAGGGGCAGTGTGTGTGTGGAGTGGACCTGTCCTCCTGCGCCCCCTGTGGTGCCCCTCTGGTACTGCACCTGGTCCCCTGTGTGAGAGGGCAGCTGGCAGAACTTCCCGGTGAAACTGACCGGACACTGGCACTTGTCCCGAGAGCTGCATTTACCTCCGTTCATACAGGGCAGGTGGCACACAACTGCAACACAACAACACAACTGCTACTCTCTGGTCTCTCCCTCTGGTCTCTCCCTCTGGTCTCTCCCTCTGGTCTCTCCCTCTGGTCTCTCCCTCTGGTCTCTCCCTCTGGTCTCTCCCTCTGGTCTCTCCCTCTGGTCTCTCTCTCTGGTCTCTCTCTCTGGTCTCTCTCTCTGGTCTCTCCCTCTGGTCTCTCCCTCTGGTCTCTCCCTCTGGTCTCTCCCTCTGGTCTCTCCCTCTGGTCTCTCCCTCTGGTCTCTCCCTCTGGTCTCTCTCTCTGGTCTCTCCCTCTGGTCTCTCCCTCTGGTCTCTCCCTCTGGTCTCTCCCTCTGGTCTCTCCCTCTGGTCTCTCTCTCTGGTCTCTCCCTCTGGTCTCTCCCTCTGGTCTCTCCCTCTGGTCTCTCCCTCTGGTCTCTCCCTCTGGTCTCTCCCTCTGGTCTCTCCCTCTGGTCTCTCTCTCTGGTCTCTCTCTCTGGTCTCTCTCTCTGGTCTCTCCCTCTGGTCTCTCTCTGGTCCTGGATACTCTCAATCTTCCCTCACAGTAAGTAGACTTTTGTTGGGGGAAGTTTGTTTTGACCCTTTATTTAGATTCTTTCTCATTTAGAAAATAACAGAACTAAACCAGGTCTGAACCAGGTCTGTCCCAGGTCTGAACCAAGTCTGAACCAGGTCTGAACCAGGTCTGAACCAGGTCTCAACCAGGTCTCAACCAGGTCTCAACCAGGTCTCAACCAGGTCTCAACCAAGTCTTAACCAGGTCTCTACCAGATCTGAACCAGGTCTGAACCAGGTCTCAACCAGGTCTGAACCAGGTCTGAACCAGGTCTCAACCAGGTCTCAACCAGGTCTCAACCAGGTCTCAACCAAGTCTCAACCAGGTCTCAACCAGATCTGAACCAGGTCTGAACCAGGTCTGAACCAGGTCTGAACCAGGTCTGAACCAGCAGGTCTGAACCAGATCTGAACCAGGTCTGAACCAGGTCTGAACCAGGTCTCAACCAAGTCTCAACCAGGTCTCAACCAGATCTGAACCAGGTCTGAACCAGGTCTGAACCAGGTCTGAACCAAGTCTTAAGTTCAAAGAGTCTTTGATTCTCAGACGTCAGACTCAGGAGCTAAAACTACAGGGACCCAGCAAGTGCAGACCTGTCCCAGACCAGGACCAGACCACACCCCGAGGATTATGGGAAATACTGAGAAAAAATGTGCAAACAGACACTGAGGCACAGGAGCCGACCCTCATGTTTGAGAAAACGGTTTTACATCTCTCTCTCTGGTCTTTCTTTCTGGTCTCTCTCTCTCTCTGGTCTTTCTCTCTGGTCTCTCTCTCTCTCTGGTCTTTCTCTCTCTCTGGTCTCTCTTTCTCTTTCTGGTCTTTCTCTCTGGACTCTCTCTGGTCTTACCCACTCTAAAGTTGGGGGCGGTGAGTGTGTCTGTGGCGTGCCCATTCTGGCTGATGATGGTGGTGGTGTTGCCTTGGCGACAGGTGTTTCTGCAGGCTCCGCCCACACAGCTCATCTTACAGATGGTCGGAGTGAAGACCACCTTTATCCTGCCGCTCTGGTTCCCCCCTGAGACAAGAGACATGGTTAGAAACAGAGAAATAGAGACCAGAGAGAGACCATATGAGACCAGAGAGACAGACCAGAGAGAGAGACCAGAGAGAGAGACCAGAGAGAGACCAGAGAGAGAGACCAGAGAGAAAGACCAGAGATAAAGACCAGAGAGACCAGAGAGAGAGACCAGAGAGAGAGACCAGAGAGAGAGACCAGAGAGAAAGACCAGAGAGAGACCAAAGAGAGAGACCAGAGAGAGACAAAAGAGACCAGAGAGAGACCAGAGAAAGAGACCAGAGAGAGAGACCAGAGAGAGACCAGGGAGCTTAGGTCTCCCTCTGGTCTTGCTCTGCTGTGGTCAGGGCACATCTGGAAAAGTGTTTTGCTGAAACACAGCCCAGAGTGGCTACTGTCTGGACCAGAGCTCAGTCCAGGACTGAACCAGGTTTGAACCAGGATGGAACCAGGATGGTACCAGGTCAAGAATTAGATTTCAAATCATCCTCCTGACACAAGGGTGGGTCTACAGCCTCAGTCCTGGGTCTACGGCCTCAGTCCTGGGTCTACGGCCTCAGTCCTGGGTCTACGGCCTCAGTCCTGGGTCTACGGCCTCAGTCCTGGGTCTACAGCCTCAGTCCTGGGTCTACAGCCTCAGTCCTGGGTCTACAGCCTCAGTCCTGGGTCTACAGCCTCAGTCCTGGTTTATGAGTCTCCCTCTGTTCTCTCCCTGTGAAGATGAAGAAGACGAGCAGGACTCACCGTAGTGTGGAGCGACGGAGAGGGGGATGGCTCTGTCCGGGTGCCCGCTGGGGAGGCCAGGGGTGTGGGAGGGGGAGGAGGGGCTGCTGTGGTAGTACTTTGGCTTCAGGAGGAACTGTCCTGGGAACATTGGAGTGGAGCGAATCCTGGGGAAACAAAGATGAGTATGAACCATGTGTGAGTGAGTATGAACCATGTGTGAGTGAGTATGAACCATGTGCGAGTGAGTATGAACCATGTGCGAGTGAGTATGAACCATGTGTGAGGGAGTATGAACCATGTGTGAGTGAGTATGAACCATGTGTGAGGGAGTATGAACCATGTGTGAGGGAGTATGAACCATGTGTGAGGGAGTATGAACCATGTGCGAGTGAGTATGAACCATGTGCGAGGGAGTATGAACCATGTGTGAGGGAGTATGAACCATGTGCGAGTGAGTATGAACCATGTGCGAGGGAGTATGAACCATGTGTGAGTGAGTATGAACCATGTGCGAGTGAGTATGAACCATGTGTGAGTGAGTATGAACCATGTGTGAGTGAGTATGAACCATGTGTGAGTGAGTATGAACCATGTGTGAGTGAGTATGAACCATGTGTGAGGGAGTATGAACCATGTGTGAGTGAGTATGAACCATGTGCGAGTGAGTATGAACCATGTGTGAGGGAGTATGAACCATGTGCGAGTGAGTATGAACCATGTGTGAGTGGTGAGTATGAACCATGTGTGAGGGAGTATGAACCATGTGTGAGTGAGTATGAACCATGTGTGAGTGAGTATGAACCATGTGTGAGTGAGTATGAACCATGTGTGAGTGAGTATGAACCATGTGTGAGGGAGTATGAACCATGTGTGAGTGAGTATGAACCATGTGTGAGTGAGTATGAACCATGTGTGAGTGAGTATGAACCATGTGTGAGTGAGTATGAACCATGTGTGAGGGAGTATGAACCATGTGTGAGTGAGTATGAACCATGTGTGAGTGAGTATGAACCATGTGTGAGGGAGTATGAACCATGTGTGAGTGAGCGCGAAACTCACACTTCCACCACCAGAGGGCGATAATGCTCTCACTCGTCATCTCTTATTCCATTTGTTTCCATTCAGACTAAATGTTCTGCTTTAAAGCTGGGGTACAAAACTTTCATACCACAACAATGGAACTCATAATAATAAAACATCTCCCTCTGGTCTCTCAGCCCAAAGAGTCAAATAGTGACTCAAAAGACTCTTTCTCTTGGAGCTCCATATTTGTCGTGTTTTTCTCCAAACTCGCACTGAGACAAAACAGCTGCTGTCACCGCCAGACGTGACATCACATCCTGTGTGTGTGACCTCCACGCACACACACACACACACACGCGCACACACACACACACACACACACACACACACACACACACACACACACACACACAGAGACACACACACACAGACACAGAGAGACACACACACACACAGAGAGAGAGACACACACACACAGAGAGAGAGACACACACAGGACAAAGCCTAAACATAGAGACAACAGCTGCAGACGCTTTTAACCTGAAGAGCCGAACTCAGAACTGAAACCCGGACCTGGTTCAGTCCTGGTTCAGTCCTGGTTCTGACCTCATTCCTCTGTTTTCATTTCCTGTGGATCACTTCAGACTCAAACAGATCCAAAAACAGCTGCTTTTTATCCACATTTTTAGCTTTTTTCTCAGAAAGACGAAGTTACGTAATGGTCTCAGTCCTGTGTCTACGGCCTCAGTCCTGGGTCTACAGCTTTAGTCCTGGGTCTACGGCCTCAGTCCTGGATGGGGCTAAACACAGCCTCAGGTCTGTTGTATTTGTGTGAAATCTGATCCATGTTCGATCGTTTCCTCAGAGTCTTGTGCACATTCTTGGTCCTGAGTCAAGAATGTTACCCACTTCACCACCGACAATACACACACTCACACATACACACACACTCATACATACACACACACTCACACATACACACACACTCATACATACACACACACTCACACATACACACACATACACACTCATACATACAAACCATTTCAAACTCCTTTCAGGGTGGTGGTACTACTGTAGCCACAGCTGCCCAGGGGCACACTGACGGGAGCAAGGCAACCCCTCTGTACCATCTCTCACCACCAACCATTCACACATACCAGACTCACTCTAATGTGGGGGAAGTGTCTTGCCTAAGGACACAAACACTTTACAGCCGCCCCACTGTGGCATCTGGTGTTCCCTGAGGTCTCCCATCACAGTACTAACCAGGCCCTGCCCTGCTTAGCCTCAGAAGTCAGAGAAGTCAGAGAGACAGGATCAGAATGTGGGACTCACTGGTGCTGAACGTACTGCGGCTTCATAGAGATCTTCATGGGTCCAGATCCGGTCTGGACCCGGGTTTGGACTCGGGTTTGGACCTGGGTCTGGACCTGGGTCTGGCTTTGGACCAGTCCATGGGGGAGGACCTGTTGTGGGATGGGTCTTTGTGGGACCACAGGAGTCTGGACTTCCGTTTGGACTTTGTTGGAGTGGACTTGGGTCTGGTCTGGATCTTGGTTCCGGGTCTGGTCCGGACCTTGGTCTTGGGTCTGTACTTGGCAGGACTGGCCCTGGGACCCGGGTTTACAGACGCAGAGCTGAGGCCTCAGACACATCCCTCCGTTCTGACACCGAGGGAAACAGTTGGCTGCAGAGAGAGAGGAGGGTTACAGCTGCAAGCGGCATCGAGGGCCCCATCCCTCTGTGTGTGTTACAGTAGGAATGAGGAGCACACAGCACAAGTGAACAATAACTCTTTTATAAGAAAAAAACCCAAGTGACTTAAAGGCAATAAATAAGTATAAAATCTCTGCCTTTGGAATAATAAGAAACAAGTATAAATCCTTCATATCCTAGTAATATGGTGTCTCTGTGGTCTCTGTGGTCTGAGCAGTGTCTGCAGGGTCTCTGTGGTCTCTGTGGTCTGAGCGGTGTCTGCAGGGTCTCTGTGGTCTCTGTGGTCTGAGCGGTGTCTGCAGGGTCTCTGTGGTCTCTGTGGTCTCTGTGGTCTGGGTGGTCTCTGTGGTCTGAGCGGTGTCTGCAGGGTCTCTGTGGTCTCTGTGGTCTGGGTGGTCTCTGTGGTCTGAGCGGTGTCTGCAGGGTCTCTGTGGTCTCTGTGGTCTGAGCGGTGTCTGCAGGGTCTCTGTGGTCTCTGTGGTCTCTGTGGTCTGAGCGGTGTCTGCAGGGTCTCTGTGGTCTCTGTGGTCTCTGTGGTCTGAGCGGTGTCTGCAGGGTCTCTGTGGTCTGGGTGGTCTCTGTGGTCTGAGCGGTGTCTGCAGGGTCTCTGTGGTCTCTGTGGTCTGGGTGGTCTCTGTGGTCTGAGCGGTGTCTGCAGGGTCTCTGTGGTCTCTGTGGTCTGGGTGGTCTCTGTGGTCTGAGCGGTGTCTGCAGGGACAGTGGGACTCACGTGTGATGCACCTGTTGGAGCCCTGAGTCGCGCTCCAGCCGTGACAGCATTGACCTCCACAGACATTCACCCTGAAAGAGAGACCAGAACTAGACCAGGACTAGACCGGAACCAGGACTAGACCAGGACTAGACCAGGACTAGACCAGGTCAGAACCACTCTCTCTGCAGTGATGCGTTCACTACATCAAACTGTTGTGGTGAGTAGGGAGCAGCGTCTGCAGTCAGAGCTCTGAACTTATGTCATTAGCACTGGGGAAGAACCTCAAGCACATGGGAGGGGATCGGAGTAGAGCTGCTGCTCGTCCGGCTGATGTTGTGAGGCCTCTCCCACCAGGTGGAGACCAGGGGAAGACCAGGTGGAGACCAGGGGAAGACCAGGAGGAGACCAGGGGAAGACCAGGAGGAGACCAGGGGAAGACCAGGAGGAGACCAGGTGGAGACCGGGGGAAGACCAGGAGGAGACCAGGGGAAGACCAGGAGGAGACCAGGGGAAGACCAGGAGGAGACCAGGAAAGAGACCAGGGGTAGACCAGGAGGAGACCAGGGGAAGACCAGGGGAAGACCAGGAGGAGACCAGGAGGAGACCAGGGGAAGACCAGGGGAAGACCAGGTGGAGACCAGGGGAAGACCAGGGGAAGACCAGGGGAAGACCAGGAGGAGACCAGGGGTAGACCAGGAAGAGAACAGGAAAGAGACCAGGGGAAGACCAGGGGAAGACCAGGAGGAGACTAGGAAAGAGACCAGGGGTAGACCAGGAGGAGACCAGGGGAAGACCAGGGGTAGACCAGGGGTAGACCAGGAAGAGAACAGGAGGAGACCAGGAGGAGACCAGGAGGAGACCAGGAGGAGACCAGGGGAAGACCAGGAGGAGACCAGGAAAGAGACCAGGGGTAGACCAGGAGGAGACCAGGGGAAGACCAGGAAGAGAACAGGAGGAGACCAGGAGGAGACCAGGGGAAGACCAGGAGGAGACCAGGAGGAGAGGAGGAGACCAGGAGGAGATCAGGGGTAGACCAGGAAGAGAGCAGGGAAAGACCAGGAGGAGACCAGGGGAAGGCCCACTCTGGTCCAAATGTTCTAAAGTCTCAGTCCTGGTCCAGTTCTGGTTCTGAAGTGTGAGTCGTGCGCGCTCACCCTGACGTCTTGAGCACGTGCTTGTGCGTCTGTTGAGTGCCCATCCTGCGCGTGCGGCTGTGCGCGTGCGTGGCGATGGTACTGACCCGGAGCGCGTCCCCGTGCGCGTGCCCGGGCTGAACCACGTAAACCCGCGTGAACGCGCTCGTCTGCTCCGCGCGCGTCCACGATTTGAGAAGAACCGAGAGAAAGAAAAAAAGTCCGAGCGAGAGAGGAGCCATTCTGAGCGATCAGCGCGCACACATCCCGGGCCTGGAGCTGGACTGAACCGGGTCTGAATCAGGACAAAAGACCAGGTCTAAACTTTGTCAGGAGCAGGTCTGAACCAGAACTACAGAAGGACCACCGCCGGACTGATCTAGGTCCAGATCTTCAGTTCCCAAAGTTTCAGCCTCCAGACGTGACGCAGGGGGGCGGGGCCACAGCTGCTCCGAGCGCACGCTCAAATGCACACTCACACGCACATTCAGGCGCGCTCCCTCCTTGTCAGACCTTCCCCTGAGAGGCTTTAAAGCTGGGGTACGTAACTTTCAGACCAAAACAATGGAACTGTTAAAACATCTGTCACAGTTCGTTTACTTAAAACTCTTTGTTCAAACAAGTGTTGATGAGGCTAAAGTTACAGACCTGAGCTTTAAACAAGTGTTATTGATGAGGCTAAAGTTACAGACCTGAGCTTTAAACAAGTGTTATTGATGAGGCTAAAGTTACAGACCTGAGCTTTAAACATGTGTTATTGATGAGGCTGAAGTTACAGACCTGAGCTTTAACAGGTAACCAACATCTGTCTTTAGTTTGATTTTAGTCAAAGAAAAACATAACAAGTGTTCATGAACCACTCCTCTCTCTGCTCCTCAGTGTTGTCCCCACTCCACCAGCCACTGTCAGAATGTACTCTGAACACACTGTCAGACTGTACTCTGAACACACTGTCAGACTGTACTCTGAACACAGTCATACTGTACTCCGCACACGCTGTCAGACTGTACTCCGCACACGCTGTCAGACTGTACTCCGAACACGCTGTCAGACTGTACTCCGAACACGCTGTCAGACTGTACTCCGCACACGCTGTCAGACTGTACTCCGAACACGCTGTCAGACTGTACTCCGCACACGCTGTCAGACTGTACTCCGAACACGCTGTCAGACTGTACTCCGAACACGCTGTCAGACTGTACTCCGAACACGCTGTCAGACTGTACTCTGAACACAGACTCCTGTAGCACAGTAGATCTGCTGCAGTCTGAGGAGTTTCAGATTCCTGGTGCAGCTGCTGCCTGGTCTTCTGTACTAGAGATGCTGGTATCAAAGAGGTGATGGTACCACCAGTGATGTCGCTCAGATAAACGACTGTGGTCATGTAGATTTGGACGCAGCAGCAAACACACACACAGAGACAGACACACACAGAGAGACACACACACATCTTATGAACTGGTTTGAAATGTTTTATTGTGGTGTAGAAAAATTAGGAAGTGCAGTCTGTCAGCTGTGGCTGACATGTGGTACTGCAGCCTCTCCCACTGTCCCTGACTCAGGTTGCCAGATATGCAGACGAATCCAGCTGGGACCGTGTCACTCCCGTACTCGTCCCAGAAACCGGATTCGTCCGGAAGTTCAGTTTGATCCAATGAGCATACGCAGCAGATCACGTCACGGAATCTGGACGGAAGCGGAAGTAAATATAAAAAATTACCTATTCATGCCTAAACTTCACCAGATATTCCCATAAAATAACCCCAACCCACCTTAACCATCTTACTCAGACCACCTTAACCCTAACCTTAACCATCTTACTCAGACGCCTAAACTTAACCAGTCAGCACTTAAGGACTTTTTGACATGCGCAAACTGAACTTCCGAACGAATCCGGTTCCCGGGACGAATCCGGGAGTGACAGACCATAACAGCTGAATAGACTATAACCAACACCTTTTTCACAGAGGCTTCCCTGATCCCTCCAAACATGACACTGTAGTTTTGCGGCCACATGGTACTTTACCAGTGAGATTAGCTCGAGGCGGTTAGTTCTGGACACAGACTTTCTGATTGATGAAATGGAGGGCGGGACATCCAAATGAAAACAATAAGATTCAGGGACTGTAACATTTATTTTGAAATTCAAATATCTCTGAACTACTTTTCTCAGTCAAAGAAGTATTCATAATTAATATTGATTAATTAATGCCTTTTGACAGATTAGGGCGGTTTAATGATGACTTGACATGAAAATCTTACAAATTGCTTTTTTAAAGATCATCACGTTTCGACTTTTCTCTGCTTTAATCATCATTAAAAGGAATTTGGCCCAAAGTAGTTGTTCTGTTGGATTCCTCAAGCTTTGGAGTGTATCTGAGGATGTGACACGAGGAAGAGAAGTATGGGACTTTTAAAGGACAAATAAACACCAAATCAACTTGTTTTTGAGCCTAAAACCGTCTGTGTGGCACCCTCTCTACGTTTGATGGCACTACATTTGGGTGCCCGGCCTCTACATTGACACTGGTGTGACGTATGACGTTGATTTGTATAGTCTGACGTCTCTTTGCATCCAAATCTCATGCACGCCGTGTAGTGAGTTGGAGTTCTGGCGACATCTAGTGTGATTAAAGTAAATTACATCAGTTTACCGCCAGTACTGCCGAGATAATTCTGTGGCTTAGGTTCAGGTGTGTAGCTCTACAATTATCTTGTGACAAGTGAGCCGTCAATCACAGCCCAGACCACGCCCAGCTCTAAGCCCCCCTTCTTCTACCATGGTCCTCCAGACGACGCCCTTTTTAAAGAGAAATGTCTAATGTTCATGTGGGCGGAGTCAGGCTGGGCACAGGTGTTTAGTTTTCCTTTAAGGTCATTAAAGGTACAGAACTGTCCACAGACTGAGGAGGGGACATAAGCTGGAGCCAGTTTCCTTATATGGGCATTTGTTTAGACGACAGTTGCTATGGTGAGCTGGAGTCCCCCCCCACCCCCCCCTAAATGAAGGTCTCTGATTGGTCGGTCCTTATATGGTCATATCTAGATTTACAAAAACAATATCAAATATAAACAGCAGGATCACAGAGGGCGATAAATCAGATTAAAGCCTATAATGATGTCACACAAACATTGCTGAGCTAGGAGAGCTTTTACATGGAGGTCAATAGGAGCCAGAGAGAAGAGCCAAACTCCACCATGAGCACTTCCCTATTGGGTTTCATTGAGCTAGCGAGTTAGCATTGTCCATCTGTATAGTCTGGTCATCATCCTTCAGGTAAACATTCATGTTCAAGAATTCAGATGGTTCCATGATTTCCTGCTGGTGCGGTCACTTCCTGCTCAGTCTGTGAGCTGCTCTCTGATTGGCTGTTGCTGCCTCTTCATTGTGATTGGCTCCTGAGGGTGGCGCTCTCTTCATGGATCTGTGTGATGAGCTGAGCTAGCGTGGTTAGCTCGTCCTTCAGCTCCTCACAGACCTCTCCACTGGCGGGGTCACAGTGCAGCTGCTGCAGGAGAGAGGAGGGGTCAGAGGTCAGCTGCTGCAGGTCACAGGTCAGAGACAGGAAGGTCTCTACTTTCTCCCAGTGCTCCTTGTAAATGGAAAAGACTGCCCATTACGCTATGACAAGACTTAACTGTAGACTTCAGTATGCCCTATATAAACAGTGAGTGTTAGGGCGCCCTCCTGTGGACGGTTTGTGCTGTTGCTCATCGTGAGCATCTCTTATTCTACTCATCTCGTTTATCCGTAAATTATATATTTTTCTATTTATATATTTTACAGACCTCGAATAGAACCAATGCTTCAGTATCTGGTACCGTATCCTAGCAACCTCCCCTCAACAAACCAGTATCCAGGGAAATTCCTTGGTAACCATAGCTTCCTCACTGTCAGTTGGAACACTTAGTACCATCTCGGCCTGAATAGAACCAGGACCAAGGTGGTCTCTCTCTCCCCTCCTCTGGTCTCTCTCTCCCCCCCCCTCTGGTCTCTCTCTCCCCCTCTGGTACCTTGGCCTTGGACAGCAGGCTGTTGAGGCTGAGGCGGCTGGAGGACAGGATCTGCAGAGCTTCAGAGGAGGTTTTGGACCGAGACACCGACAGACTCACTGGAAGGACACAGAGGGTCAGAGGTCACAGGTCGGGGGTTAGAGATGACAGTCACAGACCTTGGCCCATGGACAGCGCCCTCTGCAGGACTCCTCTGAACAGCACAGGGTCCTGGTGCCAGTTGGTTTTCTGCGTCTCACAGCGATGAGCTTTAGACAAGAACTGGAGAGCCTGAACCGGAACAGAGGGAAATGTCAGTGTTGCAGTGCACTGACAGGAGTAAGAGCACACAACAAGTATCTGTAATGCTTCAGAAGAGTAACACACAGACAATAAACTACTACTGCAGCCACACCTGCAGTAGTAGTTTAACTGCCAGCAGTTTCACCTTGTGGTTGTCCTCTGGGCTCTCGCTGGCGCCCCCGCCGTACAGCTTGGCGTAATGCGCCCACACGTCTGCGTCGCTGCTGTGCCGCGCGCTCACTCTGCCCATCAGCTCCTTCAGTTTGGGCTTGAGCACCGAGGAGGGCGCCCCCTGTCTGTCCGGCAGGTCCTCCACCACCGCACGCACTAGGTACGACAAGACCTGCCAGAGGAGAGGGTTAACCTCAGTCCTGGGTCTATGGCCTCAGTCCTGGGTCTATGGCCTCAGTCCTGGGTCTATGGCCTCAGTCCTGGGTCTATGGCCTCAGTCCTGGGTCTATGGCCTCAGTCCTGGGTCTATGGCCTCAGTCCTGGGTCTATGGCCTCAGTCCTGCGTCTCACCTCGGTGTCCTTGTAGGCGTCCCGTAGGTCCATCAGGCGGTGGTAAGCTCTTATGGCGTCCTGGAAACCGCCCACGTTGGTGCTCACCAACAGGAAGTTCTCCCAGATCTGCCACGACTCAAAGTTACACTTGAGCGCCTCCTGCAGCGTGAGGAAGGCTTTGTAACTGAGAGAGAGAGGGGAGGTTATGGTCTGACCAGAGAGAGAGACCAGAATGAGAGAGACCAGAGGGAGAGCACTCACTCCTTCTTCAGTCGGATGTAGGCTGTGGAAAGGTTGTTCCAGGCCTCAGCGTTCTGTAACATTATATTAATGTGTTAAATGTGAAATTATATCTTCAGTAGAAAATATGGATGAAACAGATATGGAGGCGGGAGCAGCGTCTGCACTCAGAGCTCTGTAGAGCGATTTCTTACGTCTGGTTCGAGACACACACATGACTGGAACGCTTCTGCTGCTCCTTCATAGTTCTCCAGAGTCAGATATCCACACCCCAGAGAGAACCAGAGACCGAGCTGAAACCAGAGATCAGAAGCCTGAGACCAGAGAGACCAGAGAGAGACCAGAGAGAGACCAGAGACAGACCAAGCTGTACCTGCATCCTGTTGATGCGCAGAGACTCCTGGAAGCAGCGCACACACAGGTCCATCTCATGCTGCTGCAGGTGCAGCAGACCCTTGGAGCGCATGGCTCTGGCAGAGCGCTGTTTGGACAGTTCCCACGCTCTGTCATAGAACTCATGCTCCCTCAAAACGTCCCCCAACAAACACCACAGGCTGGGGGTCTCCTGGACCTGTAGCTCTCTCCTCAGGATCTGCTCCGCCTGGGGACAGAGAACCAGGTCTGACCAGGTTTAAAGCAGATCTAAAGCAGTTCTAAAACGGGTCTAAAGCAGGACTAACCTTGCCGTGCTGTCCCAGTCTCTCGAGACAGACCACCACCTCTTCCCACATCTGCAGCTTCTCAAACGTGAGCAGAGCTGAGCTGGTGCAGCCCAGATCCACCAGGAGAGAGGCCAGGGTTTTCTACAGAGAGACCAGGACTATGAACCATCAGAGATCAGAGGAAGACCAGAGACCAGTGGGAGACCAGTGGGAGAGACCAGTGGGAGACCAGAGGGAGAGACCAGTGGCAGTATAGTACATATAGTTCCACCTGAACAGTCCACTTTGGCGGCGGTCGACACACATAGAACATCTTCAGTCGTTCAGGCGCAGAGCAGATGGAACTGTTGAAATAATCCACCAGCACCTGAGAAGAAGAGCGCCCCGACACAACCATGAGCAGCCACATTTACACACCCGCCCTTTAACCAGCGCACAAACCTGTGTCTGCGTCATGGCTCTCTCCACACACCGCCGCTGCCCTCGCTCCAGCCGCGTCCTCAGCATCAGACCACACACCTCCACAGACCAGAACTGAGGCTGCAATAGTAAGACCTGCAAGACCAGAGAGAGACCAGAGAGAGAGACCACAGAGAGAGAGACCACAGAGAGAGAGACCAGAGAGAGAGAGACCAGAGAGAGAGAGACCAGAGAGAGAGACCACAGAGAGAGACAGAGAGAGAGACCACAGAGAGAGAGAAACCAGAGAGAACATACAAATATTCTTATTCTCTTTCAAAATCTTTAAAATCTTCTTTTGTAAACATGATAAAAGTGAAGGGCACTGTGGATGAAATCTTTATGCATATATTTTATATTATATACAAATAGATTTGATAGATTTAAAAACAAACAGAGCTGCTGGTGTGAGACACTGACCGTAGTGAAGGTCAGCAGCTCCTCCTCAGTCAGTCTGTGCTGAGGGTTGTTCTTCTGGAAGTCTGTGCTGCAAACACAAGGTTATTGGTATAGCACACAGAGGGGGGGGACTCAGAGGGGGGGGGGCTCTCACCAAAGCCCCAGCACCACGCCCTGCTCCTCGGCGCTCAGCTGTGGGAGGTGGATCTCCTCAGGATCCTCCAGAGAGATCTGCTCCAGACGAGTGTCATCGTTCAGATCACAGTCCTGAGAGGTCAGAGGTCATTAAAGCTGGGGTACGGGACTTAGAGAGACCAGAGAGAGAGACCAGAGAGAGAGACCAGAGAGAGAGACCAGAGAGAGAGACCAGAGAGAGAGACCAGAGAGAGATTGTACCAGCAGTTATGATGCTGTTGGAGACAGGGACCAGTGGGACTGACCTTGGGCAGCTGATCGACAGGTGTGGGGGCGGGGCATGCCTCGCTTTTGGTCCAATCAGGCGCCTCGCTGCTCCGCGTCACCTGAAGCACAAGCTGCGCCAAACTCTTCTGCTGGAACCGAGTTCGTTTACCAAGAACACCTGAAGAAGACACAGCCCTGAGAGTCACTATTCCACTCTTTGAGCCGAGAGCTGATTGGGCGAGTGAGGGTGGTGCTCTCCTTTCACTTGTTTGCGTGTTTATGTGTGTGTGTGTCTCTGTGTGTGTGTCTGTCTGTCTGCGTGTTCGTTACCGGTGGGCTGCACCCTCAGTCCCGACAGCTCCTCTGCTCTCCTCATGTGCCTCTTGGCTTCTGAGAACTCGTAATAATTCAGGTTTATGTAAACACACTCCAGGTGGAACTGAAGCAGCAGACTGAGCTGATGCGGCTGCAGCAGATCACACTGCTCCACTGGGAAAAACACAAGAGATAGAGACGCGTTAGACAAGAGAGTCAAGAGAAACACATGAGAGACGAGAGAGACACGAGAGACAAGTGAAAATGAAGATGACTGAACAGCTTTAGCTCCCAAAAGAGAACTACAGCACGAGAGAGAGACAAGAGAGAATCAGAATCATTTTTATTGCCACGTAAGTAACAGGAGGTCACAGACTTGGAAATTGCTTTGGCTCGGTGCCACAGTCAGAAAGAGAATAAAAAACACTTCTAAGGAATAAATTTAAAATTAAAATAGATATAGACAGGAGAGAGAGACAGACAAGTGAAAACGAGAGAGAGAACGAGAGACAAGTGCGAGACGTGAGCGAGAGACATGGGACAGAGACCAGAGCGAGACCAGAGACACATGATTCTGACCTGCTGTGATGCAGCTTTGGGCGACTGACAGGAGCTGAGGGGAACAGGCCTCCAGGATCTGCTGATGGAGAGAGAGACAGCGCAGAGTCCACCAGGAAACCAGCTGGAGGCAGAGACCAGAGAGAGAGAGAGACGGAGACCAAGGAGAGAGACGGAGACCAGGGAGGGAGACAGAGAGAGAGACCCGAGAGAGGGAGACTTTTAGCAGGTTTCTCACATAAACCTAAAGCTATAAACAGGTGCACTGTTGGTTTGTCCAGAGACATTACCTGCAGAGATCCAGAGGAGCAGAGTGAGCTGAGGAGAACTCTGGAGAGGAGCAGGAGCAGAGGATTGGAGACCAGAGGGTACACACTCTCCCCATCCAGGAGGAGAGAGGCCAGGACTGAAGATCTGACCTGAAGACACACCACTGTGAAACCAGAGAGACCAGAGAGAGAGACTAGAAAGAGACCAGAAAGAGTCCAGAGAGAGACCAGTTAGACAGACCAGAGAGCCGTCAAGTACCTGTGTGGTCCGTAGTGCAAGTGGCAGCAGGTCTGAGTCCTCCAGGTCCAGATCAGGTCCGGTCCAGTTGCTCTGAGCAAACAACTGCAGCGACGAGACGGCCACCAGCAGCAGCACCAGCTCTCTGTCACAGGTTTGAAACACCGCGATTAGACAGAAGCGTGGATGGAGCTAAACACAGCTGCAACTCTATGTTATCCTCAACACCTCAGCTGTAGACCCAGGGCTGAGGCTGTAGACCCGGGACTGAGGCTGTAGACCCAGGACTGAGGCTGTGGACCCGCAGGACTGAGGCTGTAGACCCAGGACTGAGGCTGTAGACCCAGGACGGAGAGGAAACAGACTGCAGCTAAACCTCAAACAGCACAAGCTTTTTTTCCCACCACATCTGAGCTCGGCCCCTTTGAAGCCCCTGCAGGCTCCGCTCAGACCTCAGCGACCCGAGGAAACATGACTCTGACCTGCTCTTCCTCTGCTCTTCGTCTGATGCAGAGTCCAGATGGAGCTTCAGTATCTTCTGCAGGTGACGCTCAACATCTGTGACCTCCCCAACATGGCCGCCGCTGTGGTCGGCCTCACACACCTCTCCAACATGGCCGCTCTCACACAGCAGCTCGTGGACCACTGGGCTCTGGAGGACACCTCTGAAGTCTCCTCTGAAGAAAAGCTCCAGCAGCAAAGTCACATCTGCAAAAACAGATACTTCAATATTAGTTAGAAAGACTACTACTAGTCCAAAAAGTCACCATCTGACTTTTTGGGCTAGTAGTAGTGGTTTTTATTTTGAATTATGAAGCAAAGGTGCAGGTAGGACTAAGACTTATGTTTCTGCCCCTTTTTACATTTTCTTTCTTTTACAGAATTTTATGATTTATTAAATTCTTACAAAACATACGTCAGATATTTCTCCTAATTATAATTGATACTCGTTACTATGAATAGTCATATTTTAAAGGGCACATTAAAGACCAGTGATGTTTTAGGACAGTGATACAGTACAACTTGACAAAAAAATGTTTTATTAAATTATAAATCACATGTGTTTGAATCAACAACACATGCTTAGCTTATTCTTCCAACTGTTTTTATAGACACCCTTCAAGCAACTTTTAAATACAAGTTTAATTGCACATGAAACAAATAGGAGCAAATAACTAACCCCATAACGTTCAACAAATGCACACGTTTTTTTATGACCTGAACTACTGTGGTCCAACTCAACTTTAAAATAGCAATAGAGGGAGGTCGAACGGTGCTGTCGAGCTGCGCCTGCACATCCTCCGTGAGAGCAGAGGATGTGGCGTACCTTTTGTTTCATTTGCAGCTCTTCTTTACCTTCAAACCGACTTTCTGCCAATGCCCCTTCCCCAAAATCCACTGTACTCGCCGAGCACTGGGAAGCTCCCTCCTGCTGTGAGAATGGGTCCTCGCAGCTGATCCTGGCGAGTAACTAATGTCAAAAGTGTTGTGCCGTGTTTCAAAATGTCTCTCGATGTTGGCGCTTTTAACCAGTGCAGGCTCTGAACATAAGACAGACTGGCCTGTGTATGTCTTAAAAACAGTGGGTAGAATGAGTCAGTAGGCAGGGCTGAGAGCTGATTGGCTGAGTGAGGGTGGTCCTCTCTTTTTCACTTTTTTAAACATCTTTAATGGTCTCTATGGCAACTATGGAGAGTGTCAAAAGGCAGATTCTGGTCATAGTTCAGAGATAATCTGTCTAATAGTTTTTGTTTCATGTGAATTTGTCCAGGGAAGTTCCACATCTTTGTCAGCACATATCAGCCTGATCCATGGTCTCATTATGGTCCCTCTGGTCTCTCTCCTTCTGTGGTCTCTCTCCTTCTGTGGTCTCTCTCCCTCTCTGGTCTCTCTCCCTCTCTGGTCTCTCTCCCTCTCTGGTCTCTCTCCCTCTCTGGTCTCTCTCCCTCTCTGGTCTCTCTCCCTCTCTGGTCTCTCTCCCTCTCTGGTCTCTCTCCCTCTCTGGTCTCTCTCTCTGGTTACAGCTCGGGCGTGGTGTCATCGCCGACAGCCCAAAGTAATAATATGAATTTGAACCATGTGACATTTTGACTCTTCAGGATCCAAACATGCGAATGAAATGTGCACTTTGACACAGGTGTAGCTGCAGCTAGGACGAATTTATTATCGACTCGGTTAATCGAGTAATAACTCATACTGTTACCTGTGAGACTGGACACGCTCCGCTTCAGATCCTCCTCCTCCGACTGCGGAACAAACCCCCGGAGAACAGACAGCTCCAGGCCGAGCATCGCGCCTCTCTTGCGGCCACACTCAGCTCCAGAGCCCGGGAGAGAGAGAGGGTCTGGGGTTCCGGCTGGAGCCTGTCACCGGGAAAGAGAGAGATGGGCACCGGCAAAAGGGTGATCCTGGTGTAAACTCTGGAGCTCGTAGACCCGGGAGAGAGAGGGTCAGGGTCCGCTTCTGGAGCTCGTGGACCCGGGGGTGCAGTGTTTATCCGGAACACGTGTAGCGGAAGGGAGTCGCCATGCGCACTGCCGCGGTGCACTCTGGGAGCTGAGAGCACTTTCACAATAAGAGTTCTGAAACTACTACACGTTCAAGAGCAGTCATTTTTACGGATCCATTCCAATCCTTTGTAGGGGTGTACATTTACCCACTTATACCAACAGCTAAAACAATTGAAGGCTAATGCTAACAGCTCCCAGTAAACAGTGTGTTGCTATGGTAACTAGCACCCCCCCACTGATCCAGGACCAGGACTGCCATAGAAACTGTTGCTAAGTTACTGAACATTGCAGTTAAAATGACTACTGTTGAAAGTTAATATCTTATTCCATTTACATGAAACACTTGCTCTCCCTGAGCGTACGTGTGTGTACTCTCCGAGTGTGCTCTTTAAAGTGAATGAAAACAGACTTTGTTAAACCTAAAGTTTTAATTTAAATATTTGTCCCAAAATGAACAGAAAAAGCACAGATCAGATCCACATTATTTTACATCAGTGGTTTTTGTCAAAAACACGTTGTTTACTTTTTTACAGGTCGATAAAATTCTTCGGGGACTTTTCATGTTTTGGTTTCTCCCCGCAACGATCTTTACAAATATGGACAAAGGAAGTGGCGCCTGAGTGTCTCATAGCGCGGCGTCCGAGGCGTCATGGCTGCCGCTGGGTTTCTCTGAGTCCTGATTGGTCGCCTCAGTGATGTGGGCTGGGCTCTTGTCGGTGAAGTCGTCGTCCGGTTGGAGGCCGTCAGGACACGGCAGTTTGAGAAGCTCCTCCCTCAGCTGCGCCGCGTGTCTCTGAGGGAGAAAGGGGGAGACTGAGGGTCATACAGATGGTCATACTGAGGGTCATACAGATGGTCATACTGAGGGTGAGACTGAGGGTCACAGTAAAGCCTAGTTTATACTCGCGCGGAGCTTACGGAGGTGACGTGACGTCACTTGCGCAACGCGTTGGTCACCGCAAGGCCCTTACGTCGCCTGCCGTGCAGCATCGACATTTTCTAACTACGTAAGGGTCGCCGCAAGGAATCTCCGCTGTGATTGGTCCGTGTGTGAGAGAAGCTCCGCTGTGATTGGTCCGTGTGTGTGTATTGGAAGGAAGCATGAAGCGGCTGCAGCAGGAGCATGGACGAGGCACTATGGAGCAGAGAGCTTTGTGCTTAGAAGGAAAATCAGTTTGGGCTCAGAGCCTGATATACAGGAGACAGTGGACTATCTAACATATATATAACTTATATCTAACATATATATAACTTATAACATATATATAACTTATATCTAACATATATATAACTTATATCTAACATATATATAACTTATATCTAACATGTATATAACTTATAAACTGTTCCTGTCTTGTTTGAATCGTAGCTGCGTTTGTTGCTTTCCTCCTGCACTCGTATATCGTTCATGTTTGTCTCAGATATTTAACACTATTATTGTTTTGCTGTTTGTGCTGAAAACTATTTAATAATAACTATGTTTCCAACAAGAACTGTGTCTTTATTCACAGCATCACAGTTGAAATGACTTTTGAATCCATAAAACTATCACATAAATCTACAGTAGAAACACATGTAATGAACAGCTTTGTTAGTTATTGTTGTTCTGAAGAGGACAAAGTAGCAGCGTAAATGGGACCGCTCCTGTGTGATCGCCCTCATGTGGTTTGTTGTGGGATTACAACATTCTCCTCAAAACTCCGTAAGGGGAACGCGCCAGTATAACATCCATTGTGCTTACGTAGGTCCACCGCAACCGCTAACGTAAGCCACGCCGCGCAAGTATACACTAGGCTTGAGGGTCATGCTCTTTCTCCCCCCTCCCTCCCTCCCTCACCTTGAGTGCAGCAGCGTGGTGGCTCACGGCCCTCCCTCCCCCCTCCCTCACCTTGAGGGCAGCAGCGTGGTGGCTCACGGCCCTCCCTCCCCCCTCCCTCACCTTGAGGGCAGCAGCGTGGTGGCTCATGGTCCTCCCTCCCCCCTCCCTCCCTCACCTTGAGGGCAGCAGCGTGGTGGCTCACAGCCCTCCCTCCCCCTCCCTCACCTTGAGGGCAGCAGCGTGGTGGCTCATGGTCCTCCCCACCCTCTTGTCACTGCTGTGCTGCTGTATCTCTGTGATCCACTCCTCGCACTGACACAGAATCTGTGTGCGCTTCAGGAAGAAGTGTTTGTGTATCACCTGCAACACACAGACACAACTGAGAGACAGACAGACACACATCTGAGAGACACACAATTGAGAGACAGACACAACTGAGAGAGACACAGATACACAATTGAGAGACAGACACAACTGAGAGAGACACACAGACACACATCTGAGAGACACACAGACACACATCTGAGAGACACACAGACACACATCTGAGACACACAGACACACAACTGGGACAGCAGTGCACATGTATAAATGTAAAAACAGAATGAAAGAAAAGCAGCAAGTGGCATCTAAGGGCCCTGGCCACATGACCGGGAGCAAGGGGCCAATCGGAGCAGAGTATTAGTTAAATCAGGGGTGTCCAAACTTTTTTGTTAAAGGGCCACTTTAGGTTGTCAGACCTGACCTGGGGCCGACGACCTGGATTTAAAAACTGGATTTGAGCTGGATTGACTAAACTCTGGAATTTCAAATGGGTTATGATACGTCCTTGCATCTTATTTTGCCAAATGTAAAACTTTTAAACTTCTCTTTTATTGAAAGCAAAGGAAGGTTTCTCACCAAGAAGTACAGATGATGGAGAGAAACCTCCCTTTGCTTTGACTAAACCCTGTATGACTGAGAGCTTACACAAACTTCTCTTTTATTACTATTATTTTAAAGATAGAGATTTTATACTTGTTATTTAATGCTAGACTTAGAGATTTTCTTTTATTTTAATTAGTACAGCTATTGTTAACTTAACGTGTGCTGTGTGCTCCTCTTTCCTACTGTTCTATAACTTGTGATGCAACACTGAAATGTCCTCACTGTGGGATGAATAAAAGCTCTCTTAGGCTGCGGTCACACCACAGCTGCATTTTATTTGGAATGTTGTGTCACTATCATAAAACAACTGTCAGTATATAATAGAGTCAAACACTGTATTCCAGAGGGATGAAGTTTTACAACAAGACTGCATGACTGTATTGGTGGAGCTGAAGTTGGTTGGATGACACTGCCTCTATGGTGACTGTGTTGGCAGCAGAGGGCCATAATTGGCCCGCGGGCCTGAATTTGGACATGAAATTAAATCAAACCTGACAAATGACGTAACGCGATCTCATAATGGACAGACAAGCCTCCGTCTGCTGCCATGGCGTCACCCCCCACGTTGCCATGGAGACCCTCCTCCAAGGCAACCGTCGTCGTGGTCCCCCTTTCCCCACGTCTCCCCTGGTAACAGTTGCCATGGTGCCCGCCCCATCAGTATTCAGAGCAGAGAGAGAGAAAGTCTCAGGAGCAAAAACAAGACTCAACTCAATCCCAGGGTTTAATGGGCTTTAAAGCTCAGGTCTATAACTTTAGTGTCAAAAATAACATGTTTAAAGCTGGGGTCTGTAACTTTAGTCTGATAAATGAATATCAGAGAGCCCTCTAAGTCACTATTTGACTCTTTGACTCTTTTCACTGAGGCTTCATGGCAAGACTTGAACCTGACAGTCTCTGAACCATCATAGACCTCTACCAGGACAGGAGGAGGTCTACAGCGGGGCAACCAGGGTCTGAAGCAGGACTAAAGCAGGTCTATCCAGGTCTGAAACAGGACTAAAGCAGGTCTATCCAGGTCTGAAGCAGGACTAAAGCAGATCTATCCAGGTCTGAAGCAGGACTAAAGCAGATCTAAAGCAGGTCTAAAGTAGGTCTAAAGTAGGTCTAACCTCCTTGAAGCAGGCCGAAGCGTTCCTCAGCTGTTCTAACATGGCCCACTTCACCGTCGCTTGCCGGATGTTTCCGTCATATTCCCTGGAGCTCTGGGTTCCGCTGGGGGTCCCTCTGGAGCGCTCGTACCCCGGCTCATTAAAGTACGGCTCCGCGACTAGGATCAGGGACTGGACCGAGACCAGGACCTGAGGAGACCAGAGGGTTAGTGAGGGAGACCGAGACCGACCCCAGGACCTGAGACCAGGACCTGAGACCAGGACCTGAGACCAAGACCTGAGACCAGGACCTGAGACCAGGACCTGAGACCAGGACCTGAGACCAGGACCTGAGACCAGGACCTGAGACCAGGACCTGAGACCAGGACCTGAGACCAGGACCTGAGACCAGGACCTGAGACCAGGACCTGAGACCAGGACCTGAGACTAGGACCTGAGACCAGGACGTGAGAGATAAACGTTTTATTCTGACCCTAAATAAAGGTAAGTGTCATGCTGTACTCATGGTTATGATATTTTTTGCTGTGGCCTGTCTCACTGTGAGACCATCGACAGACCCCAGTGGGACAGGACCATCGACTAATTCCAGTGGGAGAGGTCTCTATCATGTCTCACGTCCTGAAGGACACACGAGGAGACTCTGGTCGTCCTCAGACAGAAAACACACCTCATATTTCTGTTTAACAGCTCCATAAAACTGGAGGACAAAGGGACGTCCTCAGTCTGAGACACAAGGACTGAGAATACAGCAGGTACAGACTGAGACCGAGTCCAGGACCTGAGGACTGTGACTACAGCACTGAGACTGGGACCTGAGGACTGAGACCAGACTGCAGCAGGTCTAGCCTGGCCTTAGCCATTCGTAAACTCCGGTCAATTATCATTTCCCTACATGTTCGTCTGGGTCTGGTCCCAGTGTCTGTAATTATCAGATGATTGGATTCAACCATCTGACCAATCAGCGACCAATCTGACCAATCAGCGAGCGCGGGAGGCGGGTGTTGTAGGTAGGTGTGGGTGACGTCAAGAGTCTAGAGGAATGATTAGCAAATGTAATTGCTGGCAGAAATTGTGGTACTTCTCCCCACGGGCTCTGTTAGCGGCAAAGGAGATGGCTAGGCTAAATGCTAGCGACTCACGCGGGCGCATTACATTTGACGGTAAACTCTGATCCAATCGTTTCAATCTGCAAAAGGAGTTAACCCCTCCCACCTGTTAACCGAGCTCAATGGAGCAAAGCCAGATCTTAGCACGGAATGTAATTTGTACTATGGTGTAGTAAGACCAGGCTACAGCAGGTCCAGACTCAGTCCCCAACTGAAGCCGAGAGGTATGGGACGAGAGGGGGTCAGCTCTGAGGGGGTCGGCTCTGGGGTCTCACCTGGAGAAAGCTGGATGTGTGCGGGTTCCACTTCTCCTCTGGTCGACCGTGCCATGTGTTCAGGATACTCAAGCAGACCTGAGGACAGAGAAATTAGGACAGAGAAATGAGGACTGAGACATTGTATGTGACCTCTGACCTTGCCATCGTTGTAAAGGTTGGGGTTGAAGCGGACGCTGTGACCCCCAGTGGTCTCCAGATTGACCAGAGGAGGAGAGTTGGGATAATCCTGAGGGAAGTACACGTCGAACTCAAAACAACCGTTAGCGTACGGCGTGTCGGCGGGACCTGTGATCAGCACCTGCAGGTAGCATAGGGTCAGGGGTTACTGATGTAGCACAGGGTCTCAGGTCATATCTCATTTATATAGACCAGAGAGAGACCAGAGAGAGACCAGAGAGAGACCAGAGAGAGACCAGAGAGAGACCAGAGAGAGACCAGAGAGAGACCAGAGAGAGAGACCAGAGAGAGACCAGAGAGAGACCAGAGAGAGACCAGAGAGAGACCAGAGAGAGAAGAGAGAGACCAGAGAGAGACCAGAGAGAGACCAGAGAGAGACCAGAGAGAGAGACCAGAGAGAGAGACAGAGAGAGAGGAGACCAGAGAGACAGACCAGAGAGACAGACCAGAGAGAGACCAGAGAGAGACCAGAGAGAGACCAGAGAGAGACCAGAGAGAGACCAGAGAGAGAGACCAGAGAGGGACTAGAGAGAGAGACCAGAGAGGGACTAGAGAGAGAGACCAGAGAGAGAGACCAGAGAGAGAGACCAGAGAGAGAGACCAGAGAGAGAGACAAGAGAGAGACCAGAGAGAGACCAGAGAGAGACAGAGAGAGAGACCAGAGAGAGACCAGAGAGAGAGACCAGAGAGGGACTAGAGAGAGAGACCAGAGAGAGAGACAAGAGAGAGACCAGAAACCAGAGAGACCAGGATACAGTGCATCTTTGTGTGTCCAGAAAGGGCAAAAATTCATGCATTAGTTCTGTATGATCGTTGTGTGTGTGTCTGTGTGTGTATACCTCTATGTCTGTGTGTGTGAGCCTCTGCGTCTGTGTGTGTGTTTTACCTTCATGATGTCCAGCCGCTCCTCGTCACAGCGCACAAACACACTGGAGCAGGAGGACAGGGGCAGAGAGGTGGACAGGGTGACGGCCTCCTGTGCCAGGCGCCTGGACCGGGACGCACTGTTGGAGTCGCTGGCGTTCTTCACCTGAGACATGTAGTGGTAACCCACTTTGAACTGCAGCTTCCCATCCTCCTCCTCAGACACCATCTCAAAGGTATCTGTAACAAGAGACGCAATCTCAAAGGTATCTGTAACAAGGACTCCAGAGACCAGCGAGAGACCAGCGAGAGACCAGCGAGAGACCAGAGAGAGACCAGAGAGAGACCAGAGAGAGACCAGAGAGAGACCAGAGAGAGACCAGAGAGAGACCAGCGAGAGACCAGCGAGAGACCAGAGAGAGACCAGAGAGAGACCAGAGAGAGACCAGCGAGAGACCAGCGAGAGACCAGAGAGAGACCAGAGAGAGACCAGAGAGAGACCAGAGAGAGACCAGAGAGAGACCAGAGAGAGACCAGCGAGAGACCAGCGAGAGACCAGAGAGAGACCAGAGAGAGACCAGAGAGAGACCAGAGAGAGACCAGAGAGAGACCAGAGAGAAACCAGAGAGAGACCAGCGAGAGACAAGCGAGAGACCAGAGAGAGACCAGCGAGAGACCAGAGAGAGACCAGCGAGAGACCAGCGAGAGACCAGCGAGAGACCAGAGAGAGACCAGGGAGAGAGACCAGAGAGCACAGAATAATTACCAAACTGCAGCTTCTTCATGACCGCCACATACTTCTCCTCCAGCGACCGCAGCACAGACTGAGGTTTGGGCCGACACGAGGCTTTACGGGAACACTCCACCAGCCTCCGCTCTGGACAGACAGTTATGACATCATCAAACCACGAGCCAATGAGAGCAGAGCACTGGTATTCCGGAAGTGATCCTCTTCATTAGCATCCGTCCTCAGGTTTCCCGAGAGTTCACCTTGTGTAACTCCTAAACATGGAATCTTCAATAACAACGACATGTGAACTTCTGGTACCATTTTTTGGATTCGTGACAAAGCAGTAATGTTAAACCCTTCAGAGAAGAGAATCCACTGAACATGCTCCCAGTGTGGACCCCTGAGGCCTGCGGGAGACTGAGGGGGAGAACCCTGTGGCCTGAGGGAGACTGAGGGGGAGAACCCTGTGGCCTGAGGGAGACTGAGGGGGAGAACCCTGTGGCCTGAGAGAGTCTGAGGGGGAGAATTCTGTGGCCTGAGAGAGACTGAGATGGAGTGGGGGAGAACCCTGTGGCCTGAGGGAGACTGAGGGAGAGTACCTTGGTTGGCCTGGCGCAGACTGGTGGTAGCTGCGTACACGATCTCCGCGGTCCTCTGGATGTCTGGTACTAGCAGCGTTAGTCCTTCTGGTTCTGGGTCTGAAGAGTCCGGTTTCACCACGGAGCCTTTGGACTTGTCCTTTTTAGACCTGAGCACAAACAGAACATTGTTAAGACCGAGACTAGAGGCCACCCGCATCTTGGAGACCTGGGACTTGCGGAGGGCCTGGTTATTCCACATTTAAAGACTGGTTCAAACTCTCGTCTCCACAGAACCCCTCTCCAGCCTCTGAACCCCAGCCCTGAACTGAAAGTCGAGGACCACTGCTCTAAAAAAAATAATATAAAAAGACCTCTTGGATAACGTAGACCTGGTCCTCACCTGAGGCGGTTGGTGTAGGTGTCCACACAGGTCTTCATCTTGGCCAGCAGCTGTCCCACTGAGCTCTGGCCGTCTGGATCTTCCTCATCCTCTTCCTCTGTCTGCTGGAAGTCTCCAGACAGCGGGAGCAGCAGCGGCACCAGCGCAGAACACGAAGAGATGGCCCTGAGGAGCTCCAGGAGGGCCCGGTACAAGGGTACGTGCCGAGCCATGTCCAGGACTGAGGAGACAGGAGAGAGACATGAGACCAGGTCCAGGACTAGGACTGAAGAGAGAGACATGAGACCAGGTCCAGGACTAGGACTGAAGAGAGAGACATGAGACCAGGTCCAGGACTAGGACTGAAGAGAGAGACATGAGACCAGGTCCAGGACTAGGACTGAAGAGAGAGACATGAGACCAGGTCCAGGAATGAGGAGAGAGACATGGACCAGGACAACAGGAGAAAAACTATCTGTTCATTATGACCACTGCACCTCTCTCTCTCTGTAAAAACTTCTAGACCAGTAATGTTCTGATTGTAAATCTCTAAAACTCACTGGTCTCAGATCAGATCCACGTTTGTGCTTTTGTCTGATGAACAGTAACACAGTCTGTTTGGCATCGTCTCCTCTCATCACCCTCCCCCATTCCTCCACTTCTTTGACCCATCCTCCTCCTCTCTCCACAACTCCCCCATTCCCTCTCCTCCTCCATCTCCCCCCCTCCTCCTTCTCACTCTCCATGTCCCCCCTCCCTTTTCTCTAATTTCTCCTCCTCCTCCTGTCACTCCATCTCTCCCCCTCCTCCTCTCGCTCTCTCTATGTTCCCCCTCCTCCTCCTCCTTCTTCACTCCTCCTCCTCCACATCCACT
The DNA here is from genome assembly GCA_964034765.1 of Knipowitschia caucasica. Lineage (NCBI taxonomy): Eukaryota > Metazoa > Chordata > Actinopteri > Gobiiformes > Gobiidae > Knipowitschia > Knipowitschia caucasica. The sequence goes on from OZ035835.1 coordinate 36,821,823, forward strand.
TGTGTTCCGCTCTGTTATGCAATGCCTCCCACGTCTGCTCCTATCGCTACCTGACGACCAGTCTCCAAGCTGCCGTTTCACACACACACAGACACACACACAGACACACACACACACACACACACAGACACACGCACACATTTCCAGAGGGGATTTCACTTCTCTCAGCAGCTCATGGAGAAGACAAAAGAGCAGATTTGTTTCTGGACGAGGATCAGACTGAGGAGAGACTTCTTACAACAGTGGAATGTACTACAGACGACTGTTTCTGCTGCTTCTCATTCAAACAACCTGCACTCAGAGACTTTGGAACTATGTGTGTGAGCTGTGACCCTGAGGACGTGTGTTGGTGAAGTGCTCAGTTGGAGAGATGCTTTGGGAACTAAGCAGCAGATACAAGGACATGTGATAGATCTTCCGGGGTAAGAGTGATGTCACATTTTATATCAAAGGTGGAAAATGTAACTTTCAGACCACAACTGATCCCTGTCATAAAATTCATGACACAAGTTCCTGGTCTCTGGTCTCTCTCTCTAACTGGTCTCTCTCTCTAACTGGTCTCCCTCTCTAACTGGTCTCCCTCTCTAACTGGTCTCCCTCTCTAACTGGTCTCCCTCTCTAACTGGTCTCCCTCTCTAACTGGTCTCCCTCTCTAACTGGTCTCCCTCTCTAACTGGTCTCTCCAACTGGTCTCTCCCTCTAACTGGTCTCTCTCTCTAACTGGTCTCTCTCTAACTGGTCTCTCTCTAACTGGTCTCTCTCTAACTGGTCTCTCTCTAGCTGGTCTCTCTCCCTCTAACTGGTCTCTCTCTCTAACTGGTCTCTCTCTCTAACTGGTGTCTCTCCCTCTAACTGGTGTCTCTCTCTAACTGGTGTCTCTCTCTCTAACTGGTGTCTCTCTCTAACTGGTGTCTCTCTCTAACTGGTGTCTCTCTCTAACTGGTCTCCTCTCTAACTGGTCTCTCCCTCTAACTGGTCTCTCTCTCTAACTGGTGTCTCTCTCTAACTGGTGTCTCTCTCTAACTGGTGTCTCTCTAACTGGTGTCTCTCTCTAACTGGTGTGTCTCTCTAACTGGTCTCTCCCTCTAACTGGTCTCTCTCTCTAACTGGTCTCTCTCTAACTGGTCTCTCTCTCTCTCTCTAACTGGTGTCTCTCTCTAACTCTCTCTAACTGGTGTCTCTCTCTAACTGGTGTCTCTCTCTAACTGGTGTCTCTCTCTAACTCTCTAACTGGTGTCTCTCTCTAACTGGTGTCTCTCTAACTGGTGTCTCTCTCTAACTGGTCTCTCTCTCTCTAACTGGTCTCTCTCCCTCTAACTGGTCTCTCTCTCCAACTGGTCTCTCTCCCTCTAACTGGTCTCTCTCTCTAACTGGTCTCTCTCTCTAACTGGCGTCTCTCTCTAACTGGCGTCTCTCTCTAACTGGTGTCTCTCTCTAACTGGTGTCTCTCTCTAACTGGTCTCCCTCTCTAACTGGTCTCCCTCTCTAACTGGTCTCTCTTCCTCTAACTGGTCTCTCTCTCCAACTGGTCTCTCTCCCTCTAACTGGTCTCTCTCTCCAACTGGTGTCTCTCTCTAACTGGTGTCTCTCTCTAACTGGTGTCTCTCTCTAACTGGTGTCTCTCTCTAACTGGTGTCTCTCTCTAACTGGTGTCTCTCTCTAACTGGTGTCTCTCTCTAACTGGTGTCTCTCTCTAACTGGTGTCTCTCTCTAACTGGTGTCTCTCTCTAACTGGTCTCCCTCTTTAACTGGTCTCCCTCTCTAACTGGTCTCTCTTCCTCTAACTGGTCTCTCTCTCCAACTGGTCTCTCTCCCTCTAACTGGTCTCCCTCGCTAACTGGTCTCCCTCGCTAACTGGTCTCCCTCTCTCTAACTGGTCTCCCTCTCTCTAACTGGTCTCCCTCTCTCTCTAACTGGTCTCCCTCTCTCTCTAACTGGTCTCCCTCGCTAACCGGTCTCCCTCTCTAACTGGTCTCCATCTAACAGGTGTCTGTCTCTAACTGGTCTCCCTATCTAACTGGTGTTTGTCTCTTACTGGTTCTCCCTCGCTAACTGGTCTCCCTCGCTAACTGGTCTCCTCGCTAACTGGTCTCCCTCTCTAACTGGTCTCCTCTCTCTAACTGGTCTCCCTCTCTCTAACTGGTCTCCCTCTCTAACTGGTCTCTCTCTCGTCCTAACCGGTCTCCCTCTCTAACCGGTCTCCATCTAACAGGTGTCTGTCTCTAACCGGTCTCCCTATCTAACTGGTGTCTGTCTCTTACTGGTCTCCCTCGCTAACTGGTCTCCCTCGCTAACTGGTCTCCCTCGCTAACTGGTCTCCCTCGCTAACTGGTCTCCCTCTCTAACTGGTCTCCCTCTCTAACTGGTCTCCCTCTGTAACTGGTCTCTCTTCCTCTAACTGGTCTCTCTCTCCAACTGGTCTCTCTCCCTCTAACTGGTCTCTCTCTCTAACTGGTGTCTCTCTCTAACTGGTGTCTCTCTCTAACTGGTGTCTCTCTCTAACTGGTCTCCCTCTCTAACTGGTCTCCCTCTCTAACTGGTCTCTCTTCCTCTAACTGGTCTCTCTCTCCAACTGGTCTCCCTCTCTAACTGGTCTCCCTCGCTAACTGGTCTCCCTCTCTCTAACTGGTCTCCCTCTCTCTAACTGGTCTCCCTCGCTAACTGGTCTCCCTCTCTAACTGGTCTCTCTTCCTCTAACTGGTCTCTCTCTCCAACTGGTCTCCCTCTCTAACTGGTCTCCTCGCTAACTGGTCTCCCTCTCTCTAACTGGTCTCCCTCTCTCTAACTGGTCTCCCTCGCTAACTGGTCTCCCTCTCTCTCTAACCGGTCTCCCTCTCTAACTGGTCTCCCTATCTAACTGGTGTTTGTCTCTTACTGGTCTCCCTTGCTAACTGGTCTCCCTCGCTAACTGGTCTCCCTCGCTAACTGGTCTCCCTCGCTCTGGTCTCCCTCTCTAACTGGTCTCCCTCTCTAACTGGTCTCCCTCTCTCTAACTGGTCTCCCTCTCTAACTGGTCTCCCTCTCTAACTGGTCTCCCTCTCTAACTGGTCTCCCTCTCTGGTCTAACTGGTCTCCCTCTCTAACTGGTCTCCCTCTCTAACTGGTCTCCCTCTCTAACTGGGTCCTCTCTCAGGTGTCTGTCTCTATCTCTGGTCTCCCTGTCTCTTACTGGTCTCCTCGCTAACTGGTCTCCCTCGCTAACTGGTCTCCCTCGCTAACTGGTCTCCTCGCTCTGGTCTCCCTCTCAACTGGTCTCCCTCTCTAACTGGTCTCTCTCTCTGGTCTCTCTCTGGTCTCTCTCTGGTCTCTCTCTCTGGTCTCTCTCTCTGGTCTCTCTCTCTGGTCTCTCTCTCTAACTGGTCTCCCTCTCTAACTGGTCTCCCTCTCTAACTGGTCTCCCTCTCTAACTGGTCTCCCTCTCTAACTGGTCTCCCTCGCTAACTGGTCTCCCTCGCTAACTGGTCTCCCTCGCTAACTGGTCTCCCTCGCTAACTGGTCTCCCTCTCTAACTGGTCTCCCTCGCTAACTGGTCTCCCTCTCTAACTGGTCTCCCTCTCTAACTGGTCTCCCTCGCTAACTGGTCTCCCTCTCTAACTGGTCTCCCTCGCTAACTGGTCTCCCTCGCTAACTGGTCTCCCTCTCTAACTGGTCTCCCTCGCTAACTGGTCTCTCTCTCTAACTGGTCTCCCTCGCTAACTGGTCTCCCTCTCTAACTGGTCTCCCTCTCTAACTGGTCTCCCTCTCTAACTGGTCTCCCTCTCTAACTGGTCTCCCTCTCTAACTGGTCTCCCTCTCTGGGGGACCTGGGGAGAATGGTTGGACACAATGGTTGAAATACATCATTCACGTCATTGTTTTTACAAAAGCTGTGCTTTCACCAACAGCAGATCAGAGAATCAAAAACTTGTTGGTCTATGAGGAGCATAAGTGGGACGCTGTGAAAGTTATGGTTGTGTTCTTCAGAGGGTCAGTGTTAAGAAAAAATAATAATGGAAGAAATATTGTCCACATTGTTCCTGACGAACGGAACAGTCCTGATGATTCTGTATCTGGTGCTCATCACGCTGTGGACCAACTATGTGTTTGTCATTACTGCCTTTTCTGCATTTGATCTGTTTGATTCTCTTATCTGTTGTGAATCCACAACTGTGTAAAGTCCTCAGAGACGGCTGCTGTGGTTTAGAGCGAGACACAAAGACATTGAAGTGAATCTGATTGTAGAAATTTGGGATCTCTGTTCGAGAAGTTCAGACCAGTTCAGTAATGTGCTCTTTGTGTGTTCTTGCAGGACCCACTGGACCAGACCCTGGTCCAGTACAAAGGAACATGGGCCGGCCCTTGCTGACCCTGGAGGACATCCGTGACCTGGAGCTGAAGGAGGAGCAGGAGGAGTCTGTCCTGGCGCTGCTCGGCATTGTGGGAACTTTTCTGAACCTGTTTGTGGTGGTGTTCGTCTACATCTACACCACACTATGACCCCTCCCGCCGAAGGTACTCAAACTACTGCAACTACTACTGCTCCTGCTGCAGTGGTACCAGAAGATTCCAAAGACGACCAGAGAAATCTCTCCCAACATTTTCCCATTGACTCAAAGGCTGGAACTTCATCTCTCTCACTGGTGTCTCCCTCTCACTGGTGTCTCCCTCTCACTGGTGTCTCCCTCTCACTGGTGTCTCCCTCTCACTGGTGTCTCCCTCTCACTGGTGTCTTCCCCTCACTGGTGTCTTCCCCTCACTGGTGTCTTCCCCTCACTGGTGTCTTCCCCTCACTGGTGTCTTCCCCTCACTGGTGTCTTCCCCTCACTGGTGTCTTCCCCTCACTGGTGTCTTCCCCTCACTGCTGTCTTCCCCTCACTGCTGTCTTCCCCTCACTGGTGTCTTCCCCTCACTGGTGTCTTCCCCTCACTGGTCTCTCTTTCTAGTCAGAGGTGACATTGAAGAGTGAAGGGATTGTTTGGTCAGCTCCTGTTTAAGTATGATCTCACGCCACTGAGTCTGTGCTAATGCCACCTCCTGAGGCTCCACTCCTGCCATGTGTCCCGTGAGAGTCAGAGTGAAGACCATGTGACTTGCTCAATGTCAGAACTTATTTCATGGTTAACTGGGACCAAACTGAGAAAGCCTCCAATAAAAGACAAACAAAAACCAGAACACGTTTCTTTTCTACATCCACTTTTACCATACGACTAATACTGTGTCTGAGAAACACCAGGAACCAGGTGAAAAAAACAATAGGTCTATGTGGTGATGACTCCCACAGAGACGTGACCAGTGTGGGTAGAACACTTTGTTGCATAGAAAACACATCCTCCACAAATAGAGGCCAGACTCTCAGAGCACTTCTGGACTGGTCTGTCTGGACAGGGCTCTGGACAGAGATGACAGAGGGACAGGGTTCTCTCTCTCGTTGGTCTCTTTTGTAAACATGTTTGAATAACAGAGGTGTAATAAAGCTGCAGCATGTGAACTAGGGATGCACAGATTGTGAAACTTTGGGCCAAAAAAAACTTTAGTTATTTTTACCGGACCTCTGACATAAATAGCTCAGCCACAGATGCGCTCGATTTGACCAGTCACCAGGTACTACGTACGCGGAAGGAGGACAGTTTGGACAGGCGCGAGCAACACTGGTGAGCACCCCAAGCTGCGGGCGAGCCATGGATGACGCCACCGTGTGGGGTATAGAGGGGACAGGGTGAGGTGATATGTGGAGGACCGATGAGTACGCAACGAGACATCAGGGGGAACATCAGCCAATACAGATGTGCAGCCGATGAATCGGTGGTCTGGGCTTACCTTCAGAAAAACAACCTAAGGGGGAGGTTTCTCCCAGTGGGGAAGGTCCCTCACCGGTGGGGGCGGTCTCTCACCTGTGGGGGAGGTCTCTCACCTGTGGGGGAGGTCTCTCACCTGAGTCGTTGCGCAGGTATGAGGACATGGCTGGGATGAGGCAGGACTGGGACAGCAGCTCCTGCAGGACACTAGGGAGCGCTGTGTTCGGGCGGTCAGGGTCTGAGCTGAGGCTGAGGCCAGACGGGTTTATGTAACTGGCCAGAACCTGAGGAGATACGGGGTCACTGTGGTCTCTGTGGTCTCTGCGGTCTGGCCTGGTCTGGTCTCTGTGGTTTGGTCATGGTCATGGTCATGGTCATGGTCTCACCTGCAGCAGACAGGTCACATGTTCCTCCTCCAGACGCTGCTTGGTCAGAGCCTGCTCCACGTCCCAGCCGCTGGCCGTGGAACCCGTCCCAAAGCCTGTCCCTTTGGCCCAATACAACTGCTGCTCCTCAGACGTCCCAGCTCCAGGACAAGAGGACATCTGAGGCTGGGGAACCAGAGGAACCAGGGTGAGAACCAGAGAGAGGAACTAGAGATGGGAGACATCTGTGTGTGTGTGTGTGTGTGTGTTCATGTATGTCTGCATGTGTGTGTGTCTGTGTCAGTGAGTGTCTGTGTGCAACTGTAAGTGTGTGTGTGTGTGTGTGTGTGTGTGTGCAGTACCTCTGACACATTGCTGGGGGCAGTAGGGCTTCTGGGAGCGTGGTGGCTAAGAGCAGAGAGACAGGCCAGGATCAGGTGTATGGCTCCAATCTCCAGCGCCATCCTCCGCAGCAGAACGCCATCGTCTGTGGTCAGCGGCGTGCAACTGAAGAGCGCCCTGAGGACCAGGAACGGCAGGGTGGGGAGGACGTTCGCTGAAGGAGACTGCAGGATGTGACCTGAGGGAAAGCAGGAGAGAGGGTTAGAGACCAAAGGAAGACTGGGAGAGACCAGAGGGAGAGAGAGGGGGAGTGACCAGAGGGAGAGAGAACGGGAGAGACCAGAGTAAGAGAGAGGGGGAGAGACCAGAGTGAGAGAGAGGGGGAGAGATCAGAGGGAGAGAGTGGGAGAGACCAGAGTGAGAGAGGGGGGGGAGAGACCAAGGGGAGAGACCAAGGGGAGAGACCAGAGGGAGAAACCAGAGGGAGAGACCAAAGGGAGAGGGGGAGAGACCAGAGGGGGAGAGAGAGGGGGAGAGACCAGAGGTAGAGACGGGGAAAGACCAGAGTGAGAGAGAGGGGGAGTGACCAGAGTGTGAGAGAGACGGGGAGAGACCAGAGAGAGAGACGGGGAGAGACCAGAGGGAGAGAGAGGGGGAGACCAGGTCAGAGGGAGAGAGAGGGGGAGAGAGACCAGAGAGAGAGAGGGGGAGTGACCAGAGGGAGAGAGAGGGGGAGAGACCAGAGTGAGAGAGAGAGGGGGAGAGACCAGAGTGAGAGAGAGGGGGAGTGACCAGAGAGAGAGAGAGGGGGAGTGACCAGAGGGAGAGAGAGGGGGAGTGACCAGAGGGAGAGAGGGGGGAGTGACCAGAGGGAGAGACCAAAGGGAGAGGGGGAGAGACCAGAGGGGGAGAGACCAGAGGGAGAGAGGGGGAGAGAGGGAGAGAGAGGGGGAGTGACCAGAGTGAGAGACGGGGAGAGACCAGAGTGAAAGACGGGGAGAGATAAGAGGGAGAGAAGGGGAGAGGGTTGGAGACCAGAGGGAGCAAGGGTTAGAAACCAGAGGGAGAGGGGGAGAGACAAGAGAGAGAGAGGGAGATAGACCAGAGGGAGAGGGGGAGAGAGATCAGAGGGATAGGGGGAGAGAGATCAGAGGGAGGGGGGGAGAGAGATCAGAGGGAGAGGGGGAGAGAGATCAGAGGGAGACAGGGGAGAGGGTTAGAGACCAAAGGGAGAGAGTGAGAGAGGGTTAGACACCAGAGGCAGAGGGGGAAGAGAGACTGCAGGATGTGACTGAGAGATTTTAGAGAGACCATAGAGAGACCACAGTAGTTAACTCACTGCCCTCCCCGTCGTCCGTTACCCCCAGCACCAGCCTCAGCAGACACTGGGCGTGTTTGCGCTCTTTGAGCAGGACCTCGGCATACCCCGGCAGGCGAAGGAACAGCCCAAAGGCGGCCAGTGAGTGCGCAGGGATGGGGGACATGCTCTGCACCGCGGGGGAGGAGGGGGGAGGCGGCTGTTTGCTGATGGGGGGAGGCTCGGAGGAGATGGACTCTGGAGCCTCGTACACCAGCTCTCCCGACTGCTCGATGGTCACCCACTCAAACTGATCCGAGTCTTTGGGCTTTTCCTGCGACGAGGAGGGGACCACAGGGGCGCTGACCTGCACAGAGAGGGAGGAGGGGGGAGACACGTTACACAATCACCTGGTCCCATCATGCTGCCCCAGGGGTACAAGGCTTTAACTGCTAATTTACACATCACGCGTTACAGCACGTACGCGTTATACGCGCAGCAGACGCGCGTAACTTTTTTCCATGTTAACCTATGATGATATTTACACTTCTAGCGTTATACGCGCGTATGACGGACATGTGACGCGAAGCTGCGCTCTAATTTAGGATGGATTTCTAATTTTGTGCGCGCACCAACGCGTCTCCCATTGAAATCTCATGTAAAACTTTATTTTTCTAGCGGTCCTTGGCTTTAGATCACATCTGCACGCACACTGCACTTGTGTCTAAACATCAGCAGGAGGAGCAGCAGGTTTTACAGTGATTCTGGACATCGTTTTTTTTTCTTTCATAAAGTCTCGCGTCTGGCCAAACCAGCGCACAGAGACCATGAAGACAAACACATGCATGTGATTTGTGTTGCTCTACATCAGTCCTCTGGCTCGTACTGTCCTCTACACTGCTCCATAGACTACACAGGGAGAGCATCAGAAGACGCGGACCTGCGCGCACGGTCAGTGTAGATACTCCAAAAAAATGTTACGCGCAGAGAGCGCGCAGTAAACGCGTACGCGCTGTTTACGCCTACTGTGTAAATCCCCCGTAAGAATTAAAACTCACCAAGCAGCTAAACATAAGAGTCACAGGTACACACCTGTTGTATGTCAGGTACACACCTGGCGTCTCATACATACCTGTTGTATGACATCGGGGTACAGCATGGGCAGCCTCTCTGCGATCAGGGCCAGACCCCCCATCCCAGCAAACACCTGGAGAGGAGACTGGACAGGCCCCGTGTCCAGGAGGGAGTCATCGGTACAGTCCAGCTCCTCACACATGGGCTCCTCCTCCAGACAGGGAGACAGCACCTCCTCCACTGCAGACACACAAGGAGGAGGTGAAGACATACAAGAAGAGGTGAGAGGGGGACTGGTTTATCAGAGCTGATGTGTTCTAAAGACAACTTCAATAAGAACCAGAGAGAGAGAGACCAGAGAGAGACCAGAGAGAGACCAGAGAGAGACCAGAGAGAGACCAGAGAGAGACCAGAGAGAGACTAGAGCCTCATTGTTCTGTATCGTCCCTCTCTGGTCTCTTGTGTCAGTATTGTCTCTCTCTGGTCTCGTCCATCTCGCACCGGTCTCCTCTGTAAGAGCTTTTGGAGAGGTGTTCTTTTAGTTTTGTCCTTTGGGAGTAAACTGCACTAACGTCTCGTGGCTAAAAATAGAGCCGCGTCTTAATGTGTTTACATGTGTGAGGTCGAGTAGACAGAGACGAGGACGTCCCTCTGTGTCCTTCACGCCCAACATCAGCACTTAATGTAATAAAACCATGTGGTTTGACCCGCCAGTGATTAAGAGTAGAAGAAAAAGAACCCTAAAATAGGTTCCAGTAAGGAAAAAACCATCAAAGATTAAGCTTGAAAAAAATAAATATTTTTTTAGGATATTATTTAATCACTGTCGCGGGTCAAGAGGAATGAACTTCATAAACCATGTCCGCATTACAGTGGGCCCTTGTGGTCTCCCCCCCTCCGGCCTCTCCCTCCGGCCTCTGGTTTTACCCTTCTCAGTGCGCAGCCTCTTGAAGGAGTCGGTCTTGGACAGGCCTGGGTCACAGATCACCTTGGAGCCCAGTTTCACCGTCAGGTTGATGGACTGATATCCAGGAGGAAGTTTACGATCATACAGTAGTGTCAGGAGCTGAGCCAGGGTCATCTCAGGAGGCAGAGGCTGACCTGAGGAGGAGAGAAGAGAGAAGGTGAGAGGAGAGGAGGAGAGAGGAGGAGAAAGAAGAGGAGGAGAGGGGAGCTTAGCCAGAGTCATCTTGGGAGGCAGAGGCTGACATGAGGAGGAGAGGAGAGGCGATGAGAGGAGGAGAGAGGAGGTGAGAGGAGAACCAGCAGCAGTACTAGCAGTAGCAGTACCTGGGACAAGCTTATGGTACAGGTGGAACACTGGTACACTAATGGTCTTCTGGGCCTCAGCGCTGCAGCCGGAGCTCAGTTTGTCGCTCAGAACTCGTCCTCGTCTCGAAGGAGGTCTGGGAGGAGTGGACAGGGCCCGCTTGGACTGGGACTTTAGACCTGCACACAAGGACCGGGTCAGACGAAAATACCAGCTCGGCCTCGGATAGATAGAACCAGGACCAGGAGGGACTAAAAAAGAACATGGTACTGGAAATAGAGCTGGTGGAAACAGCTTCTGTTTAGACTTTATGTGTGTCGATGGTGTAAGTTACAGTTGTAACTGACCCCTGTGTGACCCCTGACCTGAGGCCACCACCACGCTGTAGTTGTCCTGGAAGCCGTTGTCGTTCTTCATCTTCTCCTTCTCCTCGTGGTTCTTCTTCTCTTTGTCTTCTTTCTGCTCGTTGATCAGTTTGGCCGTGATGCTTGGGGTGTCTGCAGGAAACGGGGAGTAGTATTATTACAGGATAAGAGCGAGGAGCGGGGTCTGCCCAAGCCCTGGTGATCCAAAATGGTGCCCTATTCAAATTGTGCTTGTGCCTTTATCCGCCCCACAGAGAGGAAATTTCAATAGCGGACCTCACCCATATATGAGCATTGTCTGGTCCTCCTGGTTCAGCGTAGTGAACGAGCTCCCATGAAGATTTGCGTCATATACGCGTGTTTGGCTCTCACGCAGGTGCACAGAGGGGCTCGGTCGCGCTTTGACCAATCAACAGCCGGTGATCAGAGCAGAGCCAAACGAGCAGAGTTTGTAGCATTAAAGAGTAGATTTATATAAAACTGATGGATTTAAGAAAAAGGGTTCAGGACGACAAGGAACACTAAAATTCCCACAAAATCCTTCTTCATGAAAACTGTAGGTTCTCTGTCAGCTGAGGTCAAGCTGTTTTACTTTACATTGAGTTCTATGGGACTTTTTCTTGGTAGCCCACGTGAATTTAGTCTGCAGTACCACGGGCGCCCCCATGGGCCTGCTAGTGGGAAAGCTATAAGCTAGTAACACTCTATCCAGATATTCAAATAGATCCATGACTCTACCCCAAACAGTGTGTGACATCACCATAGAGTTAACCTTAATGCAGAAGAAGACTGGGGTCAGAGGTCACTGGAGACTTGGCACAGGACCTCTGCCAGGCTGAGGTCAGAGGTCAGACTCACCGGAGACTCGGTCCAGGACCTCGGCCAGGCTGGTGGAGATGGGCAGCTGGAGGGTGCGATACTTGTGGCCCGCTCCGTACATGGGGTGTTGGATCATGTGACTCGTTGCGTTGATGCGTCCTTTGTAGAGCTGCACACACACACACATGTTCAAACACTCAGCTGTTTTGAAAGAGGAAAAACTATTATGTTTTGTGCCTAAAAGGGGGTACTGCAAACGTTTGTATTTAGTTCAATGTATTTATGTCTCGTCCTAAATCACAACAGCAGTCGTCTTTGAGGACTTCACAAAGTTGTGGATTCACCAACAGCGGATTGGAGAATCAAACGGTTCAAACACAGGAAATGTGACTGAGGCTGTAAATCCAGGACTGAGGCTGTCAATGTGTTCAGGCACCGGACAGGGAGACCAATGTGTGCAGGTACCAAACAAGGAGACTGTGTGTGTATGTACCAGACAAGGAGACTGTGTGTGTATGTACCAGACAAGGAGACTGTGTGTGTATGTATGTACCAGACAAGGAGACTGTGTGTGTAGGTACCAGACAGGGAGACTGTAGTGTGTGTGTGTGTGTACCAGACAGGGAGACTGTGTGTGTATGTATGTACCAAACAAGGAGACTGTGTGTATGTACCAGACAAGGAGACTGTGTGTGTAGGTACCAGACAGGGAGACTGTAGTGTGTGTGTGTGTACCAGACAGGGAGACTGTAGTGTGTGTGTATGTACCAGACAAGGAGACTGTGTGTGTAGGTACCAGACAGGGAGACTGTAGTGTGTGTGTGTGTACCAACAGGGAGACTGTAGTGTGTGTGTGTGTACCAGACAGGGAGACTGTAGTGTGTGTGTATGTACCAGACAGGGAGACTGTGTGTGTAGGTACCAGACAGGGAGACTGTAGTGTGTGTGTATGTACCAGACAGGGAGACTGTAGTGTGTGTGTATGTACCAGACAGGGAGACTGTGTGTGTAGGTACCAGACAGGGAGACTGTAGTGTGTGTGTGTGTACCAGACAGGGAGACTGTAGTGTGTGTGTGTGTACCAGACAGGGAGACTGTAGTGTGTGTGTAGGTACCAGACAGGGAGACTGTGTGTGTATGTACCAGACAGGGAGACTGTAGTGTGTGTGTGTAGGTACCGGACAGGGAGACTGTGTGTGTATGTACCAGACAGGGAGACTGTAGTGTGTGTGTGTAGGTACCGGACAGGGAGACTGTGTGTGTATGTACCAGACAGGGAGACTGTAGTGTGTGTGTGTGTACCAGACAGGGAGACTGTAGTGTGTGTGTGTGTACCAGACAGGGAGACTGTAGTGTGTGTGTATGTACCAGACAGGGAGACTGTGTGTGTAGGTACCAGACAGGGAGACTGTAGTGTGTGTGTATGTACCAGACAGGGAGACTGTGTGTGTAGGTACCAGACAGGGAGACTGTAGTGTGTGTGTGTGTACCAGACAGGGAGACTGTAGTGTGTGTGTGTGTACCAGACAGGGAGACTGTAGTGTGTGTGTGTGTACCAGACAGGGAGACTGTAGTGTGTGTGTAGGTACCAGACAGGGAGACTGTGTGTGTATGTACCAGACAGGGAGACTGTAGTGTGTGTGTAGGTACCGGACAGGGAGACTGTGTGTGTATGTACCAGACAGGGAGACTGTAGTGTGTGTGTAGGTACCGGACAGGGAGACTGTGTGTGTATGTACCAGACAGGGAGACTGTAGTGTGTGTGTAGGTACCGGACAGGGAGACTGCAGGAACACTGTGACCTTCTCGTCCTCTAGCATCAGTTGCAGAAACAGCCTTCGGATAAAACCTGAGATGTTTCCAGAAACAGGGACAGCGCCCCTCTGTGGAGCAGACTGGAACAGCTCACACAGCACCTGCAGAGAGGAGAGGGAGGGGGAGAGAGAGGAGAGGGAGGAGAGAGATTAGAGAGTCTAGGGGAGAGGGAGGTCACGGGAGGTTCATAATGTCATCTGAACTTTGGTCTACATAAATGATTGGGACACACTAAAATCTTGGCATTTCGTCCCATTGCAAACAAACCCTTACCTTATGGCCAACTCTTCAGCCCGAGGCAAAATGCCAAGGTAGATTTCCCAAGAGTAAGTACTAATACGTTTAATGTTGATCTTTTTGTCGTCTCTCTGTCCATTGTATCTTTGTGTAGGGGGGGTGTTTCTCACCTGAGCCATGAGCCTCTGGTTGTTGGGGTGGCAGGAGATGCACTGGAGGAAGAATGCGACTGTGGCGTTCTCGAGGGCCGTCCGCTGCTGCGTGCTGAGGCCACCACCGTCGCGCGCGGCTAATGTGTAGCGCTGTTTGGAGGGTGTCTGCGTGCCGCGGCTGGCGTGGGAGTGGCACAGCAGGAAGAGCAGCGCCGTCCACAGCGGGTTCACGTCCGCGCCCCCTAACCAGTCCTTCATAGCGTGGCTGCTCCCCACCTCAGTCAGAAACCTCAAGACGGGCGCTGCCAGGTCAGGGGCTAGCGTGGAGCTGTGGGGCCTGGCCTGGGACGTGGGGAGGGGCAGGTCGTGGCTGGCCAGCAGGTGCAGGCAGAGCTGTGTGAGGCTGTGCACCAGGACCGAGGGCAGACCGGACTCCAGCAGCTGCTCGATGGCTTCAGGAGACTGTGACACAGCGGCTAATGTGCAAAGCTGCGCTTCGCTGAGATCCGTGGGGGGTCGGAAGTGTCGGCTCGGGATCCTGCACAGAGAGAGGAAGGGGTTACTGCGCTCTGGTACCTGTCCATCTTTCTGTTCTGCTGAGGGCTGAGGCAATCTCTGGTGTGGTACTGAGTCATGAGACATGACTCACATGGGTGTGTGCCTTGAGTCTTCGCTTCTGTAGTTTCGACTTGGGTCTTCGGATCGGTAATGGTGCCGGCTCGAGTCTTCTATCTGCTCGATCTGCTGCTTCTTGCCATCGTCTGTCATGGCCAGGCGACGTTGGCTGGTGGAGGGTGCGGGTTCGATGCCCATCCAGGACATGATCAGGGAGAAGTACGTGGGGTGGATGTGACACATAGAGCACAGCAGACTGTCCACAGACTTCTTCAGAACCATGTTACAGGGCAGAGACATGGACCAGTTGTACAGCAGTCTGGGGGAAGAAGTCATCAAGACACACTTCAATACATTAGGAAGAAAGAAAAATATTAACAATAGACTGCTCACCTACTAGAATATCTCTTTAAACTCCATTAAGACCCTCACCTGCTTTCCCCTGCACCTTGTGTCTGTCAATGCTAAGAGTTCTAATCAACCAGGTGGTCCTCACAGAGACTAGAGAACTGGGTGGTCCTCACTCAGAGACAAGAGGACTGGGTGGTCCTCACAGAGACAAGAGGACTGAGTGGTCCTCACAGACACAAGATGAGTGGTCCTCAGTCAGAGACTAGAGGACTGGGTGGTCCTCACAGAGACAAGAGGACTGAGTGGTCCTCACAGACACAAGATGAGTGGTCCTCAGTCAGAGACTAGAGGACTGGGTGGTCCTCAGTCAGAGACTAGAGGACTGGGTGGTCCTCAGTCAGAGACAAGAGGACTGGGTGGTCTTCACTCAGAGACAAGAGGACTGGGAGGTCCTTACTCCGAGACAAGAGGACTGGGTGGTCCTCACAGAGACAAGAGGACTGGGTGGTCCTCACTCAGATACAAGAGGACTGGGTGGTCCTCACTCAGAGACAAGAGGACTGGGTGGTCCTCACAGAGACAAGAGGACTGGGAGGTCCTCACTCAGAGACAAGAGGACTGGGTGGTCCTCACAAGAGACTAGAGTAATACTAGACTCAGACTTCAATGTGAACAGCCACATCGCATCAGTAATGTCGGCAGATTTCACCCATTACAGTCTGAGCGTGTCTGCTCAGACTGTCTGCACCATAGGTAAACCTGAGAACATGGAAGATGATAATCTGAGATGAAGACTCACTCAAAGAGCTCCCTGTTGAGCAGCGCAGGCAGGTCGTAGTCCACCGGGAGCTCATAGCTGTGCCACAAGATGGCGGCCACACAGTGTAGGTGAGACGGTGAAGGCATGAGCAGCCCATACTCCTGAGAAGAGGCTGAGGCAGACAAACCAAAGCCCAGGGAAGAGGAGGAACCGAAGCCCAAGGAGGAGGCCGAGGGACCGAAGCCCATATGAGAGGTTGAGGCAGAGGCACCAAAGCCCAGAGGAGAGGGGGAGTAGTTGAAGCTCTGAGGAGAGGCCCACACTGAGGCACCCACGCCCACCGGGGAGGTGAGTCTGCGAGCTGCCACACGAGAAGAGTCCTGGACCCACTGCAACAGAGCCTGGATCCTGAAACACAGAGGACAGAGAGAGTGACCACAGGGACACAGGCCCAGGGCTGAATATGAATAAACAAATGTGTCTACAAGAAAGCAGAGAGTGGAGTACATTTACAAAGCACAGAAGCTGGATCTGAGACAAGGCCAGCCGATGCATTTAAGAGCGCAGGGAAAGCCATATTGGTGTCATAAATGTGTGTTTGCTGACACCTCCTGGCTCTCCTGTCCCTCTGTCCCTACTGTCCTCCTCCCACAGATACAATGTGTCTGACATACCTATCCTTGGTGCCAGTGTCCTGCGTAGTGCCCAGCTGGTACAGGATGTCAATGGTGGAGTCTGAGGACAGACCGTTGAGGCGTCCGAAGAGCAGAGGACTGTTCAGGTCTGAGAACAGAGAAGTGTTCTTTTTACAAACACACATTTAGTCGTTTCCAGAAACCAGAAAGAGCATTATTCACACATGATGCATCCCAACACATGGTGCGTCCCTGCTGGTCTCAGAGGCGGGAGTTGTACATTTAAAATTAACAGAAACTGGATTTACACTTGTATATTGTAAATAGTAACTATAACTCTATTTTAAATTTAAATTTATTCTTTAGAAGTGTTTTTTATTCTTATTTTTCTTATCTCTTTTTGACTGTTGCACTGAGCCAAAGCAATTTCCAAGTCTGTGACTTCCTGTTACTTACGTGGCAATAAAAATGATTCTGATTCTGATTCTGTGAGTGAACTTTTCAAAGACTGGTTCAGATCCCTGCATCCTCTGTCACATACAGATTTGTTCTTGTGAACAAATCACTGCATGTATATGCTTTAGTGTAGGACACAGCCCCGTGAGTCACTATTTGACTTTTGTCCAAAAAATACATGAGACCGGGGAGAGGGAGCAGAGAAAGAGAGACTAGAGGGAGTGAACAGAGGGAGAGAGACCAAAGGTAGACCAGAGAGAGAACAGAGGGAGTGAGAGCAGCGAGACACTAGAGAGACCAGAAAAAGACTGAAACTGAGAGAAACCAGGAGCAAGTGACATGGATTTTATTGCGGAGTTCTAATGTGGATTCTAAGATAGGGACCCCCCCTTTAATGACAGTGTCGTACTTGCGGGGTCGGTGCCAGAAGCAGCGCAGTTCCTCAGCAGGATGTCAATCAGCTTGAGGCCGATGAGGGTGGACTGCAGGCCGATCTTCACCAACACTGCCTCAATGTTGGGGGAGTGCATCCCACAATACGGAGACATGAGCAGAGCAGCACACGTCTGCAGGAGGTTCGCCGTGGGTGCCGCCGCCGCCGCCATCATGGCCTCTAGGTCCCCCACGTGAGTGAGGCAGTGGTGGAGGAGGCGGAGCCAGCCGATACTGAGGGAGATGAGGGAGGGTTAGACTGTAGTGAAGCAGGAGAGACATGAGTGAGGGGACAGGATGAGGGAGAGTTGGGGATCGGCTGATTTCAGACACACGTCCCCTGAGTAGAAGCTGTTCTGTCCTCCTTCACAGAGGACACAGCCACCTTTGTACTCACTGCTGGTGTGTGTATGCACGCCACGAACTGAGTCCTGGACTGACACCGAGTCCAGACCTGGATCCTCCGCAGCCTAAGTGCACTTTTAAAAACACTCAGACCTGAATAATTGATCTCACTGTTTCCTCGTTGAGTTCAAACTACTTTTACACTTTACTTGAAGACAAGACCCGGATCATGACCATACCTGGGCCTAGACCAGACCCAGGCTGAGACTAGACACGGGCCGAGACTAGACACGGGCCGAGACTAGACACGGGCCGAGACTAGACACGGGCCGAGACTAGACACGGGCCGAGACTAGACACGGGCCGAGACTAGACACGGGCCGAGACTAGCCACGGGCCGAGACTAGCCACGGGCCGAGACTAGACACGGGCCGAGACTAGACACGGGCCGAGAGCAGACCCGGGATGAGCCCAGTTCCTGGCCGAGACTAGACCCTGGCCGATCCCAGCCCCTGGCCAAGAACCAGACCGTGGCCGAGACCAGACCCTGGCCGAGACTAGACCCTGGCTGAGACCAGACCCAGGCCGAGAACCAGACCCTGGCCAAGACCAGACCCAGGCCGAGACCAGACCCTGGCCGAGACCAGACCCTGGCCGAGACCAGACCCTGGCCGAGACCAGACCCTGGCCAAGAACCAGACCCTAGCCGAGACCAGACTTGTACCAGACACTATTATTGTCAATACTTGCATTGCAATAATGAGGTCATCATTTGTCTGACTGTCCCGAATAGGTCACAACTGGTTTTGACAGTGGTACAAACCTGGTCTTGGAAACCTGGTCCTCAGAGGGCAGAAAGGGGTTGTTGACTGTGGCGGAGGAGGTGTTCCCGAAGGCCGTGAGTCCTAGCAGTTTGACCTGAGACAGGCCTAAGGTGCTGGCGTCTCGAGGACGGTGCAGACGCAGACACACGGCCGATGCCACCTCCGCCTTCACCAGCTGAATCTTTATGTAGGTGAGACCAGACGTGACAATCGGAGTGGACAGGGGCAGCATGTTCAGGCCATCCGCCGAGAGCTCCACCGAGACGGACGAGGGACATGCTGCAGAAGACAAGAGACTGAAAACACGCTGTAGACTGATGCCAAATACCACTGAAACATAACCATTTCAAGTGGCCCTAAAAAGTGCTTTAAACCTGCTTTAAGTCCTGCTTTAAGTCCTGCTTTAAGTCCTGCTTTAAGTCCTGCTTTAAGTCCTGCTTTAAGTCCTGCTTTAAGTCTTGCTGTAAAATCTGCTTTGAGATCTGCTTTAAGATCTGCTCTAGTCCTGCTTTAGTCCTGCTTTAGACCTGCTTCAGTCCTGCTTCAGTCCAGGTGTACTCACTTGCGAGCGAGGCCAGGTGAGGCTGTATGTGTATCTCTTTGAGCAACACAGCGGCAGGCAGGTGGATGGTCAGGTCGCACCAGGCCTCTTCAGGGAGGAAGATGTAGGACCAGGCTGCAGACCTGGCTCTGCGGTGAGGGGGCGTGGCCTGGAGGAGCACCTCTGCTGGCTGAGCAGTGGGACTGCTAGAGCTGATTGTGCCTGAGCACAGGACTCACAGTTAGGGGTTTCACCTCACATGTGTGTGTCTGTGTCTGTGTGTACGCATGTGTGGGTCTGTGTAGGGTAGAGTAGAGTGAAGTTGGGTGTTGTTGTTGCTGCTGCTGTGGTTACCGAGCGGGGCGAAGTTGTGCAGCCCCTCTGCGTTGTCAGGTTCAGAGGTCATGACACGGCTCTTTAGGTTCCCCTCGGACGACTTTCCAGGACCAGAGTCTAAGAACTTCATGATGGTGGACACCATACTGCGGGCCGTGTTCACAATGGCTCTGGTGCTGGTCACCATGTTGTTACAGATCAACTGGACTCCTCCTGAGGGCGAGAGAGGTGGTGAGGGGGGATACAGAGGAGGTGAAGGTGGAGAGAGGAGAGGTGAGGAGGGCGTACACCCACAAATACAGAGACGCACCCACACAGACACAGGAAGAGAGACACACACAGATTGAGGGAGACACAGACAGACACACTCAGTTGTATCTCACCCATGTCGTGAAAAGCCTTGAGAGCTTCACTGGTGTCCAACACTCTGAGGATGAACCAGAGCAGAGGTTCTGACAGCTGACAGGTGGAGAGCGAGCCCTGCAACACAACACTACTGTAAGTATCAATCAATAAACTTTTATTTTTAGAGCGCATTTCCTACACAAGGCAACACAAAGTGCCTCACAACCCATTTCACAGCAAGCAAATCATAAACATTAAAATCTACATATACATTATGATCACAAGAAAGATAATTAAAACCATTGAAATAACACCCAGGATTAAAATAATAAATAGCCAAAGTGCATTATAAAAGGGTAAAGATAAAATCCTTCAGTTCCAATTCAATCTACTTTATTAATATAACACATTTAAGTTTCCAGAGTGCTGCACAGAAATAAAAGTGACATATTCAAATATACAGGTTTTACTGAAGGATGTGGTTTTAGAATAGATAAACCAACATCCTTCAGTCCTTGAACATGGATGTGAAAACAGCCAGAGTCGACACCTGCCTCACATTTTCAGGAAGACCGTTCCAGATTTTGGCTGCATAAATATAAAACGCTGCCTCCCCATGTCTAGTTCTGACTCCCTGTGCTCCTCGGCATCCTTTGGTGTACTTTGGTGCGAGGCCATGGAGAGACTTGTAACAAGCAAAGCAGTTTGAAGTCTATTCTCCGAGCCACAGGAAGCCAGTGCAAAGACCTGAGGACTGGACTAATGTGGTCGTACTTTCTGGTTCTAGTCTGGACTCGAGCTGCTGCATTTTGGACATATTGTTTGGTGAGCCCAGTGAGCAGGCCCTTGCAGTAGTCTGACCTACTGGAGACAAATGCATGGATAAGAATCTCCAGGTCTGCATTAGGCCAGGACTCCACCGGGCGCGTCTCCGTTGACGCGCGTTGGCTGCTGCCCGTCAGATGTCCGTAAAACGGAATAGTGGCCAAACCGGCTGCAGCAGCGCGGAGCTCTGGCTGTGCGTTAAACAGCTCCCATGAGGAATTGTTTTAAATAGACGAAGCGGTGTGTGATGTGCTATGATCAGTGCAAAGCCCGGCATATTGAAGCATTGAGGATGTCGCGATGGATGAGGCAAAACTTATTGAAAGCAATTGGAAAAACATATCCAGTGTTGTGAGATCTGTCTCTCATAAGTGTGTGTGTGTGTGTGTGTGTGTGTGTGTGTCCCCTCTACCTTGGAGGTAGAGGGGACAGAGCGAGAGGAAAAAGAGCGAGGTGTATGTAAAGATTAGCGTATTAACATTACGCGAAAAATGATGGTAGATTTACGATCCGGAAACAGTTATTTCAATTTAATACATGAAAAAAATTACACACATTTGTTAATAATCATTGTTTAATAATGTGGTAAATATATTATTCCATTGCATTTTCAATGGAAAACGGACCCGACACGCGTCGATGGACGGAACAAATAGGATTATTTCTATTTCGCCCGTCCACGTCCGTTGCACCCTCCGTTGGAGGCAGTGGAGCCACTTCCATTCACTCTCATGGAGATAACGGAGAGGGAGATGAAACGGACACGTTTGGACGGATATGTCATTCGTTTTACGCGCCCGGTGGAGTCGGGGCCTTAGGCACTATGTTACAAATTTTGGCAATGTTTTTGATTTTATGTGGCAGTTTTAGGCAAGACACCCACATTGCCTAGAATGAGTCTAGTGTGTGCGAGTGAATGGTTGGTGGTGGTCGGAGGGGTCGATGGCGACAGTAGCTCAGTTGCTGGAGCATTGGCCTTTGAGCCAGAAGGTCGAAGTTTCGAGCCCACCTCAAGACATCGACTCCCACTGACGTCTTCTGTCGTTGTGTCATTGGCAAGACACTTAAGGCGCGTTCAGACCAAAAGCTTCAAAAAGCTTTTGACGGGGATAGTTTTGTCATTTTGGTGCTTGAAGCTTTTGACGCACCTGACGCCGGTGGGAGGAGCTTCTCTGTTGTCTGTAGTCAGGACAGCGGTGGATTTTTCAATGAGCAGCGAGCCTTTATTTGTTATATAAAGCAAAATAACGTTGTTGTAGGGCTTCAACAAAACATGTTCTGGGTTCACCACAGACTTGAGAGGCTGCAGTGTTTGCAGAGTTCCGTCATTTACTCCAGGAGTTGCGTACGGAGGAGTTTCGCTTTCAGCGGTACTTCCGCATGTCACTCGCCCAGTCTGAGTTCTCAAACCCCGGAGCTCGCCTCTCCCCGCCTCGCTCTCGCCTCTCCCTGCCTCCCCCTGCCTCTCCCCGGCTCTCGCTCGCCTCTCCCTGCCTCTCGCCCGCCTCTCGCTCGCCTCTCCCCGACTCTCGCCCGCCTCTCGCTCGCCTCTCGCCCGCCTCTCGCTCGCCTCTCCCCGACTCTCGCCCGCCTCTCGCCCGCCTCTCGCTCGCCTCTCGCCCGCCTCTCGCTCGCCTCTCCCCGACTCTCGCCCGCCTCTCCCTGCCTCTCGCTCGCCTCTCCCCGGCTCTCGCCCGCCTCTCCCTGCCTCTCGCTCGCCTCTCCCCGGCTCTCGCTCGCCTCTCCCCGACTCTCGCTCGCCTCTCCCCGACTCTCGCCCGCCTCTCGCTCGCCTCTCCCCGACTCTCGCCCGCCTCTCCCCGGCTCTCGCCCGCCTGGAGCTGCCTTGCTCTAAGCCAGACTCATCATCAGCCTGTTCTTATATTAAATAAACTACGTTTACTACACAGCATGTGTACAATGATTTTTGTTACTCAGAACGTTACTACTCATACAAATAATATTACTAATAACAATAATGACAATAAAACAGCAGCAGCAGATACATGACGCGAGCGTTTCGAGCGTCAAAAGCTTCAAGTGAGCGCGTATTACGCGCGACTTTTGAATCTTTTGACGCGCGTCAAGTGACGCCGGGCCCCTCGGCTTCACCGGACGCGCTTCACCATTCACTTTCAATGCAAACCTGACGCTTTTGACGCCAAAGTTAAGTCCGGTGTGCGGCTGTAAAGTGCCAAACTGTTGTTGTGTCCTTAGGCAAGACACTTCACCCCCATTGCCTAGAATGAGTCTGGTGTGTGTGTGAATGGTTGGTGGTAGTGGGAGGGGCCGATGGCACATATTGGTTGCCTCACTTCGGTCAGTGGGCCCCAGGGCAGCTGTGGCTACAGTAGTAGCTTATCACCTCTGTGTATGAAGTGAATGAATAATGACATGTGAAGAGTCTTTGAGTGTCCAAAAAACTGATGTTTTATTTGTATTAATTTAATTCTGAGTCCATTATTACTATTATTATTATTATTATTACACCACCATTAGAACTGGGGGTGACAAATTACGCTATCTCTTTGTTTCTGGGGACCAAAGACAATCATTTCAGTTTTCTCTGTGTTCAGGAAAGGGTGAAGTTATTTTGCATCCACTCGCTGATCTGTGGGATGTAGTGAAGGAGTGAGTCCTCTGTCCATGTTCTCCTGCTGTCAGTGAGACATAGATCTGAGTGTCGTCAGCGTAATTAGTGCCTATTAATTGACCTAATGGCAGCATTTAAATATTGAACAGAAGAGGCCTGAGGATCGAGCCCGTGGCACTCCGCAGGTAAGAGCCATATGAATTGGGACACAGTTTCCTATCTCAACCAAGACCTAAATCAACTTCGGGCAGTCTACACCATAGACACACACACGCACACACACACACACAGACAGACAGACCTGGCGCCCCATGTATCCACAGGCCATGTAGGTGAGGATGGGCTGCAGCATGACGCTCACAGAGCTGCTCCTCTTGCTCAGAGTGGTCAGGATGGTGAACAGACCGTCCCCCACGGAGATGGCATCCAGACCCCCATGGAAGTTCTCATGTTTGGTCAGGTGGAGGCCACTGGCTCCTGCAGGGGGGAGGGGGGAGAGGGAGGAGAGCGAGTTCGCAAAACGGAGAATAAAATCAAAACATTTTCTTACATTCGAAACACGTGAGAAAATAAATAGGACCTTCAACAGGAAAGCTGAGGGGGTGTGATGTCAGAGTGTTCTGTGAGGGGGGTCTCACCGATTATCATGGCCATTGCGCTACTGTTGCACTGTCCCAGCGCAGACAAAATTTGACTCATGATCTGCTGATTGGCCAACACCAGGTCTGCCACTCCGGACGCTGGGCCCTGATTGGACGAGGAGCCTCCACTGGACGCACCCTCCTTGCTGCCGCACACCTGCAACAGAACAGTATTCAAACATGTGACCTCCGGGTCCAAGGATTTTCCTAATCAATCTAAGACTCTACAGCACCTCCTGCAGCTCAGTCTGCATTTAGAACATTGTACTCTAGTCTCGCTCTCTGATCTCTCTGCCTGTTCTCTCACCCTGGTCTCTCTCTCTGCCTGGTCGGTCTCTCCCTGGTCTCTCCCTGGTCTCTCCCTGGTCTCTCCCTGGTCTCTCCCCGGTCTCTCCCCGGTCTCTCCCCGGTCTCTCCCCGGTCTCTCCCCGGTCTCTCCCCGGTCTCTCCCCGGTCTCTCCCCGGTCTCTCCCCGGTCTCTCCCCGGTCTCTCCCCGGTCTCTCCCCGGTCTCTCCCCGGTCTCTCCCCGGTCTCTCCCCGGTCTCTCCCCGGTCTCTCCCCGGTCTCTCCCCGGTCTCTCCCCGGTCTCTCCCCGGTCTCTCCCCGGTCTCTCCCCGGGCTCTCCCCGGGCTCTCCCCGGGCTCTCTCTAGGCTCTCTCTAGGCTCTCTCTAGGCTCTCTCTAGGCTCTCTCTAGGCTCTCTCTAGGCTCTCTCTA
The DNA here is from genome assembly GCA_964034765.1 of Knipowitschia caucasica. Classification (NCBI taxonomy): domain Eukaryota; kingdom Metazoa; phylum Chordata; class Actinopteri; order Gobiiformes; family Gobiidae; genus Knipowitschia; species Knipowitschia caucasica. Next base: position 36,845,749 of record OZ035835.1, read on the forward strand.
GGCTCTCTGATCTCCCTTCCTGGTCTCTCTTGTATCCTTCTCTAGTCTCACCTTCTCTTCATCAGACACACTCTCGGCGCTGGTGCCACTAGAGGCCAGTCTTCCGCTGAACTCTCGGTCCCCGGACAGAGGGAGCTGGACCAGGACGTTGACCAGTTTTAGGAGGTCGAACATGAGCTGGTCTCGGCTGGTGTCCCCGCAAGCGGCTTTGGCGTCCCCGGGTCGGATGATGTTTGCAAATAGTCCCCCGAAGCAGGCACGGGCCCCCACCGAGCTGTCGGAGCCCGAGCGCGACACCAGGCGCTCGGAACATGTGATGTAATGGTGCACCAGGAACGTCACCGACTCGATGACGGACAGGATGGTCGCCACAGAAACCACCTCAAAGTTCTGCTCCAAAGTGAAGTCCAGGAGCTTCACCTGAGCATCCAGAGGGCCCTGGCCAGCCTGGAATGGGCCCCTGAAGAGAGAGAGAGAGACGGTTATACTAAAGAGACCAGAGGATAAAGAGAGACCAGAGGATAAAGAGAGGAGAGAGACCAGAGGAGAGAGACCAGAGAGAGACCAGAAACCAGAGAAGAGGGACAAGAGAGACCAGAGATCAGAGGAGAGAGACAAAAGGGAGACCAGAGGAGCAAGACCAGAGGGGAGCGACTAGAGAGAGACCAGAGACCAGAAGGAGACCAGAGAGAGACCAGAAGAGATGGGCCAGAGAGAGACCACAGGAGAGGGACCAGAGAGAGACCAGGGACAATAGGAGAGACCAGAAAGAGACCAGAGGTGAGGGACCAGAGAGGCTAGAGAACAGAGATGAGGGACACGAGAGAAACCAAATGACCCTGGAGAGAAAATTAGCCCAGAGGTAATGAACAGTGTGACCTCTGACCTCTCTGACGACAGCAGGTGCAGCAGTCGCAGCAGGAAGTGGCTGAAGGTCTGAGGGCAGCTGGAGGAGAGGTGCACCTGCAGCCGGCTCAAGAACTCACTCATGGCCTGCGTCGCTGTGGGGCCCACATGGGAACTGTGCTGCCCTGTCCCGTTTGGGTTGGAACCAGAGAGAAACCGCACCAGGACATGTACAAGAGCGGGATCCGAAACCATCTGGTGAGCTGTGGAGTCCGGAGCAGGCAGACCGGACGAAGAGGCTGCAGAGGAGAGGATTTATGAAGTAAGAGACGACCAGAGTGAGAAACTAGTGTAAAGCAAGCAGGTTAGAGAAAGAAGCTGTAGAGAGGGAAGAACAAAGACAGAATATTATATTATTCATAAAATGATTTGTATCCACATTACTCAGTCTCAAAAAAAAAACCTCATCCCCTCATGACCGAACATCTGCGTTTTCAATCACATTCATAACGTCCTCTGACGTCTTATCCTGCGTTGGGAAAAAATACAGAAGGGGTGGGCGGAGCTATGATGCCAACGCTGGTACTTCTGTAGTAGCACTTATTTACAGTAAAAGTGAAACTCAGGGTAAAGACATATGTTCACAAACACTGTGTGCCCCGTCCTCAGCCCTGGTTTAATCCTGATTTAGTTCATGTTTTGGTTGCTTTCGAGCACGAGTCCCTGTGATCACTTCGCTGCTCTCTGATCTGGAGCAAGGCTGTTCCGCTGATCCGCTGCGGCGCCGCAGTTTTCATGGCAGTAAGATCCATGCTTCCTTTGTTGTTGTTTCGGGCGCATATTGTGAGGAGTGAAAATGTAAAACTCTGGTTATCTCCGTCTACACACAAATGCATAAACAGAGTTTTCAAAAATCTTCACTTTGCCTAATTTTTTTTTTATATAATCGTTTATGATGCGTTGTCATGTGGATGACAGGTGCAAACAAAGAAAATATCTCCAGTTTAGCAGATACCCGGCTACGTGTGGACAGGGCCAAAGAGAGAGAGAGAGAGACCAGAGAGAGACACAAGGATGACTTTCTAAAGGATAGAGTAGAACATCTAACAGACCAAACTAAGAATTTCATTCACTCAAACACAGCGCCACAGCTCGTGTGTGTGCGCGTACGTACGTGTTGGGGGCATGTTGGTCATCAGGGCCAGAGAGTGTAGAACCAAACACCAGGTCCTCAGAGAAGTGTTGGGGTACCAGGCAAGGACACTGAGGAAGCTGCTGATGGAGGCTGGAAACACAACATACATAAGTGCGTTTGTGTGCGTGCGTCTGTCTGTGTGTATGACCAGAGAGAGTGGTACGATGGCTGATTGGTTAACGCTCTCGCTTCCCAGCAAGAAGATGCTGGGTTTGAATCCCAGTCGGAACAGGGCTTTTCTGAGTGGAGTTTGTATGTTCTCCCAGTGTCTGTGTAGGTTTTCTCTGGGTGCTCTGGTTTTCCTTACCACTAAAAACATGTACAATAGATCTGGCGTGCGTCCCCCGCACTCTCACTCCCATCTCTGTGGAGTGGGACACAAATGCCCACAACAATTGTAAAGCGCTTTGTGACTCTGGTCAGTGAAAGGCACTGGTATGTGTGAGTGTGTGAGACCTGGGTTCAGTGGTATCATGGGGACTCTGCTGGTGTGTGTGCGAAACCTTGGTTCAGTGGTATTCTGGAGACACTGTGTGTGTGTGTGAGACCTTGGTTCAGTGGTATCGTGGGGACTCTGCTGGCGTTGAACATAAAGATATCGGGGCCGCTCTCATCTGCAGATACAGACCCTGTGTTCAGGCTCAGAGTGAGCCACAGCTGCAGCAGAGACTCCAGCTGAGGACACACAAACACACTCACTACACACATACCACACAACCACATCAGACTAATGCGGATCTCAGACCTGGACGTGGTGCACTTGCAGGAGGCTAAACAGCTTGTTGAAGCAGGAGCTTAGCATAGGTACAGAGGAGGGCTGCAGACAGAGGCTAGAACCAGGGGACGAGCTGCCTCCGTGGAGGGCGCGCAGCAGGGAGTCATCCGTGCCATTGGACGACTGTGAGACTGTGAACACATGTTTAAAGCTAGGGTCTGTAACTTTGGACTCATAAATAGCACATGTTTGAAGCTGTGGTGTTGTACCAGTGCTGGTGTTGGAGGTCAGAGCTTGCAGGATGGAGTCCGCCTGCAGAGTGGCCATCATCTTCAACATGAGCTCTGCCTGCTGCTCCAAACCCACCTCCAGACGAGCATCCAGAGCTGAGGATACAGAGACACAGACACACACACAGACACACACACACACACATACAGAGACAGAGACAGACACAGACAGAGACACACACACACAAGGGAAATAAGATCATATGTATACAGGATTCAATCACATAATAAGACCAGGCCAATAAAGGACCTCACATTACCCTTGTGTCAGAGATAGTCCCTGGTTCTTACCTTGAGACACAGATACAGACAGTCCCTGGTTGCTCTGCTTCTCCACAGCTGCTGGAGGCTTGGACACTGGGATTCCCACTCCCCCGATGTAGGGGTTGTAGCCGTAGGAGCCGTAGTCCGCGCCCCAGTAGTCATACCAGGTGCTGCTGATGGGCTGAGGACAGGCAGAGTGTGAACACAGGATAACACACGCCAACCAAAAAGCCATCATGGATCATACACGCATACCTGACATCCAGAGACACACTGCTCCACGTCAATAACATGTCATTACATTATGAGGACCACTTAAACCTTTGATCAGACTGAAAGTATGTGCTTCTGTCTCTGCAGGGATACGTCGACACCCACGGCTCATTATTATACCTTTAGCACATAAATCTGCTTATTGTCAACTTAAGAGATGTAGTGTAAAGGGCAGGATGTATGTATGTGTATGGCAAGATTTAAAACAAACTTGGGGGCTTGGACCAAAAACCCTGGGTTCCTTCCACACTGAGAGGCACAGGCTGGTGTGTCAGAACATCTCTGGTCTCGCTCTCTGGTCTCGCTCTCTGGTCTCGCTCTCTGGTCTCGCTCTCTGGTCTCGCTCTCTGGTCTCGCTCTCTGGTCTCGCTCTCTGGTCTCGCTCTCTGGTCTCGCTCTCTGGTCTCGCTCTCTGGTCTCGCTCTCTGGTCTCGCTCTCTGGTCTCGCTCTCTGGTCTCGCTCTCTGGTCTCGCTCTCTGGTCTCGCTCTCTGGTCTCGCTCTCTGGTCTCGCTCTCTGGTCTCGCTCTCTGGTCTCGCTCTCTGGTCTCGCTCTCTGGTCTCGCTCTCTGGTCTCGCTCTCTGGTCTCGCTCTCTGGTCTCGCTCTCTGGTCTCGCTCTCTGGTCTCGCTCTCTGGTCTCGCTCTCTGGTCTCGCTCTCTGGTCTCGCTCTCTGGTCTCGCTCTCTGGTCTCGCTCTCTGGTCTCGCTCTCTGGTCTCGCTCTCTGGTCTCGCTCTCTGGTCTCGCTCTCTGGTCTCGCTCTCTGGTCTCGCTCTCTGGTCTCGCTCTCTGGTCTCGCTCTCTGGTCTCGCTCTCTGGTCTCGCTCTCTGGTCTCGCTCTCTGGTCTCGCTCTCTGGTCTCGCTCTCTGGTCTCGCTCTCTGGTCTCGCTCTCTGGTCTCGCTCTCTGGTCTCGCTCTCTGGTCTCGCTCTCTGGTCTCGCTCTCTGGTCTCGCTCTCTGGTCTCGCTCTCTGGTCTCGCTCTCTGGTCTCGCTCTCTGGTCTCCATGTATAATACTGACCATAGGGGGCGCTGTGGAGATGTAGAGACAAACACAGTAACGGACATGAGGAAGAGGAGGGGGGTCTTACCTTGAAGACTTTAGCGGCGAGAGGATCCTTTTCCAAATCAATATCTAAAGGATCAATATCAACATCCATCAGGTCTTGTAGCAAGTCAAAATCAATGTCTTTATCTTTGTCCAAAGAGGCCAGAGGAGGAGCGCCTTCGGGACAGAACAGTTCACTTTGGCACAGGCACAAAGCAGCAGAATAGTTCTAAACTCTAAAACTCTAAACTAAACTTAAAACCAACAAGAGCAGGAGTCCAACACCAGCGGATCTAAGCGCTTCTCTGGGAATCGACTGACATGGAGAGAGTGCCGGTCTATGGTCCAGGGTCTATGGTCCAGGGTCTGCGGTCCAGGGTCTGCGGTCCAGGGTCTGCGGTCCAGGGTCTGTGGTCCAGGGTCTACGGTCCAGGGTCCACGGTCCAGGGTCTACGGTCCAGGGTCTACGGTCCAGGGTCTACGGTCCAGGGTCTACGGTCCAGGGTCTACGGTCCAGGGTATGTGGTCAGGTCTTAGGTCGGGTCTATGGTCAAGTATTTGGGAAACAATACAGAATTTTTCCTGCTCCTTTTGTCACGGTCACATGATCAGTAAACACCAGGAAGCCCAGCTCAGACTGTGGGGATGTCACACTTTTCTTTCCACTTTCATTGTGCTAGACAGAGTCACAATATGGAAATGTAAAGATGCCAATATTCATGAAACCTGAGGACTCCTGCTCTCAGGTCTGAGACAAGCTAACATCAACTAACAACGGTCTGTATGCATGTGTGTGTGTCATATGTGAGAGTGTATGTGAGAGTGTATGCATGTGTGTGTGCACGTGTTTGTGGTTGTGTGTGTTTGTATGTGTGGAGCTACGCACTTTGAAACACAGTTGAGTTGTTGTGTTGCGTCCCTGACAGGATGTCTGGTACAAGCCCGTCGTCAATGCTCTCCACCAGGGGCACCACTGAGGGAGGGAGAGGCTCATCAGACTCCACACTGCCCCCTGCTGACGAGGTAGATGCTGCGTCTTCTGGAGCCACCATGTCATCCATGGAGTCCAGGCCTACTGGAGCCTGGAGCTCTCCTGTGGAACAGAGATTTCTGTGAGAAACCTGGATCATGAGGTCTACTGCAGGACTAAAGTAGGCCTTCCTCCTGCTACGGCAGGACTAATGTAGGCCTTCCTCTTGCTACGGCAGGACTAATGTAGGCCTTCCTCTTGCTACGGCAGGACTAATGTAGGCCTTCCTACTTCTACGGCAGGACTAAAGTAGGCCTTCCTCCTGCTACGCCAGGACTAAAGTAGGCCTTCCTACTTCTACTGCAGGACTAAAGTAGGCCTTCCTCCTGCTACGGCAGGACTAATGTAGGCCTTCCTCTTGCTACGGCAGGACTAAAGTAGGCCTTCCTCCTGCTACGGCAGGACTAATGTAGGCCTTCCTCCTTCTACGGCAGGACTAAAGTAGGCCTTCCTCCTGCTACGGCAGGACTAAAGTAGGCCTTCCTCCTGCTACGGCAGGACTAAAGTAGGCCTTCCTCCTGCTACGGCAGGACTAATGTAGGCCTTCCTCCTTCTACGGCAGGACTAAAGTAGGCCTTCCTCCTGCTACGGCAGGACTAATGTAGGCCTTCCTCCTGCTACAGCAGGACTAATATAGGCCTTCCTCCTGCAACGGCAGGACTAATGGTGCTTTCAGACCGGATCATGCGTTGCGTCGGGTTTCAATGCAAAATCTATGGTGGCGAGCGTTCAACCGTCACAACGCACCGACCGCTCGGTTCGCACGAACGGACTGTTCAATAATGACGCACGGACTTGGCGGGAAAGTGAAAAGGAAGGAGCAGGAGCGAAAAATCAACGCCCACAGGAGATGGATTCTGCTCATCCTTTCCTTGGGACGTTTGTGCCTCAACCAATCAGAGAGCAGCAAAGTGGTCACGGGGACATTAGCGGACTGAGAGAGCAGACTGAAAATACTGTAAACAGCCAAAACAGGACCCAAACCAGACTTCACCAGAACTCAAACCAGGGCTGACAATGGGGGACTCTGTGCTTGTGAAAATATGCGTTGTCATGCTCCCGTGACCTTATGCAACTGCTTCGAGTGTGTTCACCGATGCGGAAATACTGTTTAATAATATGAAAAAACGTATGGCGCACCTCCGTGAACACATACTGCTGTTATATAAAGTCACCTCCATGAACACATACTGCTGTTATATAAAGTCACTGTGAACACATACTGCTGTTATATAAAGCCCGTGGAAAGTCTCTGTTCAAAGACACGCTGCAAAGCTGCATATTGGAGAAGATGCACAAGAAGCCGCTAGCATAGCTCTGTTAGCATCAGAGCCGGCTACTTCTGGTACTTCCGGCTCGCGTCAGGACGTTCTGGTGTGAAGTCCTCTGCGTCTGAAAACTAGAGAATGCACGTCTGGTGAGCGGGGCTTCAGCGTTTCAGCGTTGGCAGTGTGAAAGGCCCGTAATGTTGGCCTTCCTCCTGCTACGGCAGGACTAATGTAGGCCTACATCCTGCAACGGCAGAACTAATGTAGGCCTTCCTCCTGCTACGGCAGGACTAATGTAGGCCTACCTCCCAAAATGTCCTGGATCATGCAGGTCAGGCTGTACTGAGCCCAGGCTCCTCCCCAGCTGATGTCTCCTCTGTTGAAGTCTGTTCCAACCAGAAGCAGCAGGAGTCTCTCCAGCTGCTGCTCTGACATCACCTCACACAGGTGGATTGTGGGCCGCGTAGCGTTGGCGATCCGAGCCAAGACCTGAGGACCACAGAAGATATAAGGACCAGAGACACAAAACATGAAGACCAGAGACAAAAAACTAGAGGACCAGAGGACCGCGAGGCAGTGCTAGAGCTGAGTGTTTTGCATCTGACCTCGTATTAGACCTGTGTTCCAAACACACATATGTACACACGCGCACAAACACAGACGCGCACACACACCTTGCAGACAAACAGCAGCAGGTCAGCGTGGCAGGTGAAGTCCATGGAGAGCAGGAACAGAGAGAGCTTCTGGACCACACAGATGCAGCGTTCATGGGACAGAGTGAAGGGGAGGGGCTCCACGTCTCCCGCCTCCTTCACAGCAGACACCTCAGAGTCCAGGGACGAGCGAGGCCACTCTGCTGTGCGCCGTAGCCGGATCAGGTCTTTAAAGTGCTGACAACATACACACACATGGAGGTCAGGACCAGACCAGGAGACCAGTGAGACCAGAAAGAGAGCGATCAGACAGAGCAGAGAAAGAACAGAGAGAGACCAGGGAGAGACTATGGCGAGAGCAGGGAGAGAGACCAGAGAGACCAGAGATGCATGTAAATTTACACGCAGCATTTACAGCTAGTTAAGAAACATAGCTACTATTTATTTTGTAGCTATGTTTCTTGCTCCCTGTGTGCTCTTACTACTGTCCTGTATGAGCGCTGCAACATTGTGGGACGAATAAAGGATCTCTTATCTATCTAATCTTATTTCTACAGGTGTTGGTGATGTTCAGGACCAGAGTGGGATGTTTTTAGTGCTAAGAAAATCGGTGTACCTGGAGGAATTTTTTGCAGATAAACAGAACTGTCTTACTGAGAAGCAAGAGTGAGTTTGGAGTGATTTTTAACCTCTTAACACCCGCCTCATTTTGGCGTGTGCACAAAAGTTGGGCATGCCCAAATGTCTTTGCTTATTTAAAAACATGTCACATGCTTGTGTGATGCATCATATTAAAGCTAGAGCCTTCTAGTTTATGTAAAGGCTCTAACAAAGGCATTGTTCATTGTAAGCTCACAATATTCAAACCCAATGATCATTGTGTTGTTGGTAACACCTGTCTAAAGTTTCAGACTTCTAAGTTTTATAGTTTTTTATGCAGTTTCTCTTTTTCATCAAGTAGTGCCATTCGGAACCAATTTGGCACACTTTGTGCCAAATTGTAAATGCATATAAAATATGCGCTTCTCCAAACAGCGTGTCTCTCGCTGTCTTTACGCACACTTTACGCCATGTCCCACCCATTGCTAGAAAGCTTTCCTTCTTGGCTACACGGACATGTCAATCATTCGGCAAAAGAACACATACGGAGTCACTCCAACAAATACGGAGTGACCAGGCGCAAAAGGCAGCCACCTGTTTTATTCCCGGGGGTGTTGCAGACGAACTCGAGCACGTATCTCTTCAGGGAAGGTCTCATTTTGTAGCTAACAAGTTGGGGAACACGCGCATACCCTGTGTTTGGCCTATAAACAAAGCTGAAACTCCGCAAACAGTGAAGAGCAGCGTCTGTGTTCTTTCAGAAAGTTTTTTTTCGCTAAAGATAAATGTACATTTTTAAATATTTCTCCAGAATGGATTATACTTTGGAAAATACAAGTGGATATTCTTTTTCCATGGACATTTACGAAGTGAAAGAGCCATAGGAAGCTGGGAGGAAATCCGATTTATTTATGGAGCACAAGAGAAAAGGTACATGTTTTTGTTATATCTTTTGAATGCAAGGTCTGATATTGTTTACACTTGTATATACATGTAGATCAGAAAATAAGCTTTAAAATGACATACCGCTTGTTGGTTTGGTGTTCAAAATACATCTTCTATTGCCAGCAAAACATTTTAAAAATAAAAACGGCCCGCGGGTGGGAAGGGGAGGTGTTAAGAGGTTAACCAAGCCCCGGTGGCGCCCCATCAGGGGCACCGAAAGATTAATAATATATAGCGCATACCTTGGACGTGGCCTGCTTGAGCTTTGCTTGTTCCACCAGCAGTTTGTAGGATGAGCCCTTGTTGCTCTGGATCTTCTCCTTCTCGATCTGCTCCACCAAAGCTTTCTGTTTGGCTTTCAGCAAGTTCAGCTGCTGCACACAAAACAGCGCCACCGTTAGAGAATGACCTCAGTCAGGGCCCCGGTGATTATGGACAAAATCTGTGGGCAGCCAGGGGTCGGGCCATAGTCTGTACCAGAGAGAGACCAGGTTCTGGACAGCGAGAGACCAGGTTTAGAACCAGATGGAGCCGAGGTTCTGGACCAGAGAGAGCCCCGGTTCTAGACCAGAAAGAGACCAGGTCCTGGGTCTCTGTTGGTGCCACATGTTGAGTACTGTCACCTGTTTATGGTGCACCAGCTGCTTACGGATCTTCCTGGAGTATAGTCGATCCAAACTGCCATTTCCTTTGGACGCTCGACAGGAGCTCTGAGACTGGAGACTGTTGTTGATGAAGCTCCACTGGATCCCTGCACACACACAACAAAGCCTCAGTCCTCGATCTACAGCCTCAGTTCTGTATCTATAGTTTCATTCAGATGTTCACCTGAGCAGCTCCTGTCTCGCTCCTTTCCTCCGAGATGTTTCTTGGCTCCTGACGCCTCGTCTTCGATGCTCGACACAGAGTCCAGAAGTCTGGAGACCAGCATCACCACCCAGCTGATCATGGGAATGTCCAGCACTCCTGAGACAAACACATAGTTAGAGGAAATCCCAGTTTATGTCCAGTTTAATCGTGTCCTTACCTTCCGTCCTGCGGTGGGCGCCGGATGGAGCAGGTTGCTGCAGAGGGACTAGCAGAGAGTCCAAGAGGTTCAGGAGTCCCTCCAGAACCCCACTATTACTGAGAGAGCGTTGACCGATACAAGACAGCAGCACGAACACTCTGAAGAGACAACAGGGAGTGAGACCTGATCCACAAGAGAGGACACAAGGACTGGCCTCCTGCTGCCCTAAAGTCAGGACTAAACATGAGGAGTCAACCTTTCTGCTAGTCTATTCTCTGATAAATCCTTCTGAACTCTTTTTTTGAGGACATAGATTAGATATTTTCTCATCTCTGTGGGACATAGACATTTGCTGCTCCCCCCCACCCCCGTACGGACCTGTCCTGTGGGAAGATCAGCAGCTGCTCGGAGTTGTAGAGCTCCTGTAGGACGTTGGAGAGGAACTGGCCCCACCATCGCTCCCCTCCACAGAGCTGGACCAGCAGGAGCCCTGCGTGGAGACGGATCTTCGGGGTCCCACTGATGCACAGGTGCTTGAACAGCTCCTCACAGGCCTCTGAGTGGAACGTGGACTGGAGGACGGATGGCACCGAAGGACCTGAGGACAAAGGGACCAGGTGAGTCACACGTCTGGTATAATGAGACGGTCCAGATTAATAAGACAACAATATTTGAAGGACCTAGACTGTGGGGGTGCTATAACCAATGACTGTGTTACACAGGTGTATTACACAGGTGTCACATGGTACCGTTGTTTGCGTGGAGCAGGCTCAACAGTGTGTCCAGCAGGTATCGGATGATTGTCCTCAGCTGCTCAGTGGAGGAGTTGCTGACCAGTTCTTGAGGTTTTGGTTTGTCGCAGTCAGAAAGCAGTCTGCGAGAGGCTCCCAGAGACACTCTGAGGCGCTGTACTGCATGATGGGAGAGGTTGAGCTGCAGCTGGAGTGTGATGCAGTCTTGGTAAGCAGAGAAGACTCGCTGGTCCTCCTCCACCACCTTGTCCGGTTTACGCAGGAAGTACTGAGCGTTGTTGGCACTGTTCAGAGGAGGCAGGTCTATGCTCTGGAGCAACGTCTCCAGCCGATGACAGGCCAGGTTATACCTGAGGGAGAGAGAGACTCAGTCTGGGATTGGAATAGGTTCTTTGTGAGGAGGAATTAAAAGACTTTCAAAGCCGGCCTAAAGCAGGTCTAAAGAAGGTCTAAAACAGGACTAAAGCCGGTCTAAAGCAGGTCTAAAACAGGACTAAAGCACGTCTAAAACAGGACTAAAGCACGTCTAAAACACGTCTAAAACAGGTCTAAAACAGGACTAAAGCAGGTCTAAAACAGAACTAAAGCACGTCTAAAACAGGACTAAAGCAGGTCTAAAACAGGACTAAAGCAGGTCTAAAACAGGAGTAAAACAGGTTTAAAGTCCGACCTGCATTGTATGTCCTCCTGCAGGGCCATCATCATGCCCAGATGTTGCTCCACATCAGGCTGAGGGCCACAGTCTCCGTCCCTCAGGGGGTCGTGGCTCAGCTTCAGGTTGCTCTCCCAGGGCAGGATGTATGTGTGGCCGTAGTAAAACCCCAGAGGGATCTTCGCCCGAGCGTTTGTGCTACCGTATCGGCCGATCACCGTGATCTGAGACACAAGGGGACCATGAGGACGTCCATTATGTTCTGTTAGTGTTCAATCAAAGAGGATGTAGAATCAATGACGGAGGATAGAGCGGCAGGATTACAACGTTTTAGTTACATACAAATCCAATAACTGTTTATCTGATAAAGCTCCTTACAAAAATTACTAAATATCACAAACCATTCCATTGGGAAGAAAATAGTTGTTGTGACCCGGTCTAGTGTGTTTCCTCTGTTGTGGACCAGGTCTAGTGTATATCCTCTGTTGTGGACCAGGTCTAGTGTGTGTCCTCTGTTGTGGACCAGGTTTAGTGTGTGTCCTCTGTTGTGGACCAGGTCGAGTGTGTGTCCTCTGTTGAAATTTTCTCTGCTCCTCTGGGAACTTTACTTCTGCAACCAGAGTAGACTACCAGACAGTTTGAACCACGCCATCTATCCATCCCTCCATTTTCATTTTCTTCCCCTTAATCAGGGCTGGACTGGCCATCGGGCGTACCGGGCAATGCCCGAAGGGCCGATACCCATATTTGGGCCGGTCTGTTTGCCTCATACAAAAAAAATGTTTGTGAAAAGTGTAAATCCGTTGAGAACTGTTCGAGGGGGCGCGAGTGTCCGCGGGGCACCTGCTGTATGTACTGGAACGGGATTCCACCACCTCAGCGGCCGCAGTGTTCCCGCATCCAGCAGCTCTGAGCTGGACGCGGGAACCGCTCACCGGGAACCGCTCACAACACAACACGGTGAGCGCGTAGCCGCAACGTGACCATACCCAAGACCATAAACGCGCACAGGACCATGCATGTCTTTGCGTAATTTGTGCACCCAATAAATACACCACTGCAGGAAAAAGTCCGCGTCTCCCCTCTCCTCTCGAAGTGCGACTAAATTAAAGCTCGGATACCTAAATTTTCCATTGCATTAAAAGTTAATGTTTGAGCCCAAAAGTAAAATGTTGTGAACAAATTAAACAGATTTAGAGCTAGCCAATGGCTGACATTATGCGTTTCAGACTTTTTTGACCAATTCTCATGTCTGTGCCCACCTCCCTCACTCTGAGACATGTTTATTACTCTCTTGTAATGTAGACTATTGCACTTTCTTTTTTTGTTGAAACTACAGACATCCTCATCCTCTACAGTGTGCTTCTACATACTGTATAAACCAGGGGTCGGCAACCTTTAGTGCTCCTCCAGTGGCTCCTGGAGCCTTTTCAAAAATGTCTGAAAATGGAGTGGGAGGGCTATATTTTATTCCTATTTTGAATGTGGTTTCTGTAGGAGGAAAAACATTCCTAACGTATTTCAATGCTGTAAAAATGTGTATAAGTAATATTCAATTTCAACATTTCTGTTAACGTAGTGCGTCATATCCTGTGACGCAGCCCCGCGCCAGGCGGCCGCTGCTGTGAACAAACCGGCGTGTGCGCACGGATCCCAAAGATAAAAAGAGAAAGAGTCGATAATAAGACTGGACTAAGGACAAGACTGAACATTTGCTTTTAGTCAATGAGGAAAGACTGCTCCATGTTTGCAATGTAATAGGAAGTTTTGTTGCAACACGAGGAACAATGAAGCACTAAATACCGTTCACAGGGATTACGTGAAGGATTCTTTCATACAAAATCCAGAGCACCTTTTTCAGACTTCAAAAACCTCCGCAAAGACTGTGAAAGAAAAGGCCATTAAGGACATTCAGCTTCAGCAAACTTCAGCCTGTGACGTGATCGATATGAGTGGACAGTGCAGGTGTGTGACCTTTGAGCCAAAAAGCAGATTTATTTACTGTATTTCTATAGTTGCATGAAGGCAAAAAAATGTCAAAGTTAAAGCAGAGTCATCACATGGTGCGTCATTCTCTCCAGGACACGCTGCAGTGAAAACACACATTTGATAATCATGAATGCTTATTATGTATTTGTAGCCTTTACTTGTTTAGATATTAGGCTAATGTAGCTAATGTAGGTACATTGTGTAACCTTCATATAAGCTTTATACAAGGCTGTTATTTTTTTGCCGCTCCAGACAGATGTTTTTAGTTTTTTTGTCAAATATGGCTCTTTGAACCTTTTGAGTTGCCGATCCTTGGTATAAACAAACTGTAAAAAAGTGACAAAAACATGCCTGGGCCGGTAAGAAGGAAAAATGCCCGGGCCGTTTTTTTGTCCCAGTCCAGCCCTGCCCTTAATCCATTTATGGGTCGGGGGAGGATGGTAGCAGTCAGACCTGCACCCAATTTACATAGCACCAGCCCCTCACCGATCCTCCAGCAGGTGGTGAGTCCACAGGAGCCTTGATCTTTCAGCAGAGGCAAAGTGGAGTTAAGTGTCTTGTCCAAGGACAAAACGATAGCAGACATCAGTGGGAGTCGTGAAGTAGGTCTCATGCTGGGCTTGAACCCGCAAACTTCAGGACCAAAGACCAATGACAGTTCGAACCACGCCTCTTTCTAAATGTATTTTTGAGTTGGTCGCGATGAAGATTTCGTTTTTCGAGCTGACACTTCCCATCTATGTCAGTTTAAATCCTACCTAATGCAAACCAGCCGACATCCCATCATCTCAGTGTGGACAGAGCTCACCTTCATAAAGCGGCAGACAGGGGGCGGCAGCAGGTCGTGCAGAATAAGTGAGTGTGTGCTGATGTCTGTGGCCACCACCAGGCGGCGCCCGTCCACCTCCTCTCCCAGTGTCCACACGTCGATGGACAGAGACGCTAGGTCCGCACACACCGGGATCAGAGCGTCAGTGAGGAGCACTGGACGACCAAAGTCCAGCGTAACAAACCGCCGCGCACCTGAAGACAAGCAGGTTTAAGTCTCTATGTTCAGAGAGAGTCTCCGTCACTCTGGTTTTTCCAGGCAGATCAGAGAGGCCAGAGGGAGACCAGAGAGAGGCCAGAGAGCGACCAGAGAGCGACCAGAGAGAGACCAGAGAGAGACCAGAGAGAGACCAGAGAGAGACCAGAGAGCGACCAGAGAGCGACCAGAGAGAGACCAGAGAGAGACCAGAGTTTGTTCATGTTGCACAAATGTGGTCATCCCGCTCCCCATGTATTTGTTATCATTGTGTTTCCTGTGTTTTAATTATGGTTTGATTCTTGATTTGTTGTTGGTGAATCCACAACTTTCTAAAGTCCTCTGACACAACTGCTGCTGTGGGGCGAGACACAAAGACATCAATTTGTTGTTACCTGAGTGCATGCGCTCGATGATGATGGACTGATGGGGAGGAGGCTGCAGGAAGTGTGAGGCCTGAGAGATGGCCAGAGCCAGACCGCTGCCCATGGCGCCCTGGACACAGGAAAGAACGTTATTCTCACGTTATTTGTGAACATTATTGTGAATATGCAAATGAGATAAACACTTAAGGCGCATTCAGACCAAAAGCTTCAAAAAGCTTTTGACGCGTTTCAACTGACGCCGGGATAGTTTTGTCATTTTGGTGCTTGAAGCTTTTGACGCGAATGACGCGAGTGACGCCGGTGGGAGGAGCTTCTCTGTTGTCTGTAGTCAGGACAGCGGTGGATTTTTCAATGAGCAGCGAGCCTTTATTTGTTATATAAAGCAAAATAACGTTGTTGTAGGGCTTCAACAAAACATGTTCTGGGTTCACCACAGACTTGAGAGGCTGCAGTGTTTGCAGAGTTCCGTCATTTACTCCAGGAGCTGCGTACGGAGGAGTTTCGCTTTCAGCGGTACTTCCGTATGTCACTCGCCCAGTCTGAGTTCTCAAACCCCGGAGCTCGCCTCTCCCCGCCTCGCTCTCGCCTCTCCCTGCCTCCCCCTGCCTCTCTCCCCGGCTCTCGCTCGCCTCTCCCTGCCTCTCCCCGGCTCTCGCTCGCCTCTCCCTGCCTCTCCCCGGCTCTCGCTCGCCTCTCCCTGCCTCTCCCCGGCTCTCGCTCGCCTCACCCTGCCTCTCCCCGGCTCTCGCTCGCCTCTCCCTGCCTCTCCCCGGCTCTCGCTCGCCTCTCCCTGCCTCTCCCCGGCTCTCGCTCGCCTCTCCCTGCCTCTCGCTCACCTCTCCCTGCCTCTCCCCGGCTCTCGCTCACATCTCCCTGCCTCTCCCCGGCTCTCGCTCACCTCTCCCCGGCTCTCGCTCACATCTCCCTGCCTCTCCCCGGCTCTCGCTCGCCTCTCCCTGCCTCTCCCCGGCTCTCGCTCACCTCTCCCTGCCTCTCCCCGGCTCTCGCTCACCTCTCCCTGCCTCTCCCCGGCTCTCGCTCACCTCTCCCCGGCTCTCGCCCGCCCGGAGCTGCCTTGCTCTCAGCCAGACTCATCGTCAGCCTGTTCTTATTTTAAATAAACTACGTTTACTACACAGCATGTGTACAATGATTTTTGTTACTCAGAACGTTACTACTCATACAAATAATATTACTAATAACAATAATGACAATAAAACAGCAGCAGCAGATACATGACTTCTTCTTCATGACAGAGACAGACCCTCTGCTGCTGCTGCTGCTCGTTTCCTGATTGGTTGAAGCCCGCGTCAAAGCTTCAAAAGCTCAGCTTTGCTCAGCTTCGGCGTCAAAGGGATTGTTTTGATACGCGAGCGTTTCGAGCGTCAAAAGCTTCAAGTGAGCGCGTATTACGCGCAACCTTTGAAGCTTTTGACGCGCGCCAAGTGACGCCGGGCCCCTCGGCTTCACCTGACGCGCTTCACCATTCACTTTCAATGCAAACCTGACGCTTTTGACGCCGAAGTTAAGTCCGGTGTGAACGCCCCTTTAATATCTACACTGGTTTGTTGCTGAGACATGGTTCACCCTTCATATCCGCTAGTATAACATAACAGGTAAATGAAATAAGAAAAGGTTTGTGCCTCTCACTCTGGCCTCTCACTCTGGCCTCTCACTCTGGCCTCTCACTCTGGCCTCTCACTCTGGCCTCTCACTCTGGCCTCTCACTCTGGCCTCTCACTCTGGCCTCTCACTCTGGCCTCTCACTCTGGCCTCTCACTCTGGCCTCTCTCTATTTGGACTTGGTGCACCTTCTTGAGTCTCACCTGCTTGCTCCTGTGCGCTCCCTTGTGGGTTGCCAGATTAACAGGACTGGCCTCAGTCATGGATCCGGGAAACAGGTGTGCGAGCTCAGCGCTGAAGGCGGCAGACACTGCCTCGTTGGGTGGAGTTAGGGGCGGAGTCATGAAAAGGGGCGTGGTCTTGGGAGTGGGCGGGATCACGTCTGACGGGTGGATGAAGAAACCAGGAGCCGTGGACGAGTTTGAAGGCACTGAGTTATGAAGATGACTCGAGGCAGCTGCGGCTGCAGCTGAAGACGTCTGGTGCAGTTTGGCCTCAAGCTTTGCTTTCTGCAATGTACAAAGTAGTAAGCAAACAACCCACAGACACACACAAAGCACAAAGACGAGAGGAAACAACACACACAGACACAAACTCACACAGACCTGCTGTTGCAGCTTAAGCAGCTGCTGTTGCTTCTCCTGGAGCACCTGGAGCTGCTGCTCCGCTGACACCATGGCGTGAGACAGAGACTGAAGTGCTACCTGAGCCGCCGAGCTCAGAGCTGTGGACGCCTCCCCCACTGAGGCTGAGGACATGGGGACTGAGGGGGGGACCCCAAAGGAGCTCACTGTGGGGGACAGAGGCATGTGAGACACACGCAGGACTGGGAACCTCTTCAGTATTCACCTTAACCCTAAAGCCTTAGTCCTGGGTCTATAGTCCCATTACTCACCGGTGAACATGCTTGCGTCATCCCTCTCCACTCTGGTGCCGTCGCTGGTGGAGATGCAGCTGAAGTGAAGCGGTTCCACCTCCAAGAGACCGGTCAGAGCTGTGAAGCTGCCCTCTGCGGCTGCACAACTGCCCAGCTTACCATTCCCTGTGGGGGAGAGGGGAGAGAGTCATTCAAGTCCTGGGTGTAGTAGGACAGTTTTAGTAGTATAGTAGTACCTGAAATTTCTCGAATGTGGGACAAATAAGGAATCTCTTCTACTTCTACAGTAGTAGAAGTAAGAATGTCAGACAGACATTCCTAGTTCTACAGCAGTAGTAGTAGTAGTACACCAGTACTACAGTAACAGTAATACCCATGGATTTATAATATCATCTGGATCGGGTATTACTAGTTTAGAGCTGAAGGACTAACGTGCTCGGGAGATTGTACTGCAGACTAAATAAGACCAAATTCATGTGGGCTACACTAGGGATGTAAATCGGTGACCGGTTAACCGGTGGTTGACCGTCACAGCGTTAACCGGTCAAAGCTGTCGGTTAAAAATAAGAAAAAGCGGAGAGGGGAGGTCTCTTAATAAGGCTATTTTAAGCCCTATTTGTACGATGTGACGAGCGGGTCCGTATCTAGCTGTGTGCGCCAATGCATTAGTAGACTACGGGCGACTTTCATGGCGCACGCTCCACATATGCACACACGCGCACACGCACGCGCGCACACACACACACACACTTCCCCCTCTCCATACGTAACATCCACACGCATCATCTCTCCCCTCTGTTACCGCCAAAGTTCCACACATATATACACACATACATACATGTATTGTACACACACACATACCGGTCTGTCTCGCAGCCCAAAGAATCCTCGCAAATACGCGGCCCCAGTCAAACACATGAAACATGTTTGTGCTGCTGGTCCTTGTCATTAGATCAGATCCACACACATCACTTTTAAACTTTAGCGGAGACCTGCGAGACGCGGCGTGTAACTCGCTGCTCTGACCATGTGAACGAGCCGTCTTTTGCTTAAAAATGCTTTAACCCGCAGCACAGAATGGGAAGATTAAAAAAGCAGTTCTCTGTGCGCAAAGGTGCCGAAGCTGTTGCGGGTTTGGGCGCCGCTGTCTCAACTCTGATCCAGTAGAACGCAGAGCTGCACTTATGAAAAGTACGCGGCTCGAAATGGCTGTTATTTCAAAGAACGTGGACTATTTTAAACTACGCGGTTAACCGGTTTCAACCGGTTAATGAGGCTCGGTGGTCGGTCATGAAAATGCATAGTTTTTTACATCCCTAGGCTACACAAACATTTTCACAATAGAACTCAATGTAAATTAAAACAGCTCAACCTCAGCTGACAAAGAACCTACAGCTTTCATAAAGGTCAGATTTTGTGGGGATTTTAGTGTTCCTGAACTTTATAACTAAATAAATCCACACTTTAGTGTAACAAACTCAGCTGGTTTTCCTTCAGCTCTGATCAATAGCGCCTGATTGGTCAGGACGCGCTGTGCCCTTCTGTGCACGTGCGTGAGAGCCACACACGCACAAAGCAGTAGTAGTAGTAGAAGTAGTACCTGAGAGTATGTCGGAGAGGTCGATCTCGTCGGACTGGACCCCAATGCTGCTGTTGTAGGCGTTTTTACAGGACGAGCCGCTGACCTCCAGGTCAAACAAGACAGGGTCAAAGGGCGAACTGTAGAGACCGTACCTGAGGAACACAAGGATCTGAAACCTCTGACAGACCAGGTACAGGTAACAGACCCAGTACCTGGTCTGTGACCTCTGACCCCAGTTCCTGACCTTTGTGCCTGCTCTGACACCTCTGACCCCTGACCCCAGTACCTGGTCTGCAGCAGTGCCTCCAGTGGAGTGAGACGGTCCTGCAGTTGTCTGGAGACTGCAGTGAGCAGTGAGGCACAAGCTGAACTGCATCCAGCCAGATCCTCCTCCTTCACAAAGTTCAAGAGCACGAAAAACCAGAAGACTGAGCCTGAGGAGGAGAGAAGAGGTGAGAGGAGGAGGAGAAAGAGGAGAGTAGGAGACAGAGAGAGAGGAGAGACACTGACCACCGGAGGAGCAGAGAGAAGAGGAGCAGAGAGAGGCGCAGCAGCGAGAGAGGAGGAGGAGAGTGAGGAAAGAGAGAGGAGAGACACTGACCACCGGAGCAGCAGAGAGAAGAGGAGCAGAGAGAAGAGGAGCAGAGAGAGGCGCAGCAGCGAGAGAGGAGGAGGAGAGTGAGGAGAGAGAGAGGAGAGACACTGACCCCCGGTGGCGGCTGCCGGGAGATAAGGCATATTCTCGATGAGCGCTTTGAGGAGACACAGTCCAAAACCCTGCTGCGAGGAGTCCCCTTTACCGTTACTGCAACACACAGAGACAGACACAGAGAGAGAGACACAAACACAGAGAGAGAAAGAAAGACACACACACACACACACACACACACGCACACAAACACACACACACAGGGTTAGGGTTCTACTGGGCCAAAGAACTAGAAAATACCATCTGATTATTGTCCGGAAATTACAGCACTGTAATACGTGTCACTACAGTTCACTACTCATCCAATACAAAGTGCTAAAGCAGACTCTCACCTGATACAAAGTGCTAAGAATCGAGCACATTTGTGCGCAATGCTGCGTCCGGCCTCAAAGAAACAAACTCGAACGATGTCGTTAAGGCGCAGGCGAGTCTTCAGCAGCAGAGCCTCTTTCCCTTCCTTCAAACTGAGGCACAAGAGAGAATCAGAGACCAAGACCTGGGTCTACAGCCTCAGTCCTGGATCTAAAGCTACAGCTCTGGGTCGTCAGCCTCGGCCCTGGGTCTACAGCCTCGGTCCTGGGTCTACAGCCTCGGCCCTGGGTCTACAGCTACAGCCTCAGTCCTGGGTCTACAGCCTCAGTCCTGGGTCTACAGCCTCAGTCCTGGGTCTCCAGCTTCAATTGCGGGTCTCCATTTTCAGTCCTCAGGTACCTGCAGGGCCCGTTGGTGAAGACCCCGGCCAGCCAGCACAGGACATCCAGGATGAGGCTTTGGGCGTGCTCTGAACAGGCCACGCCCTCCACGGGTCGACACAGTGTCTCCAGGAGGCGGTCGTGGAAGTCTGGGAACTGCAGCATTGCACATCTCTGCACCCTGAGAGGTCAGAGGACAGAGGTCAAACTGAAGCATCTTTACAGTCGCGATATTGTCATACTAGTATTGTATTGGTATAAAACTGGTTGGAACAAGACTCCAACTAAAGCTGTGGACTGTAACTTTAGTCTCATAAATAAGTTTTAAACTTTTACCATAGAAAGACCAGACATCAGAAAGTGGAGACCAGAGAGCGACCAAAGAGAAATAACTCATAACATGGATTTTATTAGAGTTCTATTGTTGTGGTGTGAAACTTACAGCCATCAGCTTTAATGCAGCTTTATTACCTCTCTTTGGTTATGGACGTCTTCTTGAAGCGTCTGATTGTGATGGACACCTCCTGAAGCAGGTCGCAGCCACGGAGGTTCTCCACTTTCTTTGAAGGAGTCGCAGCATCAGACTTCACCCCTGTCACCTTCTCCTGAAACACATGGTATCTATGAGAGACTAAAGAAACCAGACAAAGACCAGGGAGAGATACCGGGGAGAGAGACCAGAGAGAGACCAGAGAGGGAGACCAGAGAGAGAGACCAGAGAGAGAGACCAGAGAGGGAGACCAGAGAGGGAGACCAGAGAGAGAGACCAGAGAGACCAGAGAGCGACACGGTGGCTGAGTGGATAGCACTCTGGCTTCTCATTAAGCAGGTCCTGGGTTCGAATCACAGTGAAGTTTGCACGTTCTCCCCGTGTCTGCGTAGGTTTCCCCTACCACTAAAAACATGTACAATAGGTCTGGCCCGCGTCTCCTGTTCGGCGACCTCACTTCCATCTCTGTATGTAGTGAGAGACAAATGCGCACAATTGTAAAGCGCTTTGTGGCTCGCTATGTAAATATGTAAAGCGCTTTGTGAAGGAGCTATATAAATAAAGATGAATTACTCACTTACTTAGACCAGCGAGAGAGAGCAAAGAGAGAGAGCAGAGAGACACCAGAGACCAGAGAGAGAGCAGAGCACTTTTCTCTTAGGCTTCCTTGAGTGTTAGCATGGTCCATCTTTATCCAGTCTGGTTGGAGACTCACTTTGGAGGCCTGTGCTCTCTGTAGCAGTGTGGACAGGGAGTGTCCTTTGGAGCTCTGAGGTTTGGAGCTGGGCATTCGGACCACTGGTCTGGGACTGTCCTCCAGACTCTTATCCGTCGCTGCTTTGATGTGTACCAGGAAGGAGCGGTACTTCCCTCCGGCCATCCCTGAAACACACACATAAAAGACTTTCCCAGCAATCCACAGAGAGGATGCATCCACCACTACACAACTACTGCATTTAAGCCAGTATTTTCACCACAGGGAAGACAGGACCAGATAGAACAGAGAGAGACCAGAGAGAGACCAGAGAGAGACCAGATAGAGACCAGAGAGAGACCACAGAGAGAGGCCACAGAAACAAGAGAGAGACCAGAGAGTAACCATACAGAGACCAGAGAGAGGGAGTCCCTGGTATGTCTGATAGTATTACATCTGGTACCTTTGACCAGTTTGGGGCTGGTGAGGCTGATCATTCCTGCGTGTCCAGAAAGGTCCAGTCCACTGGCCACCCACACAGGACCACACAGGATGTCCTCACGGTGCTCCTCCAGGAACGGACACAGCATTGACCCTGAGGAGGACACCAGGCGTTAGGGACCAGGAAACCAAGGGCAAGAATACAACCATTAAAGGTGGGGTATGTAACTTTACTGCTTCATTAATAACACGTAGTTTTTCCAACAGAGTTTCAGACTACAACATATCGTCTTCATCTCATTAGAAAACATCTTGTGTGTATGACAGAGCTCTGTGAAGACTGAGAGCTGATTGGCTGAGGCAGGGTGGTCCTCCAGATCAGCTTTTTTCAGGCAGAGAAGTGAAAAACAAAGATGTGACAGAGACAGAAAAACTAGGGCTGAGACTCGATAAAAAAAAAATCTAATTAAGGGCGACAGTAGCTCAGTTGGTAGAGCATTGGCCTTTGGGCCTGAAGGTCGTGGGTTCGAGCCCACCGTAAGACCTACTTCACGACTCCCACTGATGACTGCTGTCGTTGTGTCCTTGGGCAAGACACTTAACCCTACTTTGCCCAAAGCCCCAACTGAAAGATCTCAGCTCCTGTGGACTCACCACCTGCAGGAGGATCAGTGAGGGGCTGGTGCTATGTGGACTGGGTGCAGCTCTGACTGCCACCCCTCCGACCCAGAAATGGATTAAGGGGAAGAAAATGGATGGATGGATGGATAATCAAAATTAATCGCATTTTAATCGCATATAAATATTTATCCTGAGAACAGTGAGAATTTTTTTTCACATGGATTTTTAGTTTACCATTGAAAAATGACTGAATACATAAGCTTAAGCAACACATGTTCATTATGGAGGATCAGACGGACTTCTTTCCCATCAAATAACGTTTCCGTCATCGCCTCCACACACTCTGTCCACAACATACGCTTCTTAAGCCCAAAATCCACTGCACTCAAAGTGAGCACTAAAGCTTATAATACGTTTTTGATGTGTGCATTAGAACTAAAACATCAGCACGAGCAGCTCACACACCTCCTCCTCCTCCTCCGCTCACACTGGCTCACACACAGGAGTCGCTGTGTTTGTGAGTCCACACAAAGCGCTCTTTCCCGTCTCTAATTCACTCAGATTTAGACACCGCTAAAGTTGGTCTATGCTTGTTATAATGTACTTTTGAACAAGAAAAGTCACAGAGCTCAGTTGGCGCTCCAGTATAATCGGTCCGTCTGAAACTCATCCTCCAGTGAGGAACGTTCCGCGGTAGAAATGCGATTAAAATTAGTCAATTTTTTTAATGCGCTAATTTTTTTGGTGTTAATTAATTGTAATTAACGCGTTAAAGTCCCGGCCCTAAGAAAAACATGGGGACAGAGGCAGCTGTTTGTCTGAACTAGAGACATGGGTTTAATACAGTGTTCTGTTGTGGTCTTACTTACAGATTCCAGCTTTAAAGTTACACACCCCAGCTTTAAAGTTAAAGACCCAACCTTTGAAGTTCAAGACTCCAGCTTTAAGTTTGTCACCTGCAGTGTCCTCGATGTCCATGAACTGGATGTCTTCGCTGCAGTCGCTGAGCACTGGTCCATTCCTCTCTCCATTAGAGTGCAGGCTGGACAGGGGGAAGGAGATGGGCCGGTCCACAGGGGTCTCTGAGGGACAGGGGCAGAGGTCGCGGTCACAGGTCAGGTCACATAAAACAGAAGTGTCACACAGTGTGCAACAACCCAGTCTCACTCTCTGGTCTCACTCTCTGGTCTCACTCTCTGGTCTCACTCTCTGGTCTCACTCTCTGGTCTCACTCTCTGGTCTCACCTCTGGTCTCACTCTCTGGTCTCACTCTCTGGTCTCACTCTCTGGTCTCACTCTCTGGTCTCACTCTCTGGTCTCACTCTCTGGTCTCACTCTCTGGTCTCACTCTCTGGTCTCACTCTCTGGTCTCACTCTCTGGTCTCACTCTCTGGTCTCACTCTCTGGTCTCACTCTCTGGTCTCACTCTCTGGTCTCACTCTCTGGTCTCACTCTCTGGTCTCACTCTCTGGTCTCACTCTCTGGTCTCACTCTCTGGTCTCACTCTCTGGTCTCACTCTCTGGTCTCACTCTCTGGTCTCACTCTCTGGTCTCACTCTCTGGTCTCACTCTCTGGTCTCACTCTCTGGTCTCACTCTCTGGTCTCACTCTCTGGTCTCACTCTCTGGTCTCACTCTCTGGTCTCACTCTCTGGTCTCACTCTCTGGTCTCACTCTCTGGTCTCACTCTCTGGTCTCACTCTCTGGTCTCACTCTCTGGTCTCCTCTCTCTGGTCTCACTCTCTGGTCTCACTCTCTGGTCTCACTCTCTGGTCTCACTCTCTGGTCTCACTCTCTGGTCTCACTCTCTGGTCTCACTCTCTGGTCTCACTCTCTGGTCTCACTCCCTGGTCTCACTCTCTGGTCTCACTCTCTGGTCTCACTCTCTGGTCTCACTCTCTGGTCTCACTCTCTGGTCTCACTCTCTGGTCTCACTCTCTGGTCTCACTCTCTGGTCTCACTCTCTGGTCTCACTCTCTGGTCTCACTCTCTGGTCTCTCTCTCTGGTCTCTCTCTCTGGTCTCTCTCTCTGGTCTCTCTCTCTGGTCTTTCTCTCTGGTCTCTCTCTCTGGTCTCTCTCTCTGGTCTCTCTCTGGTCTCTCTCTCTGGTCTCTCTCTCTGGTCTCTCTCTCTGGTCTCTCTCTCTGGTCTCTCTCTCTTGTCTCTCTCTCTCGTCTCTCTCTCGTCTCTCTCTCTTGTCTCTCTCTCTTGTCTCTCTCTCTTGTCTCTCTCTCTTGTCTCTCTCTCTCTCTCTCTTGTCTCTCTCTCTTGTCTCTCTCTCTGGTCTGGCCTGGACTCACCTTGGACTTTGCCGAGACCTGGAGCCTTGTTCTTCAGGAGCGTGACCTGAATTTGTGGAATGTTGACGATGTTGGAGTTCAGCACAAACTTAAAGTCCACATGTCCCACCAAGCAGGCTTTTGGGAGGACCAGCTCTAGGACGTGCTCGTCCCAGCTGGAACTGTGGGAGGAGGAGAGGGAGGAGAGAGGAGGGAGAGAGGAGGGAGAGAGGAGGAGTGAAGATGAGGAGAGGGGGAGGAGAGGGGAAGGTGATGTGAAGGATGGGTCAAATACAGAGAAGACATCAAGCACAAATTCAGCAGAAACTGATAATAAACCACTGTTCATCTCGGCCTGTACCAGTCTGTTCCAGTCTGCACTGGTCTCTAGCAGTCTGCAGATGTCTGCGCCGGTCTTCACCAGTCTACACTCAAACGGTCCTTAAGCCGACGGTGCCGTACCTGTCTGTCTGGAGCTTCCAAGTCCTGGTGTGCTGAGCGGCGTCCCCATGGTGTTGCTGGTGCAGATGTTGTGGATGTCTTCGTTGCTGTTGCTCCTGCTGCACCTCCACCCAACAGGGAGGCACCGTGGCGGAGAACCGAGGAGTCAGCGTCTCAAAGCGTGTGAGCTCCACAAGAGACATGAGGCAGTCTGCAGAAAGAGGCTGCTCCACCAGGAGGTCCACCCCTGAGGAGGAGAGAGGAGGAGGAGTGAGAGGAGGAGACATGAGGCGGATAGAGGCTGCTCCAGGAGGATGTCCACCAGAGAGAGAGACTAGAGAAAGACCAGAGAGAGAGACCAGAGAACAGGTACACTGGTCGTACCCATGATCCCGGGGCTGGAGGGGTTACTGCAAGGTCGAGCTCCTTCTAACAGAACCTCAGATCCTTTGGACAGGGAGCCATCCATGAACATGTCTCCATCGTCCACTTCGTCACAAACTCCTCCAATTTGGAGGAAATGAAGCTCACCACCTGCACACAGGGTCAGGGGTCAAACACAGGATCAGTTGTTGTATGATGGGATATTAACCATTATAAATACATTGCAGCAGTGTTCATACTGCCTCCTCTGTGTTCGGACATTCCTAATGACTGCTGCTCTCACCTGAGAACCTATAGGAACTGTGGACTCTGGCCGAAGGATGTCTCTATCCTCTCCTCTCTCATTTTACCTCCACCTGGATTCAGACTTATCACTGGTTTATACATCATCCCAGTGCTAGTGGCACTCATCAGTTCCCTCTGATAGCATCTCTCCTCAGCTCCTAATGCCTTTTCCGATGGATTTTAGGATTTGAATAATCGCTTAGAAAATTGTTAAGGCGGTCTGTGCCCTGACCTTTAAAACGTACTGACCTCTGGTGGCAGCGCACAGGCGGTCTGTCCCAGAGCAGTAGGTCACAGACACAAAGGGGTCGGTCTCGTCAGACTCCTCCTTCTTTGGCGGCTCTACTTTGGCGAGCACCGTTAGCGAGCTGAGGTCCAGGATCATGATGAAGCCTGAGCGTGTGGTGACCACCAGGTGGCCCAGCCCCGCGGCACCTGCGGCCTCTGCGCGCCTCTGCGTCTGAGGCGAGTTCTTCCCGCTGCGTGCTGTGCTCTGATCGTCCTGCGGCTCCTCGCCATCCTCCTCGCGACTGTCCAACACGTCAGGAGGCAGCAGAATCAGAGATGTGATGGCGTCCTCCGCCTCACTGATCTGCTGCAGTTTCACCGGCTCCTCGTCTAGTGTCACGATGCGCGTGGAGTAGTTCAGTTTGTAAAGTGCCAGGTACCCGCCGCCGTGGCTGTGCGCCCGGTGGGTGTCCTGCTCGTGAGGCGGCAGGATGAGCTGTGATTGGCTCTTGGGGAGAGGCTCCACGCCGTTGTGGAGACTGTCTTTACTGAGTGCAGAGTGCAGACGGTTAAGGTTGTTCAGAGCCTCCACCTGGTTAGCGGCAGTTAGGGACTCGCCGCCGCAGCTCGGCTGAAGACCGATCAGTAAATGCACGCCATCAAAACACGGCGTGATTGAGTCCACGCACAGCGGCTCGTTCTCCAGCGCTTTAGGCAGACGCAGGCACTGCACCAGTGAGCCGGGCTTGGGGAACGGTGCCGACGCGTTAGCCGTGGATGCTAGGGTGCTCCACTTGTCTACATGTGCGTCCAGCGCCAAGCCGCCAGCGGCATCTGCGAACTGTTGAATGTAGGTGATGGGTGGGTCCTGCAGCAGCAGCTGCTCATGAGAGTCAAACTCCATCTCGATGATCTGCGGCACGGTGAAGCCGTCCTCGTGGTGGTTACTCATCAGGTTGTTCATCTGAGAGAACACCTGACACGTGGACTTGTCGTCCGCCTCCCGGATGCTGTAGAGCAGCAGCACGGGCACAGAGCGGCGCGCGCTGGGGCCTGAGGGGGAGGGGCTGGGGGCGGGGAAGGCAGGCTCCAGCGTGGCGCTTTCGATCTCCATGGCACCCAAGTCCGGAGACGCCTCGGCCCTGCGCGGAGATGAGGCCGAGGTCACCGGAGTGTTAGTGTGTGCAGAGCGGTAGCTGAGCAAGCCGCCCGCCAGCAGGCAGGGGAAGGGAATGTTGTGCTCCGCGGGGCGCTGCGCGGTCTTGGGCAGGCCATAGGGTTTGGGGGGTTGGGGGAGGGAGCTGTTGGACTGGCCGTAGGGTTTTGGGGGATGGGGGAGAGAACTGGGGTTAGCTCCCAGCTCTTCCAGGTCCTTCACTGTGTCCTCCAGGACACTGGCCACCACCTCCCACTGCAGCTTCTCTGGCTGCTGCAGGATGGACAGAGCAGACACCGACAAGTGGACGTCCATGCTGTCCCACTGAGACTGAGGGCCTGGGACAGGAGAGAGGAGATTAGGATTAAGGGATCCAGAGACCAGAGAGAGAGAAGAGAGAAAACCAGAGAGGATGAAGACTTCTAAACAGGACACTGAAATGCGACATTACCTGTAACAGACTCTGATCTGGAATGATCTTCACTGTCGGAGTCCTCCAGCTGATCGTCACTGCAACAACAACAACAGTCAGCTCCAGGGTCTTTTCCACTGTTATAGTCTTATTACTAACAGTAGTTCCACCATGCTCCACCAGAGGTTTTTCGCTGAACACAAGGGTCTGGGATCGAGCGCAATAAAAACTCCTTCAAATATATCAAAAAAATAATGAACCAATCAGGATCGTCGGTGTAACGTCTGTTTGCACCGCCTTCTCGTGCGTGTCTCACAGCAGCCGGAGCAAACCAAGATAACAGACATAAAGTCTTTGATTTAAAAAAATAAATAAAATATGAACGAATGAACAACGGTTTTGGGCTGGAAAATCTTTCCAGCATCTGGCAACCCATGGCAGTTGTGTGCTGAATCGTGTGCCAGACCTTTGGGGGAAGCTCAGCAAACTACAAGGGTCTAGCGAGAGTCAGGCTAGTGACTGTAAGCTTCCTCTACTCGAACCCGTCGCCCTCCAGCTTGGGCAGGTCGGAGGTCAGAGGTTGTACCTGTCGCCCTCCAGCTTGGGCAGGTCAGAGGTCAGAGGTCGTCGCTGTCGCCCTCCAGCTTGGGCAGGTCGGAGGTCAGAGGTCGTACCCGTCGCCCTCCAGCTTGGGCAGGTCGGAGGTTAGAGGTCGTATCTGTCGCCATCCAGCTTGGGCAGGTCGGAGGTCAGAGGTCGTACCTGTTGCCCTCCAGCTTGGGCAGGTCGGAGGTCAGAGGTTGTACCTGTCGCCCTCCAGCTTGGGCAGGTCGGAGGTCAGAGGTCGTACCTGTC
Source organism: Knipowitschia caucasica (assembly GCA_964034765.1). Lineage (NCBI taxonomy): Eukaryota > Metazoa > Chordata > Actinopteri > Gobiiformes > Gobiidae > Knipowitschia > Knipowitschia caucasica. The sequence continues at coordinate 36,874,456 of OZ035835.1, forward strand.
GCCCTCCAGCTTGGGCAGGTCGCTGCAGCTGTCTTGGACCCAGAGCGGGGGCCGAGTGTCGACCATGGTCTGCTCTCCACTGCACATCAGCAACTGCCGCACGATCACAGGGTCGTAAGGATTCAGCTCAAACTTCAAGTGGACCTGGAACACAGCAACCAGAGACTCAGGACCAGCAAACACAGACTGAGGACTAGCAACCAGCAGAATCTAAGGACCAGCAAACAGCAGAGACTATGGACCAGGAGGATGATGAACATGCCACAGTGCTGCCCCCTGGTGGACAGAGAGAGTCCTCCACAGACCCTCAGCATAATACTGTTCCCCCACTTCTACATTAACTGACCGCAGAGAGTACCAGACATCACCAACCTCTTTAAAACCCAATGGGAAAGTGCTCATGGGGAGTTTGGCTCCATTCACTTTAACCCATTGAGGCCGGGAACGCATTCCCGCATTTCTACCTTACGTGAGCGCTGTTCTACCTTTAAGGCCGAGAAAGCGGAAACATCTGTTTATCTTTGATCAATTCTCTGGACCAATGAACTGCATCAGGATATACCAGGGATATACCAAGGAGGATCACATCCTCCGCTCTGACTCCGGGAGGGGCTTTGTACTGGTAGTTGATTTGACAACAGCTAACCAAGCGCAGCCGTAACCTGGTCATAGACACGCGGATAGAACCATAAACGCGCGAACAGGACCATCCCCATCTTGTTGCACATGCAGGTCATGCCTGTCTTCCCCGTCTCTCCCTCGTCTCTCCCTCGTCTCTCCCCCATGTCTCTCCCATGTTTCTCTCCCGTGTCTCCTCACGAAGCGCAGTCAAAACTAACTGAATTAAAGCTGAGGTACCTACATTTTTGCTTGCATTGACAATGCATGTTATTTGTGAACAAAAGTAAAATGTTGTGAACAAATCAAACGGAACAAACCAAAACAGTCTTGTTTTTAATGTTGCTTACTTTAGAGCCCTGTGAGTCATTATTTGACTTTTTGGGCTGAGAGTGGATTTTTCATTTTTTTCCCCCATATGGTTAGTGCCACTTTATTGCTAAACTCTTTTTGGCTTATTGTATTGAGAAACATCTGTTATTCTCACATTATTTTTAGTTGTTTTATTATCTTTCCTGTGTGGAATTTGTGTATTTTTTGTATTATTCTGCTGAAGGTTTATAATAATTCTAGCCATTCTTATTGAATGCCACAAGTATCAGCTCTAGAATTCTTTAGGAATTATGTTAGAGGCCGAGATATCAATAATTTAGTAGACGTTGAATTTCAGGAAAACTTCAGGTTTTAGAAGGTGGTTCTAAAGTCGGCCATAGGTTTTCACAGGTCTGTTTTACCAAGTGTGTCAGGCCTTAATGGGTTAAACTCCTCCAGCTCAGTAACCATGTGTCACACTCACCATTTTGGGTTTAAATCTATTGTTTATTGTTTATGTTCAACGCAAAAAAGATAAATCAATGATAGTATCAATACAAACCTCAGAACAGCAGCTCACTCATGATCAATATGAAATAAATAATACATTCCGGTTATTTTATGAAAAACTGTACTCTTCAGGAAATAGACCTAATCCAATTGAGATGCAATCATTCTTCAAAACCTTTACACTACCACAACTTCCTACAGATATGGTAAACTTCTTAGATTCCCCTCTAACTTTACATGAGCTACATAAAGCTCTTCTTCAGATGCAAAATAATAAAGCCCCCGGTCCTGATGGTTATCCTCCTGAATTCTATAAACCAGGGGTGCCCAAAGTGGGGCCCGCGGGCCAAAGTTGGCCCGCCAGACCATTTCAGTTGGCCCGCCAAACATTGCCCACCTCCGCTGTAAGTTTCTATCTGCGTCCCTCAGCCTCGCTGAACAAATAGTGACATGTCTGAGGTCGCGCGGGCGCAGAGTCGCCCTCCGATCTCCAACTGTCCTGTACTTAACTATTGTATCGAGATACACTCCTCACTCATGGTTCACATCAACTTGCACTAAAATGTCTTTTAAAATCAAACACATCTTTCAAAACAATTGGGTGCAAGGCCCCTTTATGTTCTTTTTTTCAGCCTACTATTATTATTTTTTAGAGCTATTTAATGTTTTATCAAATTGAGAGGATTGTGCTGCCGAACTGCCACTCCCCCTCCTCACCGGAGGGAAATGGCGAGTGGAACTATTCACCTGCGCAATCCGCACCCACCCGGTGTGTTAAAAAGGACGGACACAAACACTTCAGAGTGAGTTCAAGCAGGACAAGCAGGGATCGCAGCGCACGATCCACGCAAGTAGAAGCAACAAATACTGTGCAAAACAAACCCTTCTACAGCCCCATGAAAGAAGCCGGTAAGCACCGTCCTCACTCGCGATCATTGAATGTCAGAACTTAGAGTTTTATGATGCGTTCAAGAGCCCTTTGGAGGAGCGGAAACTCGGACTCTTTAACAGTTACTTTGTTTTGATTGTTTATAAATGTTGTACTGTGTTTAGGCAAAACAAAACAAAACTCCAGGAACAAATCATGGTTAACTAGTCTGATTTTGTTAGTTTAATATTCAGTTCACTACTAATTGAGAATACTTGCCCTATGTTAAAAATATTAAGTTAAAACAGAGTTAAAACCTGATCATGTTTAGAAAATGCAGTTAGCAATTATGTTCCTAAATTCATTACTTAATGTTAAAATGTATTGTTTAAAAGTGTGCTAAAACCAGATCTATTGATCAGTGATGTCTCCCCTTTTTGATAAAAGCTAAGATAAAGTAATATGATTCCAATGTAGTTAAAAAGTATTGTTCAAAATAAATATATGAAAATAGACTTGGAAATTGCTTTGGCTCAGTGCAACAGAGATAATAAAAATAAAGAATAAAAAACACTTCTAAGGAATACATTTAAATTTAAAATAGAGTTACAGTTACTACTTACAATATACAAGTGCACATGGTGCACACAAAATGTATGTTTCTGTTCTCTTGAGGTTTTATTATATGATTTTAACCTTTAAATAAGCCATGACAGAAAATCTCCCTCCTCTGGACCCTGATTACCCGACCGGAATCTTTCTGTACTGTAGTCTCCTCAAACCTGCATATTTCCCTGGAGCCTCCACTTCACTAAGACTGTGTTGATTTCATTCATTCAGCTGTGATTCGTGATGGACAATAATTAATGCATTTAAAAGAACTTGATCAAATCTACATTTATTTGTGTTTCATGCATAATATCGGTGTATTTGGCCCGCGGCCCACTGGCAAATTTTTACTTTGGCCCTTGGAAGCAAAAGGTTTGGGCACCCCAAAATGAAAATGAAAAATAAAAGATATAAAAAAAAAATGAAAATAAAAAAAAAAAAAAAAAAAATTTAAAATCCAATCCCAAAAATCTATCAGAAAAAAAAAAAAAAAATAAATCTTAAAAAAATTTAAAAAAAATAAAATCCCCAAAAAAAAAAAAAAAAAAAAAAATAAATTCCCAAATAAAATCAAAAAAATCAAAAACAATATAAAAAATAAAATTTTCTAAAAAATAATAAAATAATTAAAAAAAATAATAAAAAATAAAAAAAATCAAATAAAAAACCCCAAAAAACAGAAAAAAAAAAAACTTCCTAAATATAAAATATAAAATCAAAATCCAAAAAAAAAATTTCCAAAAAAAAAATCCCAAAATAAATTTCAAAAATTCAAAAATCCATTCAAAAAATATCTCCTAAAATCCCCCAAATAAAAAATCAAAACAAAAAATAAAAAAAAAGAAGAAAATCAAAAAAATCATAAAAAAAAATAAATAAAAAAAAATTAATTAAATCCTAAATAAAAAAATACGAAATATCCCATAAAAAAATCTCGCAAATCCCTAAATCCCCTCCAAAAAAAAAAAAAATATCCAGAAAAAAAAAAACAAATAGGTAATATCCTTAAATAAAATATAAAATTAAAAAAAAATTAAAAAAAATAAATGATATATTTAATTTTAAAAAAAAATAAAAAAAAATAAAATCTCCCACCCACCCGGTGTGTTAAAGGACGGACACAACACTTCAGAGAGTTCAAGCAGACAAGCACGGATCGCAGCGCACGTATCCACTCAAGTAGAAGCAACAAATACTGTGCAAAACAAACCCTTCTACAGCCCCATGAAAGAAGCCGTTAGCACCGTCCTCATGGGGATTTTTCCATGTAAACCAGTATAATGCAACTTAATAGGGGTTTTTACATGTAAACCAGTATAATGCAACTTAATAGGGTTTTTTCCATGTAAACCAGTATAATGCAACTTAATAGGGATTTTTCCATGTAAACCAGTATAATGGCAACTTAATAGGGGTTTTTACATGTAAACCAGTATAATGCAACTTAATGGGGATTTTTCCATGTAAACCAGTATAATGCAACTTAATAGGGGTTTTTACATGTAAACCAGTATAATGCAACTTAATAGGGTTTTTTCCATGTAAACCAGTATAATGCAACTTAATAGGGATTTTTCCATGTAAACCAGTATAATGCAACTTAATAGGGTTTTTTTCATGTAAACCAGTATAATGCCACTTAATAGGGTTTTTTTCATGTAAACCAGTATAATGCAACTTAATGGGGATTTTTCCATGTAAACCAGTATAATGCAACTTAATAGGGGTTTTTACATGTAAACCAGTATAATGCAACTTAATAGGGGTTTTTTACATGTAAACCAGTATAATGGAACTTAATAGGGGTTTTTACATGTAAACCAGTATAATGCAACTTAATAGGGATTTTTACATGTAAACCAGTATAATGCAACTTAATAGGGTTTTTTACATGTAAACCAGTATAATGCAACTTAATGGGGATTTTTCCATGTAAACCAGTATAATGCAACTTAATAGGGGTTTTTACATGTAAACCAGTATAAAGGATAACAGTTTAAAGGATATCAGGAGCTTCAAATACTTCAGGAGTTTCAAAGATGTTTAAAGTATTTTAACAGTTTTTTTCAGCAAGGATTTTTCAGCTAAATTCCACATTAGATCTGTTTCGCAGTCAATCGCAATGGCTTCAGCCATTGCAACGGTTTCTAGTTGATTGACTGCGGAACCTTCCGCAGTCAACCATTGGTTTTGTATTTCTTTATTCCGTCATTTTTTTTGACACGTTTCACAGCTTTCACATTTTCAACAATTTCCACAAGTTATACATCAAAACGTTCCACATGTTTGGGAGATTATTGCTATTACTTTTGGGACTTCAGCGATTTCCGGTTTTTCCGCAATTGGACAAAAATCTGCATTGAGAATTCTGCAATGCATTTTAATAGGCCCATGCATTTTAATAGGACTTCAGCTCTTTCAGACATTTCTACAGTTTCAATGATTCAACAGTTTCAAGGATTCAACAGTTTCAAGGATTTCAGCAGTTTCAAGATTTCAAGAGTTTCAAGGACTTCAACAGTTTCAAGGATTTCAGCAGTTTCAAGATTTCAAGAGTTTCAAGGACTTCAACAGTTTCAAGGACTTCAGCAGTTTCAAGGACTTCAGCAGTTTCAAGGACTTCAGTGTAATCATGCAACCTAATAGGGATTTTTCCATGTAAACCAGTATAATGCAACTTAATAGGGATTTTTCCATGTAAACCAGTATAATGCAACTTAATAGGGTTTTTTCATGTAAACCAGTATAATGCAACTTAATAGGGTTTTTTTTCATGTAAACCAGTATAATGCAACTTAATGGGGATTTTTCCATGTAAACCAGTATAATGCAACTTAATAGGGGTTTTTACATGTAAACCAGTATAATGCAACTTAATAGGGTTTTTTCCATGTAAACCAGTATAATGCAACTTAATAGGGTTTTTTCCATGTAAACCAGTACAATGCAACTTAATAGGGATTTTTCCATGTAAACCAGTATAATGCAACTTAATAGGGATTTTTCCATGTAAACCAGTATAATGCAACTTAATAGGGTTTTTTTCATGTAAACCAGTATAATGCAACTTAATGGGGATTTTTCCATGTAAACCAGTATTATGCAACTTAATAGGGATTTTTCCATGTAAACCAGTATAATGCAACTTAATAGGGTTTTTTTCATGTAAACCAGTATAATGCAACTTAATAGGGTTTTTACATGTAAACCAGTATAATGCAACTTAATAGGGTTTTTTCCATGTAAACCAGTATAATGCAACTTAATAGGGATTTTTCCATGTAAACCAGTATAATGCAACTTAATAGGGATTTTTACATGTAAACCAGTATAATGCAACTTAATAGGGTTTTTTTTCCATGTAAACCAGTATAATGCAACTTAATAGGGGTTTTTACATGTAAACCAGTATAATGCAACTTAATAGGGTTTTTTCCATGTAAACCAGTATAATGCAACTTAATAGGGTTTTTTCCATGTAAACCAGTACAATGCAACTTAATAGGGATTTTTCCATGTAAACCAGTATAATGCAACTTAATAGGGTTTTTTACATGTAAACCAGTATAATGCAACTTAATGGGGATTTTTCCATGTAAACCAGTATTATGCAACTTAATAGGGATTTTTCCATGTAAACCAGTATAATGCAACTTAATGGGGATTTTTCCATGTAAACCAGTATTATGCAACTTAATAGGGATTTTTCCATGTAAACCAGTATAATGCAACTTAATAGGGATTTTTCCATGTAAACCAGTATAATGCAACTTAATAGGGTTTTTTTCATGTAAACCAGTATAATGCAACTTATTGGGGATTTTTCCATGTAAACCAGTATAATGCAACTTAATAGGGATTTTTCCATGTAAACCAGTATAATGCAACTTAATAGGGTTTTTTTCATGTAAACCAGTATAATGCAACTTAATAGGGATTTTTCCATGTAAACCAGTATAATGCAACTTAATAGGGATTTTTACATGTAAACCACTATAATGTAACCTAATAGGGGTTTTTACATGTAAACCAGTATAAAGCAACTTAATAGGGATTTGTACATGTAAACCAGTATAATGCAACCTAATAGGGATTTTTCCATGTAAACCAGTATAATGCAACTTAATAGATATTTTTCCATGTAAACCAGTATAATGCAACCTAATAGGGATTTTTCCATGTAAACCAGTATAATGCAACCTAATAGGTTGCATTATACCACCAGACCAAGACCCAAACGAAGACTCAGACCACCACCAGATAATGACCACAGACCAGGTTTCCTTAGTTACAGGAACCAAATTGTTTCAGCGGTGAGGGGATTTTTCAGTTTCAAGGACACTTTCAATACATTCAGTAGTTTCAAGGATTTCAACTGTTTAAGAATTTAACCAGTTTCAAGGATATCAGGAGGTTCAAGGATTTCAGGAGTTTCCACACTTTCAACAGTTTCCAGGTTTAAAAAAGTTTCAAGGATTTCAGGAGTCTCAATGTTTCAACAGTTTCAAGGATTTCAGGAGTTTAAAGGTTTCAACAATTTCAAGGACTTCAGGAGTTTCAAATATCTATCAAGTATTTTAACAGTTTCAAGGCCTTCAAGGATTTTTTTTAGCAGATTTCCACATTAGATCTGTTCCGCAGTCAATCGCAATGGCTTCAGCCATTGCAAGTTTCTAGTTGCTATTACTTTTGGGACTTCAGCGATTTCCGGTTTTTCCGCAATCGGACAAAAATCGGTCGATTTTTCCCATTGACTTATAATGGGGCTTCCACAAATTCATAGTTTTCAGAATTTTCTTCAACATTTTCAGCATTTTCTGCAGTTTGTGCATGTTCAGCTTCCACAACTTGTGAGTTTTCAGAAAAAAATAGAGTTCTGCAGTTTTCCAGTTTTTTTCTACGGGACTTGGGAATTCTGCCATTAATTTGCATTGAGAATTCTGCAATGCATTTTAATAGGCCCATGCATTTTAATAGGACTTCAGCTCTTTCAGACATTTCTACAGTTTCAATGATTCAACAGTTTCAATGATTCAACAGTTTCAAGGACTTCAGCAGTTTCAAGGTTTCAAGAGTTTCAAAGACTTCAACAGTTTCAAGGACTTCACCAGTTTCAAGGACTTCAGTGTAATCATGCAACCTAATAGGGATTTTTCCATGTAAACCAGTATAATGCAACTTAATAGGGTTTTTTTCATGTAAACCAGTATAATGCAACTTAATGGGGATTTTTCCATGTAAACCAGTATAATGCAACTTAATAGGGATTTTTCCATGTAAACCAGTATAATGCAACTTAATAGGGGTTTTTACATGTAAACCAGTATAATGCAACTTAATAAGGATTTTTACATGTAAACCACTATAATGTAACCTAATAGGGGTTTTTACATGTAAACCAGTATAAAGCAACTTAATAGGGATTTGTACATGTAAACCAGTATAATGCAACCTAATAGGGATTTTTCCATGTAAACCAGTATAATGCAACTTAATAGATATTTTTCCATGTAAACCAGTATAATGCAACCTAATAGGGATTTTTCCATGTAAACCAGTATAATGCAACCTAATAGGGATTTTTCCATGTAAACCAGTATAATGCAACCTAATAGGTTGCATTATACCACCAGACCAAGACCCAAACGAAGACTCAGACCACCACCAGATAATGACCACAGACCAGGTTTCCTTAGTTACAGGAACCAAATTGTTTCAGCGGTGAGGGGATTTTTCAGTTTCAAGGACACTTTCAATACATTCAGTAGTTTCAAGGATTTCAACTGTTTAAGAATTTAACCAGTTTCAAGGATATCAGGAGGTTCAAGGATTTCAGGAGTTTCCACACTTTCAACAGTTTCCAGGTTTAACAAAGTTTCAAGGATTTCAGGAGTTTCAATGTTTCAACAGTTTCAAGGATTTCAGGAGTTTAAAGGTTTCAACAATTTCAAGGACTTCAGGAGTTTCAAATATCAAGTATTTTAACAGTTTCAAGGCCTTTTAAAGGATTTCAAGGATTTTTTTTAGCAGATTTCCACATTAGATCTGTTCCGCAGTCAATCGCAATGGCTTCAGCCATTGGTTTCTAGTTGCTATTACTTTTGGGACTTCAGCGATTTCCGGTTTTTCTGCAATCGGACAAAAATCGGTCGATTTTTCCCATTGACTTATAATGGGGCTTCCACAAATTCATAGTTTTCAGAATTTTCTTCAACATTTTCAGCATTTTCTGCAGTTTGTGCATGTTCAGCTTCCACAACTTGTGAGTTTTCAGAAAAAAATAGAGTTCTGCAGTTTTCCAGTTTTTTTCTACGGGACTTGGGAATTCTGCCATTAATTTGCATTGAGAATTCTGCAATGCATTTTAATAGGCCCATGCATTTTAATAGGACTTCAGCTCTTTCAGACATTTCTACAGTTTCAGACATTTCTACAGTTTCAATGATTCAACAGTTTCAATGATTCAACAGTTTCAAGGACTTCAGCAGTTTCAAGGTTTCAAGAGTTTCAAGGACTTCAACAGTTTCAAGGACTTCACCAGTTTCAAGGACTTCAGTGTAATCATGCAACCTAATAGGGATTTTTCCATGTAAACCAGTATAATGCAACTTAATAGGGGTTTTTACATGTAAACCAGTATAATGCAACTTAATGGGGATTTTTCCATGTAAACCAGTATAATGCAACTTAATAGGGGTTTTTACATGTAAACCAGTATAATGCAACTTAATAGGGTTTTTTCCATGTAAACCAGTATAATGCAACTTAATAGGGATTTTTCCATGTAAACCAGTATAATGCAACTTAATAGGGTTTTTTTCATGTAAACCAGTATAATGCAACTTAATGGGGATTTTTCCATGTAAACCAGTATAATGCAACTTAATATGGGTTTTTACATGTAAACCAGTATAATGCAACTTAATAGGGTTTTTTTCCATGTAAACCAGTATAATGCAACTTAATAGGGATTTTTCCATGTAAACCAGTATAATGCAACTTAATAGGGATTTTTCCATGTAAACCAGTATAATGGAACTTAATAGGGGTTTTTACATGTAAACCAGTATAATGCAACTTAATATGGGTTTTTACATGTAAACCAGTATAATGCAACTTAATAGGGTTTTTTTTACATGTAAACCAGTATAATGGAACTTAATAGGGTTTTTTACATGTAAACCAGTATAATGGAACTTAATAGGGGTTTTTACATGTAAACCAGTATAATGGAACTTAATAGGGGTTTTTACATGTAAACCAGTATAATGCAACTTAATAGGGATTTTTACATGTAAACCAGTATAATGGAACTTAATAGGGTTTTTTACATGTAAACCAGTATAATGGAACTTAATAGGGGTTTTTACATGTAAACCAGTATAATGCAACTTAATAGGGATTTTTACATGTAAACCAGTATAATGCAACTTAATAGGGATTTTTCCATGTAAACCAGTATAATGCAACTTAATAGGGTTTTTTACATGTAAACCAGTATAATGCAACTTAATAGGGATTTTTACATGTAAACCAGTATAATGGAACTTAATAGGGTTTTTTACATGTAAACCAGTATAATGGAACTTAATAGGGATTTTTCCATGTAAACCAGTATAATGCAACTTAATAGGGTTTTTTACATGTAAACCAGTATAATGCAACTTAATGGGGATTTTTCCATGTAAACCAGTATAATGCAACTTAATAGGGGTTTTTACATGTAAACCAGTATAAAGGATAACAGTTTAAAGGATATCAGGAGCTTCAAATACTTCAGGAGTTTCAAAGATGTTTAAAGTATTTTAACAGTTTCAAGGATTTCAAGGATTTTTCAGCTAAATTCCACATTAGATCTGTTCCGCAGTCAATCGCAATGGCTTCAGCCATTGCAAGTTTCTAGTTGTTATTATAATTGTTATTATAATTATTATTATTTACATTTCCTCTCTCACTTAAATTGGATATCTGAACAAACTATACACATTATATCCAAGATTACAATCAGGTACTGGGAAAGAAGGAAAGAAAAAGAATATATATAACGTTGTGTTTATACAATAAATGAACAAATCAAATATACATAACATAGAGAACAACAGGGCAGACAAGAAGTGGGCCCGATGTGGGGTATCTCCCACCTCATCGGCCCCACAAATTTCTTGTTTTTTTAATGCACCTCACAGGACTGACAAGAGGACAAGCAGGGCCTGTTGAGTGAGCCCGTCTCGCAGCACGCTCTGCTTTTCATTATTATTATGATTTGTTTGTTTGTTTTTGTTAATATTAATTATTGATTTATTATTATTGTCATTTATTCTACTATTATTATTTTTCACCAAAGCCCAGCAAGATAAAATTAGCAATGGGTAATGATTGTAGCAATGACGATGATAATAGCGATAGCGATGATGATGTGTATATATATAAACCCCTTTTATTATTAATATATATATATTTATTTTTTTTAGTAAAATATATAGACTCATTTGACCACATTCGACATAGCACTTATGCACCCCTGCATTGCATACACATTCACATACATATACAGAAACTCCGCAAACCAAGGCAGAACTGAAACAATAAAAAACGCAACCCGAATAATTTTATTTTATTTTTTTTACTCTCCCCCTCCCCCTCCCACCTTAACACCTACTGTATTTGTAAACCGTATATATTAGATTTCGAATATAATTTTGTTTTATTTCTTTCTTTTATGTTTTCATTCTTGTAATTGTATTAAAATGTAATAGTTAATAAAAAAAAAAAAAAAAAAAAATCTATTGTTTATTGCTCTTTTTCATCTCTTTGATGTGTTATCATAATATTGTCTTAAATCCAGGCATATAAGGACTGATCAATCAGCAGCCTTTTGTGCCCAAAATGGACTTGAGCCAGAGGAGCAAGAGTGAGGACAGACCAGCACTCTTTGGTTACCGGGTTGTTGCCATCTCTGAATTTGGCAGTAAACCTAATGTGTCTGTGAGTCAGCTCTAATGGGCTGTTAGCTCTCACCTTCATCATCTTGGAGACGTCCCAGATGCAGACACGGCCCCTCCTAGTGGCAGCGGCGAGGTACTGTGGACAGGAGCCGTAGCCGTAGCAGCAGATGCGGTCGCAGGGGTCAGAAGGGTGAGGCAGCTGGGACGGAGCTGTGGCCAGAGTCACCGACAGAGGAACGTTCTGAGTGTGTTCTCCTTTTACAAAGGGACAGTTGGGGGAGTGTCGCTCATGCTCAGACCTGAGGAAAAGAGGAGACATGTGAAAGAGGGATAGAGAGGAGGGGATCGGGGAGAGAGAGTGTTGTGGTTCTGACCAGGGTTCGTCTGTGGGCTCCCAGCAGACCAGGCACACGCTGCAGGTGAAACACATGGCACGATCGTCCCCTGTGGAGGCCGGCTACACACACACACACACACACACACACACACAGTGTCATTAACCCTTGTAGTCTCAGATCCTCCTGTCTGTTCCTGTTCAAACCAGTACCTGGTGGTAGAACCCTGCCTGGGCCATGGGGTCCGGCTGAGCCCACCTGTACCCAGCATGAGGCCACGAAGTGAAGGTCTCTCTACGGTTCGCCTCACTGTACATCAGGGACCTGGACACACACACACAGCAACACAACAATTAGCAACACTCTCTCTCTGGCCTCTCTCTGGCCTCTCTCTGGCCTCTCTCTGGCCTCTCTCTGGCCTCTCTCTGGCCTCTCTCTGGCCTCTCTCTGGCCTCTCTCTGGCCTCTCTCTGGCCTCTCTCTGGCCTCTCTCTGGCCTCTCTCTGGCCTCTCTCTGGCCTCTCTCTGGCCTCTCTCTGGCCTCTCTCTGGCCTCTCACCTGTCCACAGATCTCCCTGGTCCCACCCCCAGCTCTGGTCTGGCACTGGTGAGCAGGTAGCTGAGTCGGTCCAGGATGGAGGAGGCAACAGAGAGTGCGGCCACGTTCTGGTTCATCTTCTTCAGCTCGTTGACCACTGCAGTGGCCACCAGCTTCAGCACGTGATGAGGAAGACGGAAGAGCACCGTTGCCCACTGCAAGACACAAAGAGAACAGCAGCAAGTTAGGACATATGTAGGCGTTATTCTAATGAGTTATATCTCTGTAGATTGGATCAGTGCAATGATTGGTGGAGTCATGTGACGGTGACGTAAGGGGAAGAAAGGAAAAGAGAAAATTATACTTTAATAAAGTGTCTTCTGTTTGAAAGAATCCATCCTGCTGTTTTATTACAGTGAGAGCCATCGTTCTATCACCACGAACCCTCATGTTACGCTGGTCTAGACTGGCCTGTCTCTCTGGCCGCTCTCTCTGGTCTCTCTCTCTCTCAATCTTCTTTCTCTAATCTCTCTTCTTTGGGACTTTCTAAACCAACGGGATATTCACAAGTGTATTGGTCAGAAATATCAGTTATAGATCTGTGTATGCGCCTGTGTCAGTCTATCTGTGTGTGTGCGTGCGTCTGAGCTGGGCCCAGAGCTGAGGAGTAGCTTTCTCTTCAGTCTGGATCTGCTCCAGATGAAGGAGTCACACTCACTGAGCAGAATGTCAAGTACGGAGGCTCAGAGAAACACTGCTCCATCAAAGACTGGACTCAGACCAAGGGGGAGAGGGGGAGAAGGCAGGAGAGGGACACTAGTGACCCCTCCAGCTACTGCTCAGAACAGCAGCACTAGAACAGGTCAGGGGTCACAGGTCAAGAGTCACAGGTCAAGAGTCCTCACACAGCACAGTGGTGTTGGTTTTGATAAAACAGGAAACTTGTCTGTGATGAAATGAGATAAATCAGACCCGTTGTGATGTTACTATAACAGGAGTTTATCAGCCAGGTCTGTACAGAACTGACGCTCACTTAGTGCTCAGATTCAGATTCATTTATTTGCCATTTGCAGTAAAACCACATTGGAAAAACTGTGCAAGACTACCCCGGTGTGCACCAGACGACACACACCAGAGCTCTTGCCACGGCGCCATCTTTACGGCGCCATGCGAAAGAGAGACACACCAAGCCTCGAGGCTCACTTGGTGCTCGAGGCTCACTTGGTGCTCGAGGCTCACTTGGTGCTCGAGGCTCACTTGGTGTTCGAGGCTCACCTTGGCCACCTTGTGGTTGGCAGCGGTCTCGTGGGAGGAGTTCTTGAGTCCTTCTTTGAGCTGAGAGATGAACAGGTCGTATCCCTCTGTGTTAGAGACGTCAATCTTCTCCTGACAGGCCGACAGCAGCTGCTGCGCCTACACACAGACACACACATGTTAGTCAATAAGAAAAACACACACGTTAGTAACTAGGAACACACACAGACACACACGTTAGTCACTAGGAACACACATCCTGCCGCGTAGCGTATCTGTTCTGTTCCACTCTGGAGGCTTCACCTTGAAGCACTAGGAATTCAACACTCTCAGAAACAATGCCATGAAAAGATACACAAAACTGATGCTGGACTTTTAATAACTTGGGTACCTTAATTTCACTTTGCATTAACAATGCATGCTGGTTGTGCAAACAACAGAAATGTTGTGGAAAAATCAAACAGAACACATCACAACAGGCTATCTTGTATTTTATTTTGCATACTTAAGAGCCCTGTGAGTCCTTATTTGACTTTTCACAGTTAGTGCCACTTTATTGCCAAACTCTTGTTAATCCGAGGAGACTCACCTCGGTGACAGGCAGCTCCAGTTGCACCTCCTCCTCAGCTTTACACACAGACGTCTGTAGAGCTGTGTCCAGCAGCAGGATCCCGTTCAGGTCTTTACGACATCCTACGGCCAAGTCGTCCACGAACAGGACCTTATCCACCGCTGCCATGTACTGGCAGCGCACACGGCCACCAGGGGTCGCTGTGGACGAAATGACAGGTCAGAGGTTGCAGGCAGACACAGGTCAGAGACACAGTTCGTTCACTTGTATCTGAGGCATTTCTCAAAATGAAATAATATTTTGTCCATGTCTCTCCTGCAGTTTTTTCAGATCAGTGGTTTAAATCTAAATTATAACAATAATCAGAAATTCTGTCTACTTCTGTCTACTCAGTCCTTTCTGTAGAGTCTCCTGTGAGAGTCTGTATGTGTCATGAAGGAGGCGGTTATTTCTCGCCAGTGTTTTAATTGAGTTTTGGAGCCTCAGTCCTTCACAGACGTCCAAAAAGCACAGGACAGTTTCATGTGACGTCAGGGAACTGGACAGCCGCAGCTTTCACCACACCACACACCAGAGCTATTATCACTGTCCCAGAGAGACCAGAGAGAGAGAGAGAGACCAGAGAGGCAAGAGAGAGAGAGAACAGAGCGAGAGAGACCAGAGAGACACCAGTGACAGGTTTAAGAACTACCTCAGTCCATATAGCTGCTAAATAACATCCGGTGATTGTGCAATTGTGTCAATGTTAATGTGTGTATTGTCTGTGTTTTATGTTATGTCTGTATTTGTGCTGATCCCTGCTCCAAGACACATTTCTCCTCTACTGGGACACAATATAATAAATTCATCTGAATCTAACAAAAGAGACACCAGAGAGAGAGACCAGAGAGAGACCAGACAGACCAGAGAGAGGCCACAATCTACAATAAAAACTCCTGAATCCAAAGCCTTTATGTTGTGACATGTTGAACATCATGTCGCATTTATAGTAGGAGTATCAGTAGTAGTATCAAAAGCAGTAGATAGATAGTTCATTGATCCCTGTAGGATAAATTCAAGTGTCCAGTAGCAGCAGAAACACATCCATCCATACAAACAAATTAAATAGATAAATATAAAGTTGCGAACAAGAGTATTAGTATTAAAATGCAACAGTAGTAGTAGTAGTTTCAGCAGAGATATTAGTTTATTTTCATCTGCCATTTAGAACATAGATCTAAGGCCATGTCTTTCAAAGAACTTATATTAGACAATAATAGAAAAACCCTGTGGTGGCGGTACGGTGGCTGAGTGGGTAGCACTCTCACTTCTCAGCAAGAAGGTTCTGGGGTCGAATCCCGGGGGGAACAGGGCCTTTCTGAGTGGGGTTTGCATGTTCTCCCCATGTCTGTGTAGGTTTCCTCTGGGTACTCTGGTTTCCCAAATCACTAAAAACATGAACAATATTCAGGTTGAATGAGTGTGTGTTTGTGAGTGTGAATGTGAGACGACGGATGCAAATTAGCTCATGGCTACAATCCGGAGTGATGTGTTCATTAACATGTACTGTCCCAACCAAATAAACAATATTAAGAATCTAGGAGCTGATGCCTGACACTGTCAAACTTCTTTTACAGTCTCAGTGACTCTTACACCATCGCTGGTGACATGTAATATTGTAATGGAGTTTCGCAAGTTACATAACTTATGTAGAGCCAACTTCCAAAGAATGAACTGAAGACAAACTGAAACTGAGGATGTGTGAGGGTACAACAGTCCAGAGTTTATTGCAAACATGGGCACACGTCTCCACATTAGAATATCAGCTACTGTCGCAAGCCGGACCTCATTTACAATGTTTTTTTTTTACACAAAAATATATTGATATACATATTATAGTGATATTATATATAGTGGCAGAGCAAGGAGTGAGACAATGGCTCCAGAGCTCTGCACAGAGCACAGAGGAATATTATAGTCTTTATAGTAGATCTATATAGACTGAGGAGGGCTCAGGGTCGGGCTTTGCCCACCGCTGATTTAATGTATAACATATAGATTTGTTTTATATGTTCTGTTTTGGGGGCGCTTGTAAGCTAATACAGCTTGCTGGGAGTTTCCTTTATTTAGTATTAGTAAAGTGTGTGAACTATTAGAGTTTTTGTTTTGTTTTTTAAATATAGAGAATTTAATATTTACATTATATCCAACATACCCCCCATGTAATACCCATGTATTACAACCTGCTTCAGTCCGGGTTCAAATCTGTCTAATAAAGCTATGTGGCATTTTTAGATGTGGTAAGAGCAATGCTTAATGACCACACTCCCAATAACCTTTGAAAAACAGAAAACACGGACAGCACATGGTCACAGCTGTAGCCAGTCTCCTCTCAGCCACCTGTCAAACTGCACAACAAATAGTATCATTCACATTGAGCAAATAACTCAACTATGAAAAGCTTTTACAGGATGTACTATCACTTATACCTTTGCAGAGCCTAGAATAACCGTTTCACACACAACATCGCGTTTTAACTCTATGCTACAGCCCTGAGTGGCCATTAGCCGCACACAAAGTGACAGCAGGCTAAGTGCTAACAGCTAACGCTAACCGTTAACCAACTGACAAGTCATTTCATATCACTGTCTGCGCTCCAAAACACCACACAGCCTTCACTTTTATCCACAACAAACACATACACGTTATTTACTTCACGTCACGGATCTTGTCATAGTCAAAATATACCAAAAATCTTGTTGTTGGTGTAAAGTCACAAGGCCTCGGCTAACGCTAGCTAACACATGAAGCTAGCGTTACAATTATATGCTGTTAAATGTATGTGTCGCTAAATATTCAGGTCATAATCATGTCATAACACTAGTTTCAGAGGCTGTAGATTGTAATTACGTTATTACAAAAAAAAGAGGTATTTTAATCACTTTAAAGCCACTAAACAGTACAAAATGACATGTTCCTCGTACATTGTTGGTTTTAGCTGTAACAAATAGTTTTAGCGCAGATTTAGGGCGTCACGATGTCACAAAGAAAGAGCAAAAGCAAAAGAGTTCGATGCTTTGAAGTCAGAGTCATTACAACTCAACAAGACATGCATCAGTGTGGTGTAATTTCCACAGGTCTTTTCCTCTTTCTGCTGCTGTCAGACTGCACAACGAACACTTCGGGCCCTGTGTATGTGCTGCCTCAATGAGTCCACTCACGATGAACTTATCATTATTCTGTTCATATAAACATTATGCATATAAACAGCCATATTTGCAAACAACAAGTCTCTATACTTGTAACAAGATTGTAATTACGTCATTATTATTGTTATTATCTATCTCTATCTTACAGTTAAGATAGAGATAGATACTTTATTGATCCCCCTTAGGAGAAATTCAGGCATGTTAGGCATATAAGCATGTAATAAGCCACGTGGTCCTGTGTAATAATGTTTTAACACTCAGTCTTCAGTCAGAGGTGTGTTTTTCTATTATCATTACAGTTAATGACCGTCTGTGATTGTTTAACACTGCCCTGTGTGATGCAACACTGAACTGACATGAAGGAGTCACAGTTTCATTCTGCTGCTGTAGTTCAGGTTCTGTACTGGTTCTTTACTGGTTCTTTACTGGTTCTTAACTGACGTGAGGGAGAGAATTACACACAACATACTGGGAACCAGAACTTTAATGTGTACAGTCCTGGTTCTGTCTACTTTTAATAATATTAACGACCATAGTCAGACTAATATTAGTTGGAGATGAGGAAAATGACACTATAGTCTGAGGGAATCTTGATGCATTCCCAAGCCAGCTGAAAGACACTGTCCTCCGAGACAGTGCTCCAGCATGTCCTGGGTCTTTGCTGGGACCCAGGACTTGGGTCCCAGTTCTGGTGTGGGATTTGCCTGTAACACCTCTGCAGGGAGGCACCCAGGATACATCCCAAGCAGAACAGTCATGTGGAGGAGCAGCGGCTCTACTCCGAGCTTCTCGTTTAGAGCGCTGGTCTCTCAGCTCTGGTCTCTCAGCTCTGGTCTCTCAGCGCTGGTCTCTCAGCGCTGGTCTCTCAGCTCTGGTCTCTCAGCTCTGGTCTCTCAGCTCTGGTCTCTCAGCTCTGGTCTCTCAGCTCTGGTCTCTCAGCGCTGGTCTCTCAGCTCTGGTCTCTCAGCTCTGGTCTCTCAGCTCTGGTCTCTCAGCTCTGGTCTCTCAGCTCTGGTCTCTCAGCTCTGGTCTCTCAGCTCTGGTCTCTCAGCTCTGGTCTCTCAGCTCTGGTCTCTTACCGTGAAGCGCAGACGCCTGCAGGATAGCTCCGGAGGTCCCGTCGATCACCGTGATGCTGTCCCTGCTGGTCACCGCCAGGATGGCGTTGAGGGCCGGGTGGTAGCTGAGGCTGCGCAGGCCCTCGGAGTCCGCCCGTAAGCAACCGTCTCTCTGCACACTCCAGTCCGAGGAGCAGGAGGCCGAGGCCGCCATCTTCCCCCAGAGCCGTGGCGCTGTGCCGGCTGGCTGGAGGGGGGTCCCGCGGGGGGTCCCAGGGCAGGCCAGCGGTGGTGTGGGTGTGTGATGGGTGTGAGGTTACGGGGACAGAGGCATTCCCGGGTCGTTCCCGTGTCGCTCCCGTACGGACAATCCTCTCTGCGGCTTCAGCTTCTGTTTCCGCAGCGCTGCTAGTCACCATCTGCACATGCGCCAACCGCACCGGGCATAGGTCTCTAGAGGAGACACGTGACACAAGTGACCGACCGCCATCTTGGAAGTGTATGCCTGGACAGCTCTAGCGCACTACTAGATCTGGAGGTGTGACTGTAATATTAGGCCAGATGTGTTTCATAATAATTATGTTAATATTTATTTATAATGACAGATAATAATCTGTCATTATCAGCATACTGCTATGACACTGCTGGGTCATGGGAGCAGCAGAGACACATCCTTCCTCCAGCTCATCTGGGGGACTCCTGAGCATGGATCTATTGCTCCTGAGCCGTTTGTCCCGGGTCTTCCCCTGGTCTCCTCCCAGTGGGACATGCCCAGAACACCTTCCCAGGGAAGAGACGAGGAGGCATCCGAAACAGATGAGCCACATCCACTGGATCCTCTCCATGTGGAGGAGCAGCGGCTCTACTCTGAGCTCCTCCAGTGTGACTGAACTCCTCCATCAAGGGAGTTCCTAAGAATCAAACAATCAGGAAGTCTTTTTGAAAACCTTTTAATAAGATAACATGTGTGCAGAAAGAACAGGAGCTAGAGCAGTCTTATAAAACTTGAACAGAACAGATGTTTCTCCTGAAGCAGATGAAGATCCTGTACTAGTGGGGAAATGTCAGTGTTGCATCACACCTTACAGCACAGCAGGATGAAGAGAACACAGTACAACTCTACTTAATACATAATATAATCTTTAGCTCAATAAAGAAACAATTATGCATCCAATCTTGACTTAATTCAAACACAGTGAGGTCTGTGTGTCAAATTATTTATATAACACAGTGTAACAAAGCACTCCCACAGGGGTAGCCAGCCTGCCAGAACTACTGGTTATAGGGGAAACTGGAGCCCCTGGAGGTAACCTATGCAGACAGAGAAAACATGCAATCTCCACACAGAGAGGCCTGGAGGTGGTGTCAAACCCATGGACCTTCTTTCTGTGATGCACAAATCCTAACCACTGCACCACTGTAACAAGATTTTGTATAACAATACTAACCCGCTTGTTCAATTAATCCCAACAGGGAAGTTTGGCTCCTCTCTTTTTTCTCTTCTATTGACATCAAGGTAAAAGTAAACTTCTAGCTCAGTAACGTTTGTGTGACATCACCATTTCAGGCTTAAATCTGCAGTTTATCAGTCTCTGTGATCCTGTTGTTTATATGTGATATAGTCTTTGGAAATCCAGATATGAGCCATATAAGGACTGACCAATCAGAGGCCTTCATTCAGGGGTAACTATAATTTGTCTTAGAAACAGTTTCAAGAACACGTCTACCTCCAATACAGCGCTAAGCTGACGTCAGAACAAATGCCCATATAACAAAACTGGCTCAAACTCACAATATGTTCAAATCAGCTGCTTCTGCATTAAGGATATCAGACTGTGGTGATGTCACACACTGTCAATTTATGACCCTGGTCTATGGAAGGCGCTATATTCAAAAACTTTTACTTAGTTTACTCAGTTATATACTTTAAGTGTTCCGTTTTTAATGAAACAGAGGGAACAACGTCCTTATTCAGAGCATCAAAGACAGAAGCTACAGATGTGACTTAAACTGATTTATTTAATGTCAAATCGGTCAATAAAAACCAGGGAGACCAGAAAGAGAGACCAGAGAGAGAGACCAGAGAGATAGAGAGCACAGAGAGAGGGACCCCAGACAGCCAGAAGTTTACTAGCTGTCTATAATGTACAATTACACACAAAATCCAGAAACAGCGAGGGACCGTTGTAATAAAGTGGGAACAATATGAATAAACAGATGTAATGTCCAGACTCCACCACCAGGAGGCAGTTTTGTCAACATCGAACATTGCGTGATCCTGAAGCACGTTGTTTTGAGAAACTCTCAAACCGCTGATGATGTCACAGAGTATAGTTACAACAGAGCATGGATGATGCTAAACACAACGGCAGGTCTGTGACGGAGGAACATGAGGACTGGGCCAGGAGTGTCCAAACACCAAAGGAGGAAGTCAACTGTTCAGTATCGAGATATGTTGCGGACACAATCAAATGGATACAGAAGCAAAGAATTAAGTATCTGTTTCACTTTAGTGTTTTCTCTGAGTTTCCTCTGTTTCCATGTTGTATTTGTAAAATGTAAGTGTAACAGGACTTATTTTCCTTTGAATATTATGAGGGACATGAATTGCAGAATCGAATCACAATAATAATTCCCGCCTCTAGTCCAAACCATTGTCACTGGAGGCCAATCAAAAGCCAATATAGTATGAACCTGGGGTCTGTAACTTTCGCCTGATAAATAATATGTAATTTGAACAGAACGTTTTAATGTAAAATCAGACACAACAGTCTGTCTTCATCTCATGAGCCCTGTGAGTCAGTATCTGCCTCTTTGGGCTGAGAGCTGATTGGCTGAGAAGAAACTGTTTAAGAGCCAGAACTAGAGAGTGTGTTGGTCTGAATGTTTCAGACCCCAGCTATGAAGTAAGATACTCCTGCTTCATCCTAAAGAAAGAGGTGAAATCTGGGGCTGGTTTAGTCCTGCTTTAGTCCTGCTTTAGACCCGCTTTAGACCTGCTTTAGACCTGCTTTAGACCTGCTTTAGACCTGCTTTAGACCTGCTTTAGACCTGGACCTCCCAGACCCCTGCGTTCCTCTGTGTCCTGTGCTATGATTGGTCAGAGCCAGGCGGTAGTTCATCAGTCCTAGGCTCTGATTGGCCAGTCACACTCCGGTGTACAGAGACAGGAAGTAGATGTAGAGCAGGAAGATGGGGTAAATGAGCAACGGCTTCTTTGTCTTAAACTCATCGCCAACGAGAAGCGATGCGGCGCTGTAGGCTGCCCAGAAGACTCCAGAGAGCTGAGGAGAGAGAGACGTCAACACAGAAACACACACAGAGAAACACACACAGAGAAACACACAGACACAAACACACTCACTTTGACGACGACAGCGAGCAGCTCCAATCCCCCGATGAAGAGCAGTAAGGGTGTGATGGCGATGAGTGGAAGCAGAGAGTAACCTATGACCCCCAGAACCTGACCAAAGGAGACCTGAGACCGGAGAGAGACCAGAGAGAGACCAGAGAGAGACCAGAGAGAGACCAGAGAGAGACCAGAGAGAGACCAGAGAGAGACCAGAGAGAGACCAGAGAGAGACCAGAGAGAGACCAGAGAGAGACCAGAGAGAGACCAGAGAGAGACCAGAGAGGGACAAGAAAGAGACCAGAGAGAGACCAGAGCGAGGCAAGAAAGAGACCAGAGAGAGACCAGAGAGAGAAGAAAGAGATCATAGTTGATATGTGCTGACAAGGCCTGTTTGGAAGCTGTGATGTCACATGACACTCACCTCTCCACCCAGAACTCGAGCCAGGATGAAGATGATCAAGGAACCGACAATCCAGATGGTGATGATCCAGGACACGACCTGAGAGGGACACCAAAGAGAGGAATACAGCAGGAGTTTGGAAACTGAGCAGTGAGACAGAAAAGACGGGGTAAGAGAGGGTGGTCTCTCGCTGTGGTTCCCAAAGTAGGGGTAGAGAAACCCCACCGCGGGGGTCGCAAGATGATTTCCATAAAAAACAAAAATATAGCCCTTGGGGAACCCTTGCTCTAGTGAACAAAAACAGGTACAGCTTGTGAGTCTCTGTCAGAAACCGGTGTAATGTACTGGTGCCCTCTGCTGGCCACTAGTGGTGGAAGCAGCAGGAGCAGTGGAAGTAATTTACTCAAAAGTAGCAGTCGTAAGAGCAGAAGTAATAGTAGTAGCCGTAATAGTAGAATTAACAGTAATAGTAGTATTAACAGTAATAGTAGTATTAACAGTAATAGTAGTATTAACAGTAATAGTAGTATAGTAATAGTAGTAGTAGTAGTAGTAGCAGTTGTATGTGTGAACTGTAACAAATAGAACTTGGGACAAACATGACGAGACAATATCTGGGGGATAACGTCTAATTACTATGTTTCTCTGTCATGGACTTATTCTTGGCGACACTGGCTGAGTGGTTATCACTCTTGCTACTCAGAAGGTTGGAGGCTTTGATGCACCAGTGCGTTCCATCATCACGCTGTGGAGATAATGAAACAATGTTTCATTTATTGTTTATCTGGGACAGTGCATGTTAATGACACCTCTCCACATTTCCATCTGTCGTCCCACACTCGCACTCACAAACAATCACTAATTCCAGAGCACCCGGAGAAAACCTATGCAGGCACAGGGAGAACATGCAAACTCCACTCAGAAAGACCCAATTCTGACGGGGATTCGAACCAAGGACCTTCTTACTGAGAAGCGATAGTGCTAACCAAACCACTCAGCTATTATTATTATCGTTATCTGAACTTTGAACATTATAAAGCACCTTGGTCTGTAAAAATACCCTATGTAAATAAAGATTAGGTGTTTGGTTTCTGGCTGTGGGTCTTGTCACTGTATTCTGTCTGTAAATTGGCAATATGTGCCCGGCTTTTTTACTGTTTTTTTTCCAGTAATATGTCTTACACTGGTATCAGTAGTAGTAATATTAGTAGTGGGAGTAGTTTTTAGCATTAGTATTTTGTGCAGTTTTCAAGATTCAGTGCAGTACTTACCCTGAACTGTCCGTAGATGGAGATCATAGAAAACAGCAGGACCACGGCCAGAGGACCCCAGAAGTCAGGGTTGTCCCTCACCACCTGCCTGTTGTACCCCAGAGACGGCATCGGCATCAGGACACACCGGAGCTTATAGTAAATGTCCTTCAGGTCAATATCCAGCTCCTCCCTGTCCACAGAGTCAGAGACCGAGAGAGACAGAGACAGACAGAGACAAAGACAGCCAAAAAGAGGCAGAGACAGAGAGAGAGACACACCCACACACAGATGCGCACACACGTCATTATTAAAGCTGGGGTATGTTACTTTCAAACCACAACAAAAGAACAATAACATACATTTGATTACTTCCTGGCTCTCCGGTGTCATGATCTGACAGGACCAGAGAGGGAGACCAGAGAGAGAGACCAGAGAGAGAGACCAGAGAGAGAGACCAGAGAGAGAGACCAGAGTGGGAGACCAGAGAGAGAGACCAGAGAGAGAGACCAGCGAGAGAGACCAGACAGAGAGACCAGAGAGAGAGACCAGCGAGAGAGACCAGAGAAAGAGACCAGAGAGAGAGACCAGAGAGAGAGACCAGAGTGGGAGACCAGAGAGAGAGACCAGAGAGAGAGACCAGCGAGAGAGACCAGAGAGAGAGACCAGAGAGAGAGACCAGAGAGAGAGACCAGAGAAAGAGATCAGAGAGAGAGACCAGAGAGAGAGACCAGAGTGGGAGACCAGAGAGAGAGACCAGAGAGAGAGACCAGTGAGGTAGACCAGAGAGGGAGACCTGACAGGGAGACCAGAGAGGTAGACCAGAGAGGTAGACCAGAGAGGTAGACCAGAGAGGTAGACCAGAGAGGTAGACCAGAGAGGTAGACCAGAGAGGGAGACCTGACAGGGAGACCAGAGAGGTAGACCAGAGAGGTAGACCAAAGAGGTAGACCAGAGAGGTAGACCAGAGAGGTAGACCAGAGAGGTAGACCAGAGAGGTAGACCAGAGAAGTTTCTCAGCACTGGTCAGTATTGTGGCCGTCACTCACAGCAGGGGCTTGGTGTCATCTCCCTGTTCCTCCTCCACCTCCAGGAGCCATCCATACCCCCTCTGCCTTAGGAAGGTGGTGGTGTAGGGCCCTGAACCGGAGTCTGAGCCTAGGTCCAGCTTCACGTCCGGGGCCGAGATGGTCCCACTGAGCTCTACGGAGAGCAGAGGGCTATAGATTATGTTTAAACCAGTGCAGTGATTGTGACCCAGAGAGAGAAATAAAGAAATTGCTTCACACAAACAATAACAATTAGTGAAAACCAACTTCTAGATCGCAGTATAGATTCATACATTTCTAACACTGGTATGGTTGAATATTAGGTTAGGCTCCAGAGGAACAGACATAGGCAAACAGCTCCACGTAAACAGAATTAAATGATCTCCTAGCCAGAGCTGAAATCTGTAAACTACAACGACAGAGCAAAAGCCATCACATGGTATATGTTAATTATAATAAGGACAGTCTACAAAGGTCTAATATGTGTATTTTATGTGCAGATGAACAGTATGCCCCACTGTTAACATTAGCATGTTAGCTCACCCTCAGCCTCCGCGGATGATACGAAGGTAAAGTCTCCATTGTTGGGGGGAAACTGCATCGTAAGGCCGGTGTTTGGACACTCCACCGCCGCAGACAGGGTGCTGAGCTCGGGAAGGTGTTAGCACAGTCCCGGTGGTGCTGTCATGGAAGAACTCTTAGATTCTGACGCTAAACAGGTTTGTTTTGAGACTGCAAACTAAACATGAAGGACCAGGAAGTAGACGGAAGATGCGGAGACTAGAGCGACAACGATCCAGGTCAACGAAATTTTATTATAGCACAATAAAATGCAGTATTAAATTTGTTTTGAAAAAAATCACTATATTATACATAAAACATATAAATATAGTGAATTAGGTTATTATTTCTGGCAACCCTAAAAGCGACACGTCTCATGATGCGTTCAGGGCGCCACCTAAAAATGGGAATCTCTCTTTTCACAAATTCACGCCTCAATTTCTTTCGTGTTTCGCAATTCTAACACATATACTGCAGTTAGCGAGAACAATTCAGCAAAAAGGGCATGTCACAGACGGTATAAATGAGAAAAAAACGATGTATAATGCAATAAATACTCCATAGTTAGACCATTACTCATCTATACACGTAAATTTACGCTTTAAATAATAACATCTCCTTAATTAAATTACATATATACATAAATAAACTCTATTTGAGTCATTTCGTGGGAAAGAAACCCCCGAACAGGAATTTGTTATCATAGAAATGCAGTTTCGTCGTGTCCGCAGACTCTATGTCATTTTACCACCGTGGTAAAGTGGCCCTGCATTTCGTCGCGAGCGGTAAAGAGGTCCGCACTTTGAATGCGGTTGGCTCTTTTATGCGGTTACTTACGGTAAATGTGGAAAGGGAAGCCGTGACGACGAGAAAGCAAAATGCTATATCTTTTAAAAAATCATTAAAAAAGAACAAAAAGAGGTTTGAGAATACTTTCACTGCCCACTTCTTCAATAAGATGCTCTTTACCACTGTGTAAAATATCATTCATTTTTACTCTAGAAATTCTGAGAAAATGGGGGTCAAAATGTGCCATTTTGGTCCCAAAAGCACTTTTTAAAATTCATTTTAAAAAAATCGAAAAAAGTTCCCTGACTGCTTTCACTGCACACTTGTTCACCAGGATGCCCTCTACCACTGTGTAAAATATCATTCACTTTTACTGTGGAAATCCAGAGAAAATGGGGGTCAAAGTGTGCACAAGTGGTCCCAAAAGCACTTTTTAAAATTCATTTTAAAAAAATCTAAAAAAGTTCCCTGACTGATTTCACTGCACACTTGTTCAACAGGATGCCCTCTACC
Organism: Knipowitschia caucasica; assembly: GCA_964034765.1. Classification (NCBI taxonomy): domain Eukaryota; kingdom Metazoa; phylum Chordata; class Actinopteri; order Gobiiformes; family Gobiidae; genus Knipowitschia; species Knipowitschia caucasica. The sequence goes on from OZ035835.1 coordinate 36,901,175, forward strand.
ACTGTGTAAAATATCATTCACTTTTACTGTGGAAATCCAGAGAAAATGGGGGTCAAAGTGTGCACAAGTGGTCCCAAAAGCACTTTTTAAAAATCATTTTTAAAAAAACTAAAAAAGTTCCCTGACTACTTTCACTGCACATTTGTTCACTAGGATGCCCTCTTCCACTGTGTAAAATATCATTCACTTTTACTGTAGAAATCCAGAGAAAATGGGGGTCAAAGTGTGCCATTTTGGTCCCAAAAGCACTTTTTAAAAATCATTTTAAAAAAATCTAAAAAAGTTCCCTGACTGATTTCACTGCACACTTGTTCAACAGGATGCCCTCTACCACTGTGTAAAATATCATTCACTTTTACTGTAGAAATCCAGAGAAAATGGGGGTCAAAGTGTGCCATTTTGGTCCCAAAAGCACTTTTTAAAATTCATTTTAAAAAAAACTAAAAAAGTTCCCAGACTACTTTCACTGCACACTTGTTCACCAGGATACCCTCTACCACTGTGTAAAATATCTTTCACTTTTACTGTAGAAATCCAGAGAAAATGGGGGTCAAAGTGTGCCATTTTGGTCCCAAAAGCACTTTTTAAAATTCATTTAAAAAAAATCTAAAAAAGTTCCCTCACTACTTTCACTGCACACTTGTTCACCAGGATGCCCTCTACCACTGTGTAAAATATCATTCACTTTTACTGTAGAAATCCAGAGAAAATGGGGGTCAAAGTGTGCCATTTTGGGCCCAAAATCTCCCCTTCCTATTTCATGTGTTTTCACTGTTTCCCTACTTTGTTGTGTGACATGTGTTCTACAATGCATTAAAAGGCAGACATGAGGGGATGTCCCGAGGTGTGTTTCTCCCCCACGTCCGACCAACTCTATGTGTATTTATTTAATTATTTTCGGTGCTACTCTAATGTGATCCATTAATAGACAGGAGATGGGGGGACCAAAATAGTGCGTTTGGTATGATATTTTACACAGTGGTAGAGGGCATCCTGGTGAACAAGTGTGCAGTGAAAGTAGTGAGGGAACTTTTTTAGATTTTTTTAAAATGAATTTTAAAAAGTGCTTTTGGGACCAAAATGGCACACTTTGACCCCCATTTTCTCTGGATTTCTACAGTAAAAGTGAATGATATTTTACACAGTGGTAGAGGGCATCCTGTTGAACAAGTGTGCAGTGAAATCAGTCAGGGAACTTTTTTAGATTTTTTTAAAATGAATTTTAAAAAGTGCTTTTGGGACCAAAATGGCACACTTTGACCCCCATTTTCTCTGGATTTCCACAGTAAAAGTGAATGATATTTTACACAGTGGTAGAGGGCATCCTGTTGAACAAGTGTGCAGTGAAATCAGTCAGGGAACTTTTTTAGATTTTTTTAAAATGAATTTTAAAAAGTGCTTTTGGGACCACTTGTGCACACTTTGACCCCCATTTTCTCTGGATTTCTACAGTAAAAGTGAATGATATTTTACACAGTGGTAGAGGGCATCCTGGTGAACAAGTGTGCAGTGAAAGTATTCGCAAACCTCTTTTTGTTCTTTTTTAATGATTTTTTAAAAGATATAGCATTTTGCTTTCTCGTCGTCACGGCTTCCCTTTCCACATTTACCGTAAGTGACCGCATAAAAGAGCCAACCGCATTCAAAGTGCGGACCTCTTTACCGCTCGCGACGAAATGCAGGGCCACTTTACCGCGGTCATTTTACCGTAATGTCACGGTTTAGCATTCGTTTTCAACCAATGAGAAAGCCGTATATTGCAACGTCGCTAAATCTTGTCTAATAACAGCTCGTCTTACTCAGGCGCGAGTTTTGCCGCTAAAAACAAAGCCGAGCTAGTTCTGTATCGTGTTGTGTTGTTTTTCTTATTTTTTTGGCGAATACATCGCACAAGTACGCACTTATGTGCGGGTTGTCCATGAGTTATAACGTCAAGCAGCTTATAGCCTTGTAAATAAGTATTGTTATGTCTTTTTTAGGCTGAATTTCGTCTGTTTCAGAAGATTACGAGCCGTTGGATTCGACTCTGAACCTCCTACTGATTTATTTTGAGGTAAATACTTTAGAAATAACACACTGAATTCAACACTTAAACCCATATTATTATTATTTTACTGTGATAACGTGATATGTTTATATTTCCAGTAGAGTCGTTGTAATGTTCGTCTGAGAATATTATATTTCCCCTGTTATGTTAGTGTCAATCCACGTGAAACTAATTATCACTAAACTCATGCAGGTTACAGCTGGTTCTTTCACATTGAAAATACAGCATAGTTAATATATGTATATAAATTATCTCTGTTCATCCATTCTCTTCCACTTTATCCATTGCTGGGTCACAGAGGCAGCAGTCTGAGCAGAAAAACAGTATTCTCTGTCCACACACCTCCTCGCGCCGAGAGACACAGTCTGTGTCCTGGGTCTTCCCCTGGTCTCTTCCTGGTGGGATATGAGACCAGGAGGCATCCCAAACAGATGGGCCACCTCCACTAGCTCCTCTCTTTTGTGGAGGAGCAGCAGCTCTACTTTGAGCTCTTCCTGTGTGACTGAGCTCCTCACCCTATCTCTTAGGGAGTGCCCAACGCCTAAACGAAGGATGTATAGCTCTGACCGCAGATGCGGCTCGCTCTTCACCTCAGTGAGATACAGCTCTGACTGCAGATGCTGCTCCCTCACTGATCCGTCTCAGTCTCCTTCACTGAGGAAAGGACCAGAGAGAGATGACCCCCTCTGCCCCCTCCACAGTTTGTGGTGACACTGAGTGTGTATGAAGTGTGCTATATAAATAAACCTACTGGAGGTCACAATCTCATGCTCTTTTCTGTGTTTTCCTCAGTGCTGTCTGCAGCCCCAGAGCATCATGGGAATTTCAGGCCTGCTGCAGTTCCTCAAAGACGCCTCAGAGCCAGTGAACGTCAAGAAGTACAAAGGACAAAGTGTAGCTGTGGACACTTACTGCTGGCTCCACAAGGGGGCGTTCTCCTGCGCTGAGAAGCTGGCTAAAGGAGAGACCACAGATCAGTGAGTAATGTGACATCCCAAAGCAGAGAGGAGAGACCACAGAAAGGAGACTTTGGGAGCTGACAAATGTGATGCAAAACAGAAGCTTGAGACTGAAACTTCCAACAGAATGACTCAGACTGTGTCAGGAAAAGTGCAGGTTAATACAGACACACACAAGCAGCAACCACAGAGCACAGGTAGCACACAGACACCAGAGCTCTGTCTGGAGCCACTGCTCGTCACAGCTGTCCCTGTGCTGGAGGATGGTCAGGTTCAGAGGATACTCTTGGACTGATGTACACCCTTCTCTTTGGTGTCGCCGCCTAATGAGCAGGATCTCACATGAGCCTCCCTCCTCCTCTCTCTCCCCCTTCTCTCCTCCTCTCTCTCCTCTCCTCCCTCCTATCTCCTCCTCCCCTGTGCAGATATGTGTGGTACTGCATGAAGCTGGTGGACATGCTTCTGATGTTCGGAGTGAAGCCCATTCTGGTGTTCGATGGTCGAAACCTACCGTCGAAGAGAGAAGTGGAGAAGACCCGCAGAGAGTGAGTGTTCATTACACATGTTTGAACATGTGTTCAATGTGTTGAATAGCAGAGAGAGAGTTTCTCAAGTGTAAAGTGCCTCAAAATAAACAAGATCTGAGGGAAAATTATAAGCAGAAACAGTCCCTTTTTGACAAATTTGTAAGATTTTATAAAAGAAGGTTTAATAGGGGTCAAGCATTAAAATTTGACCATTTACAAACAAGCAATCCACAACAATTTTGGAAAGAGATTAATAGATTGGGACCACAAAGAATTAAGACAATTCCCATGGAAGTTATTATGGAAAACGGTGCAGTGGAGTTGAGAAAAGAGCGAGTTGTTGAAAAATGGGAACTTGATTTCTCAAATTTATTTTCAGGTCTGACTAATATTGAAGACTTTGACCCTGCTTTTGGTGTTCTCTCAGTTCAAGTAAAAGAAAATCTTGAATTAATTTTGGGTGATAATAGCCGATCAAATATATATTTGAATTTTGATATTACTTTGGAAGAAGTGAGCGATGCTCTCAATAAGGCCAAACTGAGGAAGGCTATGGGAGTGGAGGAAATTCCAAACGAGGTGTTAAAGTCTCCACATCTTAGGCATATGCTTCTTGGTTTATTTAAATTTTGTTTTGACAACGGTATTGTTCCCTCTACGTGGTATAAATCAATCATTAAACCTATTCCCAAATCACCGAAAGATGACCCACGCATACCTCTAAACTACAGAGGAATTAGCCTCCTCAGTACTGTCTACAAAATTTACTCTAGTATTTTAAATGCTAGATTAAGTTATTTTTTGGAAACAACAGAGTATCTAGTAGATGAACAAAATGGATTTAGAAAACACAGGGCATGTATTGATCATATTTATTCGGTATCAGCAGTAGTCCGAACTAGATTAATTGAAAACAAACCGACTTATGTCTGTTTTGTGGACTTTAAAAAGGCCTTCGACTGGGTGAATAGAGATCTGTTAAGTTTGAAGCTTCTCCAGGCCGGGGTTGATGGGAAGTTCTACTGGGCGTTAAAGTCCCTGTATGCAGACTGTGTGGGATGTGTGCAGGTGAATGATGAGCAGACTGAGTGGTTCCGTATCCCCTTTGGGGTAAAACAGGGGGATATTCTGTCCCCATGCCTGTTCTCTCTGTTCATAAATGATTTGGCTCTTGAAATGAAACATCTGAACTTAGGCGTGCACCTAGACAGTGTGACTGTGGGCATTCTGCTCTACGCTGATGATGTAGCACTACTTGCTGAAACTGAAGAGGATCTACAGAAAATGTTAAATGTTTTACACAATTGGTGCTGTAGATGGAGACTTGTTATAAATCAAACAAAAACACAAATTATGCACTTTAGGAAAAGATTTATTTCACGAAGCACAAACGTTTTTACTTTTGGCAATACCATTCTTGAGTATGCAGCCCAGTATAAGTATCTAGGATTCGTATTTGATGAATTTATGACATTTGACAGAGGAGTTAAAATCCTAGCTGCTTCAGCCAGTAGAGCCCTGGGTTCTGTGATAAACAAGTTAAAAGTAGGTAAAGATCTTGGTTATGGAACATTCTCTCAGTTGTATGCCGCCTGTGTGTCGCCTGTGCTAAACTATGCTGCTGGTGTGTGGGGGGCCGTGCAGAGCCCAGCCTTAGACGCTGTAGAAAACCGTGCAATCCGCTGCTTCTTGGGAGTTCATAAGTTTGTCCCCGTGCTGGCAGCGCAAGGCGATATGGGCTGGGTTCCTGGATCAATCCAAAGGAAATGTGAAATGGTGAGACTGTGGAATCGACTCATTAACCTGTCTGAAAAGAGAGTAACAAAAAAAGTCTTTCTATGGAGTAAAAATAAGTGTCCTTGGGCTGCAGAGCTCCGGACTGTCTTTGCTGATGCACAACTCCAGTATGTATTCCAGAATAATTTGTCCTGTAGTGTTAAAACCATCAGATCAATTTTAATGTCAAACTTTGAACACAAATGGTTGACTGGGATCATGGCAAAGCCAAAGCTAAGGACTTACTTACAAATTAAAGATGTATTTGAAACTGAGTTGTATGTAAAGACACCTGACAAGGAACCAAAGATCTTTGATGGCTCAGCTGCGAACTGGCATCCTTCCCCTGGCCATAGAAACTGGCAGGTTCACTCAAACTCCTGAAGAGGACAGACTCTGTAGACTGTGTGAGTTAGGAGAGATTGAAAGTGAAACTCATTTTGTGTTATATTGTCCACAGTACGATGATCTTAGAAATGTATTGTTTGGTGAATTGTTTGTTCAAAAGCCTGAAATGTTCTGGATCAGTGATGACGACAAGATGAAATGGTTGTTTACTTCTAATGTGTTTAAATTGGCTTTAAAAGCCTGGTTGAGGCGGCAGACTTGTTTGTTTAAATAAGTTTATGTATTGTATAGTGTGCCTATTGTCTGGCATCTGGGGCTTTTGTTGGTGTTATTGGTGTCTTATAAGCCCACTAGGGCTGGGCATACAGTGTGTATGCAAGGCACAATAATAAAAACTATTCATTCATTCATGTTTCTCCACTGAGGGAGGGAGAGAGAGAGGGGAGAGGGAATGTTACTGTAAACAGTAACAACGGGGCCACCTACAGACACTCACAGGGGTTCAAATCCCGGTCGGACCAGGGCCTTTCTGTGTGGAGTTTGCATGTTCTCCCCGTGTCTGCGTAGGTTTCCTCCGGGTACTCCGGTTTCCCCTACCTCTAAAAATATGTACAATAGGTACATCTCTCTGTGTGGAGTGAGAGACAAATGCCCAAAAACAACAATTGTAAAGCGCTTTGTGACTCTAGTCTGTGAAAGGCGGTATATAAATAAACATTACTTATTTACTTACTATTTATAAACACAGAGAGAGAGGGGGGGATAGTGGCCTCGTCTGATGCCCACTATTTACTAACATTTTCTTCTCCCAATCGCAGACAAGTTGGAACAAAGCTCTGATTGTTAACTTGAATGTTGTGTTTTCATGAAGGCGTCGAGAGCTAAATCTACAGAAGGGCAAACAGCTTCTGAGAGACGGAAAACTGTCAGAGGCTCGAGAATGTTTCAATCGCTGCGTGAATATAACTCCAGCCATGGCCCACAACCTGATCAAGGTCTGGTACTCACAGCAGAGGACACACTGTAGACCTGGTCCCAGCAGAGGACACTCTCTAGACCTTATCCAAATATTATAAGACATGATTATAAATGTTCTTAATGTAACCACCCGTGCCTGTAGGTGGCGCGCTCCCGTGGCGTGGACTGTCTCGTGGCGCCGTATGAAGCCGATGCGCAGCTCGCCTTCCTCAGTAAAAGGGGTTTGGCTCAAGCTGTGATCACAGAGGACTCGGACCTGCTCGCCTTTGGCTGCAAGAACGTAAGAGACTTGAAGTTGTTTTTAGATGCTTCCAGACTGTGACCGTAAATGTAATCACTATCACAGAAAATATGTAATCTTTTCTGTCAGAAAAATCCCTGTGAGTCACTATTTGAGTCTTTAGGCTGAGAGCTGATTGGCTGAGTGAGGTTGGTCCTCTGTTTTTACTTTTCTGTCTGAACAAACTGATGTGAGAGACCAGAGAGAGAGAGAGACCAGAGAGGGAGAGAGAGAGACCAGAGAGGGAGAGAGAGAGAGACCAAACTAGAGGGAGAGACCAGAGAGAGGGAGTCCAGAGAGAGGGAGTCCAGAGAGAGGGAGAGACCAGAGAGAGGGAGAGACCAGAGAGAGGGAGAGACCAGAGAGAGGGAGAGACCAGAGAGAGGGAGAGACCAGAGAGAGGGAGAGACCAGAGAGAGGGAGAGACCAGAGAGAGAGAGAGAGACCAGAGGCTCTCAGCCTAAAGACTCAAATAAGGACTCAGGGATTTTTCTTACTCAAAAGATTAAATATTTTCTGTGAGAGAGACCAAAACTACATGAGGTGGAAACTAGTGATGGAACAAACTGTTTTTGAGCCAAAAACTAGAGACATGGGTTAAAATTCTAATGGTGTGGTCTGAGAGTTAATGGACAGCTTTAAAGTGACCCCCCACAGCTTTAAGGTCAGATGTATCGTCCTAAATGGTTGTGTTCTACAGGTGATCCTGAAGATGGACAAGCAGGGGAACGGTCTGGAGATCTCCCAGAGTCACTTTGGGCGAGTGAAGTGTTTAGGAAATGTGTTCACGGAGGAGAAGTTTCGTCACATGTGCATCATCTCCGGCTGCGACTACCTGCCCTCCCTCCACGGCATTGGCCTGGGCAAGGCCTGCAAACTGCTGAGGCTGTCCCGCGATCCGGACATTCTCAAGGTAGTCGCCTTGTGCAGGAGTCTCATCAGGAGCTAGTGTCTCTGTGTAGCTGTCATCAGGAGCTAGTGTCTCTGTGTAGCTGTCATCAGGAGCTAGTGTCTCTGTGTAGCTGTCATCAGGAGCTAGTGTCTCTGTGTAGCTGTCATCAGGAGCTAGTGTCTCTGTGTAGCTGTCATCAGGAGCTAGTGTCTCTGTGTAGCTGTCATCAGGAGCTAGTGTCTCTGTGTAGCTGTCATCAGGAGCTAGTGTCTCTGTGTAGCTGTCATCAGGAGCTAGTGTCTCTGTGTAGCTGTCATCAGGAGCTAGTGTCTCTGTGGAGCTGTTATCAGGAGCTAGTGTCTCTGTGGAGCTGTCATCAGGAGCTAGTGTCTCTGTGGAGCTGTTATCAGGAACCAGTGTCTCTGTCATCAGGAACCAGTGTCTCTGTCATCAGGAACCAGTGTCTCTGTCATCAGGAACCAGTGTCTCTGTCATCAGGAACCAGTGTCTCTGTCATCAGGATCCAGTGTCTCTGTCATCAGGATCCAGTGTCTCTGTCATCAGGAGCCAGTGTCTCTCATCAGGAGCTAGTGTCTCTGTCATCAGGAGCTAGTGTCTCTGTCATCAGGAGCTAGTGTCTCTGTCATCAGGAGCTAGTGTCTCTGTCATCAAGAGCTAGTGTCTCTATCATCAGGAGCTAGTGTCTCTGTAGAGCTTTTATCAGGAGCCAGTGTCTCTGTCATCAGGAACCAGTGTCTCTGTCATCAGGAACCAGTGTCTCTGTCATCAGGAACCAGTGTCTCTGTCATCAGGAGCTAGTGTCTCTGTCATCAGGAGCTAGTGTCTCTGTCATCAAGAGCTAGTGTCTCTATCATCAGGAGCTAGTGTCTCTGTGGAGCTGTTATCAGGAACCAGTGTCTCTGTCATCAGGAGCTAGTGTCTCTGTCATCAAGAGCTAGTGTCTCTATCATCAGGAGCTAGTGTCTCTGTGGAGCTGTTATCAGGAACCAGTGTCTCTGTCATCAGGAGCTAGTGTCTCTGTCATCAGGAGCTAGTGTGTTTGTCTTCAGGTCATAAAGAAGATGGGCCAGTACCTGAAGATGGACCTGCTGGTACCGGACTCGTACTTGGAGGGTTTCACTCGGGCCAACAACACGTTTCTGTATCAGCTGGTGTTCGACCCGAGGAGCCGGAGAGTGGTCCCTCTGAACCCTTACCCCGAAGACCTGGACCAGGGCCAGGACCTGAGCTACGCCGGGCTGTATCCTACTGAGACTAGAGCTAAGACCAGGACTGTAGCAGGACCAAGAGTGGGTCATGACCAGGACTGGACCGTGGTGTGTCAGAGCGCCCCCTGGTGTTTGAGGCCTTGACGCTGTGCTCAGGAACCTTGGAGATCAGAAGGGTCTGCAGATGGCTTTGGGAAACCTGGACCTGAACTCTCTGGAGAAGATTGACGACTTCAACCCAGACACGGCCCCTCAAACACAGGTACAGACCCTCAGCCCACAAGCTGGAGTCACTTTAAAGCTGGAGTCACTTTAAAGCTGGAGTCACTTTAAAGATGGAGTCACTTTAAAGCTGGAGTCACTTTAAAGCTGGAGTCACTTTAAAGCTAGAGTCACTTTAAAGCTAGAGTCACTTTAAAGCTAGAGTCACTTTAAAGCTGGAGTCACTTTAAAGCTGGAGTCACTTTAAAGCTGGAGTCACTTTAAAGCTGGAGTCACTTTAAAGCTGGAGTCACTTTAAAGCTGGAGTCACTTTAAAGCTGGAGTCACTTTAAAGCTGGAGTCACTTTAAAGCTGGAGTCACTTTAAAGCTGGGGTCTGTAACTCTCAGACCAATAGATAAGTAGTGTAGTGTCTTGGTTGCACATCACAGCAGAATAAAAAGTCATAAATAAGAGCACTCTGATTGCACTCATCAAACACACATCTATTATTGAAATTTATAGATAATAAAATAATTGAATTATTATGATGTGAAGCGTCTTTGAGTGCCCAAAAAATTGCTCTATAAAACCAATGTATTATTATTATAATGCTAAGGGTAGTTTTTTATTTCTTGACCAGTCTTGTTTAGCTACTGTGGACTTTTGAATCAACTTGTTAAATAAATGGGGCTCGAGCGAACGCATGCGCAAATGCGGACTGAGGCTGTGGACCCCGGACTCTGAGGC
>OZ035835.1:36916160-37003660 GCA_964034765.1 Knipowitschia caucasica
GGCTGCATCCAATTTCTAAAATCAACCGTCTTACACTTCACCTCTCTTTTTTATCATTCCTATAGTAATTGAAAAATTACCCTATGTGCATTTTAGATTATGTAAAAATGTGTTATATGTATGTTAGCCAAACCTGTTGCTGTCCTTAGCAGATAAACCAGGAAGAGCAAGGAGCTTATCGATGGAATTGTATGCAGCCTTCTGCGCTCACATGAGCTCCTCTGCGGCTGACCTCACGGTGATACAAGCCGTGGTTGAGTGCGATTAAGACCAATATTTGTTTCAAAAACACAATTTATGACCATCCTCTCAACTGTAGACATGTAGATTGTAAAGGAAATATGTTTTACATCAGCCAATAATTGCTGAGAGGTTTTCTCATCCTCCCTTCTCTCATGACAACACGTTCATTGTGCGTCTTGAGTAACGCGCAGTAACGGGATGTCGGAAATGATAACGGCGTTATAGTTACTGTCAAAGTAATTAGTTAGATTACTCGTTACTGAAAAAAGTAACGGCGTTAGTAACGCCGTTATTCCCATCACTGCTTGTTTGTAGTATATTTGAAAGTCAACAGCACAGCTTCAATCACAGCTGTGCCATTTTACCCTCGTTACACCACAGAGAAAACTACTGTTGTGATTTAGGGAGACACAAAAATAAATTGAATTGAACTGAAACACGTCATGTTTAACTTTGGGGAAAATATCCGAATAAGTTTGTGCAGCAGCATTCCGGAGCTGAGGTGAACTGTGTAAAAGTATTTGGACGGTGCGTCATGTGTGGAATGTGCCTTGGCCCCGCCCCTTTCTCCCATGTTTGGTCACTTCCTGCATGTTTTGAATGTTTGAGATAAACCACAGCATGTATTCTTCTAAGGCCTCACTTGCAGGAGCCTTTCACACTGTCGTAATAATGTGACATCATGTCTTAAAGCTGGAGTCTGTGACTTTCAGACCACAACAGAACTCCATTTAAGGCAAGGCAGGTTTATTCGTTTATCACAAGGCAACTAAAACTGCTGAACGAAACTGATATCTCTTGCACCAGCAGGAGGTCGCACATCACCCCTGTCCTGAAAGCTCTTCATTGGCTGCCAGTGTCCTACAGGATACATTTTAAAATTCTGGCTTTGCACGCCTTACAGCCTTACACCCCAGCCAGGGCTCTGAGGTCTGTGGATCAGAACCTGGGCGGCACGGTGGCTGAGTGGATAGCACTCTCGCCTCTCAGCAAGAATTTTCGAATCCCGGTTGGACCAGGGCCTTTCTGAGTGGAGTTTACATGTTCTCCCCGTGTCTGCGTAGGTTTCCTCCGGGTGCTCCGGTTTCCCCTGCAACTAAAAATATGTACAATAGGTCTGGCATGTGCCTCCTGTACTGGCCCCCCCACTCCCAAAAATAACAATTGTAAACCGCGTTGAGACTCCGATGTGCAGTGAAAAGGTGGTATATAAAGATTACTACTACTACTACTACAACTACTCGCTTCAAGACCAGAGGAGACCAGTCCTTCCAGGCTGTTGCTCCCAAGCTTTGGAACGTTCTCCCGCTCTCTCTGCGTTTTATTGAGTCTGTTGAGTCCTTCAAAAGTCAACTTAAAACCCATTTATTTGTTCAGGCTTTTGCGTAAGTTTGTCTTGCTGTATTCTTTTACATGGTTGTCTTGGCCTTTAAAAATTTGTATGTCTAATTTATATGTCTGTTTTTATACTATGTGAAGCGCTTTGTGACCCTGGTCTGTGAGGGGCGCTATATAAATAAAGTTTACTTACTAAGGGTCACATAGATTTCACACAAAAAACTTGGCCCAGATTGTCGCTACAGGGGTCTGAAGAAAACCCACGTTCAGAAGGGTTAATTTTTTTCAACCGTGCTAGCCCAAATGCGGGTGTAGTACAACGTTCAGTTCAGCTGGTGGCGCTAATACCATAACTTCAGCGACTACCTTGAGATCCGAGTTAAGTTTCCGTTTCCCTTCCTGTTTGAGTTGGTAGAGCATTGGCCTTTGAGCCTGAAGGGGCGCGGGGCGGGTCCACCACGAGACCTCCACCGACTCCCACTGATGTCTGCCGTCGCTGGGTCCTCGGGAGTTCTGTGGGCGCAGCAGGAAGACGTAAAGTGACGCACAAAATCACGTCCGCACCACACCTCACCCCCCACTCCCCACCACCTGCCCGACTGACCCTCCTCATCCGGGCTTAATAACCGTGCTCAGGACCAGTTGCCGCGGTCAGTTGCCTAAAGCCCGGATCTAAACGCAATCTGGGCCTAGGCTCACTTAGTTTGTGCATGTGACCGCAGCCTAATTCTGGCTCTAAAACAGTTTGTGTTTTTGGCCTCTGTCACATCTTTAGATCAGCTTTTCCGGACAGAGAGACCAGATAAAGAGAGAGACTGGCGTGAGAGAGACCAGATAAAGAGTGAGACTGGCGTGAGAGAGACCAGATAAAGAGACTGGCGTGAGATAGACCAGATAAAGAGACTGACGTGAGAGAGACCAGATAAAGAGTGAGACTGGCGTGAGAGAGACCAGATAAAGAGTGAGACTGGCGTGAGAGAGACCAGATAAAGAGTGAGACTGGCGTGAGAGAGACCAGATAAAGAGTGAGACTGGCGTGAGAGAGACCAGATAAAGAGTGAGACTGGCGTGAGAGAGACCAGATAAAGAGACTGGCGTGAGATAGACCAGATAAAGAGTGAGACTGGCGTGAGAGAGACCAGATAAAGAGACTGGCGTGAGATAGACCAGATAAAGAGGCTGACGTGAGAGAGACCAGATAAAGAGTGAGACTGGTGTGAGAGAGACCAGATAAAGAGACTGGCGTGAGAGAGACCAGATAAAGAGACTGGCGTGAGATAGACCAGATAAAGAGACTGACGTGAGAGAGACCAGATAAAGAGTGAGACTGGCGTGAGAGAGACCAGATAAAGAGACTGGCGTGAGAGAGACCAGATAAAGAGACTGGCGTGAGAGAGACCAGATAAAGAGACTGGCGTGAGATAGACCAGATAAAGAGTGAGACTGGCGTGAGATAGACCAGATAAAGAGTGAGACTGGCGTGAGAGAGACCAGATAAAGAGACTGGCGTGAGATAGACCAGATAAAAAGGCTGGCGTGAGAGAGACCAGATAAAGAGTGAGACTGGTGTGAGAGAGACCAGATAAAGAGTGAGACTGGTGTGAGAGAGACCAGATAAAGAGACTGGCGTGAGAGAGACCAGATAAAGTGAGACTGCGTGAGAGAGACCAGATAAAGAGACTGGCGTGAGATAGACCAGATAAAGAGGCTGGCGTGAGAGAGACCAGATAAAGAGTGAGACTGGTGTGAGAGAGACCAGATAAAGAGACTGGCGTGAGAGAGACCAGATAAAGAGACTGGCGTGAGATAGACCAGATAAAGAGGCTGGCGTGAGAGAGACCAGATAAAGAGTGAGACTGGTGTGAGAGAGACCAGATAAAGAGACTGGGGTGAGAGAGACCAGATAAAGAGACTGGCTGAGAGAGACCAGATAAAGAGAGACTGGCGTGAGATAGACCAGATAAAGAGACTGACGTGAGAGAGACCAGATAAAGAGTGAGACTGGCGTGAGAGAGACCAGATAAAGAGTGAGACTGGTGTGAGAGAGACCAGATAAAGAGACTGGCGTGAGAGAGACCAGATAAAGAAGCTGACGTGAGAGAGACCAGATAAAGAGTGAGACTGACGTGAGAGAGACCAGATAAAGAGTGAGACTGGCGTGAGAGAGACCAGATAAAGAGACTGGCGTGAGAGAGACCAGATAAAGAGACTGACGTGAGAGAGACCAGATAAAGAGTGAGACTGGCGTGAGAGAGACCAGATAAAGAGTGAGACTGGCGTGAGAGAGACCAGATAAAGAGTGAGACTGGCGTGAGAGAGACCAGATAAAGAGTGAGACTGGCGTGAGAGAGACCAGATAAAGAGTGAGACTGACGTGAGAGAGACCAGATAAAGAGTGAGACTGGCGTGAGAGAGACCAGATAAAGAGTGAGACTGACGTGAGAGAGACCAGATAAAGAGTGAGACTGGCGTGAGAGAGACAGATAAAGAGTGAGACTGGCGTGAGAGAGACCAGATAAAGAGTGAGACTGGCGTGAGAGAGACCAGATAAAGAGACTGACGTGAGAGAGACCAGATAAAGAGACTGACGTGAGAGAGACCAGATAAAGAGTGAGACTGGTGTGAGAGAGACCAGATAAAGAGTGAGACTGACGTGAGAGAGACCAGATAAAGAGTGAGACTGGCGTGAGAGAGACAGATAAAGAGTGAGACTGGCATGAGAGAGACAGATAAAGAGTGAGACTGGCGTGAGAGAGACAGATAAAGAGAGAGACTGGCGTGAGAGAGACAGATAAAGAGAGAGACTGGCGTGAGAGAGACCAGATAAAGTGAGACACCAGAGAGAAAGAGGCTGACTACAGAGAAACCAGAAACAGACTAACCAGAGAGAGAGAGACCGACCAGATGAGACCAGAGAGACCATAGTTGATGTGGATTGTTCAAGGAATTAAAGAGAGAGAGTGTGTGTGTGAGAGAAAGAGAGAGTGTGTGTTTGTGAGATAGAGAGTGTGTATGTGCGTTCTGCGTGTTAAATTGTGTATTATTGTTTTTTGTTTTTGTTTTATTTCACTTTATTTAATCAGGAAAGTCCCATTGAGAAAACCTCTTTTTCAACCGAGTCCTGGATTCTTGGGGCCTTCCTGGAGAAATTCCTAAAGCAGCTGTCAGAGGCTCTTCACAGATTCTCGAGTTTGATAGCAGAGTGTTTCGACAGAAGGGGAGGGGGCAGTCTCACATTCTTCTAAACTCGTTCATGAACAAATCGTGTCTCATTCCTTTTGTTGTAAACATTCTGAGGCTGTGCACGGTCCAGGGTCTGGGCGGTCCCTGTGGTCTCTGGTCTCTGTGGTCTCTGGTTTCTGTGGTCTCTGCTCTGGTCCCTGTGGTCTCTGTGGTCTCTGTGGTCTCTGCTCTGGTCCCTGTGGTCTCTGGTCCCTGTGGTCTCTGGTCTCTGTGGTCTCTGGTCTCTGTGGTCTATGGTCTGGTCCCTGTGGTCTCTGGTCTGGTCCCTGTGGTCTCTGGTCTAGTCCCTGTGGTCTCTGGTCCCTGTGGTCTCTGATCTCTGTGGTCTCTGCTCTGGTCCCTGTGGTCTATGGTCTGGTCCCTGTGGTCTCTGGTCTCTGTGGTCTATGGTCTGGTCCCTGTGGTCTCTGCTCTGGTCCCTGTGGTCTCTGGTCTCTGTGGTCTATGGTCTGGTCCCTGTGGTCTCTGGTCCCTGTGGTCTCTGGTCCCTGTGGTCTCTGCTCAGTTTGTTTTAAAGACTTAAATGATTTGACAACGGAACTGTTTGTGTTGTAACCAGTTCATTCTTTGAATTCTCCTAATTCTTCTGCAGCGTAAACACAAACACACGCAGACACACAGACACACACACACACACACACACAGACTCACACATATAGATACACACACGCATATAGATACACACATATAGATACACACACTCACACGCACGCACACACACAGACACACACATATATAGAGAGAGAGACCAGGAACCAGAGATAGAGCAGAGACCAGAGAGAGACCAGAGAGAGACCAGAGACAGACCAGAGAGAGACGAGAGAGAGACCAGAGAGAGACCAGAGAGAGACCAGAGAGAGAGACCAGAGAGAGAGACCAGAGAGAGAGACCAGAGAGAGAGACCAGAGAGAGAGGCCAGAGAGAGACCAGAGAGAGACCAGAGAGACTCTGATTTTAAACCTTGATGATAAACCCTGCAACAGAAATGTTATAATAATGACGTTAATAATAATTTAGAGGCTGGTGCTCTGTGGACGGCCACCCCCCGTCCCAGAGATGGATTAAGGGGAAGAAGATGGATGGATAATAATCATTATATTAATAATATATTAATATAATATATTATAATTCTATTATTGATAATATTATAATTATTACTATTGTTATTATTATGAATCCTTCATTGTTGTGGATCTGAAAGCACGGGACAGAGAATTATTAAAGGTGTTTAAATGAGAAACAAAACAAATGTAAAGTTGATATTGTCTCCAGTTGTGAATGTGTCAGTTTCTGTGTCGTAAGTCACTTTGGGCCGTGGCTCTGGACTGTGGTCGGACCGGTTCCTCTGGTTCAAACCTGGATCAGACCTGGTTCAGACCTGGCTCTGGTCCTGCCTCAGTCACAGCTGCAGAGAGAGAGGGCACACCTGGTCCCTGAGCTCCGAGACCTCACATCTGTCCACACGCGGTGAGTCCAGGACACAACACGGATTTACTCTCTGCTCTAATGGGTTCTACTAAAGCTCAGGTCTGTAACTTTAGCCTCATCAATAAGACTTGTTTAAAGCTCAGGTCTGTAACTTTAGTCTCATCAATAACACATGTTTAAAGAGATAGGGATCAGAGAGCGAAAGACCCAAAAGGGAAACCCAAGAGAAAGACCAGAGATAGAGACCAGAAAAAGACCAGAGAGAGAGACCAGAGAGAGACCAGAGAGAGAGACCAGAGAGAGACCAGAGAGAGAGACCAGAGAGAGACCAGAGAAAGAGAGACCAGAGATAGAGAGACCAGAGAGAGAGACCAGAGATAGAGACCAGAGATAGAGACCAGAGAGAGAGACCAGAGAGAGAGACCAGAGAGAGACCAGAGAGAGAGACCAGAGAGAGACCAGAGAGAGACCAGAAAGAGACCAGAGATTGTTGTGAACAAGGCGGAATGAGGCGACAGTAGCTCAGTTGGTAGAGCAGGAGGAGGGTGATGGGTTCGAGCCCGACTTTCACCATCGACTCCCACTGTCTGCTGTCGTTGTGTCCTTGGGCAAGACACTTAACCTCTGGGGGCACCAGCCACAGTGGGGCGGCTGTGGCTGTAAAGTGCCAAACTGTGGTTGTGTCCTTAGGCAAGACACTTTACCCCCATTGCCTAGAATGAGTGAATGGTTGGTGGTGGGAGGGGCCGATGGCACAGACTGGTTGCCTCGCTTCTGTCAGTGTGCCCCAGGGCAGCTGTGGCTACAGTAGTTTATCACCACCGTGTTTGGAGTGAATGAATCATGATGTGAAGAGTCTTTGAGTGTCCAGAAAAGTGCTGTATAAAACCGATGCATTATTATTATTATTATTATTATTATTATTATTATTATTATTAACAAATCAGACACAGCAGTCTGTCTTCATCCTATTTATATTTTATATTTATATTTTGTATCAGGGAGAGACTAGAGAGAGAGACCAGAGAGAGAGAGACCAGAGAGAGAGACCAGAGAGAGACCAGAGAGACCAGAGAGAGACCAGAGAGAGGGACCAGAGAGAGAGACCAGAGAGAGAGACCAGAGAGAGAGACCAGAGAGGGAGACCAGAGAGAGACCAGAGAGAGACCAGAGAGAGAGAGACCAGAGAGAGAGACCAGAGAGAGAGACCAGAGAGAGAGACCAGAGAGAGAGACCAGAGAGAGACAGACCAGAGAGAGAAAGACCAGAGAGAGAGACCAGAGAGAGAGTGACCAGAGAGAGACCAGAGAGAGACCAGAAAGACAAACACACAGAGCCATAAGGGACTCAGACCTGGACTGAGACCAGGACTGAGACCAGGACTCAGACCGGACTCAGACCTGGACCTCACACATTCAACCTTTCAGAATCAGAATCAGAGTACTTTTTATCACATGTGAGAAACAAGGAGTTGCGAATGAGGAAATTTGGATCTCAAAGATAAAAACAGAAGGCATGAATAAAAAAACAGACACACTCACTCGCACACATACCAGACTTGCTCTAATGTGGAGGAGGTGTCTTGCCTAAGGACACAACCACAGTTCGGCACTTTACAGTCGCAGCCGCCCCACTGTGGCACCTGGTCTCCCATCACTGTACTGGCCAGGCCCTTCCCTGCTTATCTTAAAAGGTTTGAGGGATCGGTCTCTCGGGATGCAGCCAGAGGCTCCAGCTCTGAACTCAGACTAGAACTTTACTTTGAGGGAGGGAGCAGCGTCTGCAGTCAGAGCTCTGTCTATTCACAACATTCTACTCTTAAAAGACTGTTTGTTCAGATTCAGATTCATTTTATTTGCCATTTGCAGTAAAAACACCACATTGGAATACATTAGCAAAAGTCACCAGTGTGCACAGACAAATACAGACATAAAACAACATTAAAAGACAAAAATAAAACAAATAAAACAGTAAACAAATGTCACTGTGAAATCGATCGACTAAAACATTTACTGCAAATGGCAAATAAAATGAATCTGAATCTGAATCTGTTCTGCTAGTAATGAGACTAAAGTTACAGACCTCGGCTTTAAACACTTCACAGTCACAGTGGTGTTATTAAAGGGACAGTACATCTATCTGGTTAGCTCAATGCTAACACGCTAACTCTCAGACCAAAAGGATGAATAACAAAAAGTTCAGTACCTTTTTATGGTATCTTTAAAAAGATAAATGCACATACAGGTATAATGGACTGGGTCTGGACTGGGACTGGATCTGAGTCTCCTTGTGGAATGTGTTTTTGACACGTTGTGAAATACAAATTCTTCAAAAGTCTAAAGAGAAACGTAAACAGAAACTCACGATCCTGTTTAAAGCTCAGGTCTGTAACTTTAGTCTCATCAATAACACATTTTAAAGCTCAGGTCTGTAACTTTAGCCTCATCAATAACACATGTTTAAAGCTCAGGTCTGTAACTTTAGCCTCATCAATAACACATGTTTAAAGCTCAGGTCTGTAACTTTAGCCTCATCAATAACACATGTTTAAAGCTCAGGTCTGTAACTTTAGCCTCATCAATAACACATGTTTAAAGCTCAGGTCTGTAACTTTAGTCTTGTAAAACTAGAATGTTGTGAACAAATCAGACAGAGCAAGCCATCTTAACTTTGTGTTAGAAAGATTCTGAGTCAGTATCTGCCGCTTTGGGCTGAGAGCTGATTGGCTGAGTGAGGGTGGTCCTTCTTTGATCTAAAGATGTGACATCACATGGGTTTATTACAGTTACAGAGATCAGCTTTAAACAGGGGCCTTCGGGCCTCAAGCTTCAGTCCCAGAGCGTTTGGTGATCTGCCACCCATTCAACTGATCTGGTTCAGACCTGGCCCAAACCTGGTGCAGTCCTGGTCCAGACCTGGTGCAGACCTGGCCCAAACCTGGTGCAGTCCTGGTCCAGACCTGGTGCAGACCTGGCCCAAACCTGGTGTAGACCTGGTCCAGTCCTGGTGCAGACCTGGACTGACACAAACTTTACTGAGCTAGAGGAGCTACTTTTAGATGGAAGTCAACAGGAGCCAGAGAGAGGAGCCAAACTTCACCATGAGCACTTCCCTATTGGGCTGCAGTGAGCTAGCGTGTTAGCTTGATCGCACTGTATACAGTCTGAGGTTGTTATGGTTCATCTGTGGTTGCTACAGTGACACAGGCAGTGGTTGCTACGGTGACACAGACAGTGGTTGCTATGGTGACACCTCCGGTGGTTGCCACAGTGACACAGGCGGTGGTTGCCACGGTGACACAGGCCACATTCCTCTCGGAGCCTTTAATGATCTCAGTGTTTTGTTATTCATGGATCACCTCCCTGAAGTTTCACTGAGACGCGCCCAGAGGTTTAAAGCTCAGGTCTGTAACTTTAGTCTCATAAATAACATGTGTTTAAAGCTGGGGTCTGTAACTTTAGCCTTATCAATAACACATGTTTAAAGCTCAGGTCTGTAACTTTAGTCTCATAAATAACATGTGTTTAAAGCTGGGGTCTGTAACTTTAGCCTTATCAATAACACATGTTTAAAGCTGGGGTCTGTAACTTTAGTCTCATCAATAACACATGTTTAAAGCTGGGGGCTGTAACTTTAGCTTCATCAATAACACATGTTTAAAGCTGGGGTCTGTAACTTTAGCCTCATCAATAACACATGTTTAAAGCTCAGGTCTGTAACTTTAGTCTCATAAATAACATGTGTTTAAAGCTGGGGTCTGTAACTTTAGCCTTATCGATAACACATGTTTAAAGCTCAGGTCTGTAACTTTAGTCTCATAAATAACATGTGTTTAAAGCTGGGGTCTGTAACTTTAGCCTTATCAATAACACATGTTTAAAGCTGGGGTCTGTAACTTTAGCCTTATCAATAACACATGTTTAAAGCTGGGGGCTGTAACTTTAGCTTCATCAATAACACATGTTTAAAGCTGGGGTCTGTAACTTTAGCCTTATCAATAACACATGTTTAAAGCTGGGGGCTGTAACTTTAGCTTCATCAATAACACATGTTTAAAGCTGGGGTCTGTAACTTTAGCCTCATCAATAACACATGTTTAAAGCTCAGGTCTGTAACTTTAGTCTCATAAATAACATGTGTTTAAAGCTGGGGTCTGTAACTTTAGCCTTATCAATAACACATGTTTAAAGCTCAGGTCTGTAACTTTAGTCTCATAAATAACATGTGTTTAAAGCTGGGGTCTGTAACTTTAGCCTTATCAATAACACATGTTTAAAGCTGGGGGCTGTAACTTTAGCCTCATCAATAACACATGTTTAAAGCTGGGGGCTGTAACTTTAGCCTCATCAATAACACATGTTTGTACATCTTTAATATTAGATAGAGCCCTGTGAGTCACCAGGTGACTCTTTGGGAGTGGGCTCTAAAGCTGCTCCGTGTTTAGATCAAAGCCTGTTCCTCAGGGTGGATCATGCTCTCAGCTCAAAGAGGCACATAGTGACTCATCAGGCTTCACACCTAACTGTAGATTAGCTTCTCAGGCTAATAACAGCGCCCCTCCACAGAGCCGACTCGTATGTGGCCTGTCTTCTGTTTCCATAGAGACGTTTATGCTCCTGCTTTAGTCCTGCTTTAGACCTGCTTTAGTCCTGCTTTAGACCTGCTTTAGTCCTGCTTTAGTCCTGCTTCAGTCCTGCTTTAGACCTGCTTTAGTCCTGCTTTAGTCCTGCTTTAGACCTGCTTTAGTCCTGCTTTAGTCCTGCTTTAGACCTGCTTTAGACCTGCTTTAGTCCTGCTTTAGTCCTGCTTTAGACCTGCTTTAGTCCTGCTTTAGACCTGCTTTAGTCCTGCTTTAGTCCTGCTTTAGTCCTGCTTTAGACCTGCTTTAGTCCTGCTTTAGTCCTGCTTTAGTCCTGCTTTAGACCTGCTTTAGTCCTGCTTTAGTCCTGCTTTAGACCTGCTTTAGACCTGCTTTAGTCCTGCTTTAGTCCTGCTTTAGTCCTGCTTTAGTCCTGCTTTAGACCTGCTTTAGTCCTGCTTTAGTCCTGCTTTAGACCTGCTTTAGACCTGCTTTAGTCCTGCTTTAGTCCTGCTTTAGACCTGCTTTAGTCCTGCTTTAGACCTGCTTTAGTCCTGCTTTAGACCTGCTTTAGACCTGCTTTAGACCTGCTTTAGACCTGCTTTAGTCCTGCTTTAGTCCTGCTTTAGACCTGCTTTAGACCTGCTTTAGACCTGCTTTAGTCCTGCTTTAGACCTGCTTTAGACCTGCTTTAGACCTGCTTTAGTCCTGCTTTAGTCCTGCTTTAGTCCTGCTTTAGACCTGCTTTAGTCCTGCTTTAGTCCTGCTTTAGTCCTGCTTTAGACCTGCTTTAGTCCTGCTTTAGACCTGCTTTAGACCTGCTTTAGACCTGCTTTAGACCTGCTTTAGTCCTGCTTTAGACCTGCTTTAGACCTGCTTTAGTCCTGCTTTAGTCCTGCTTTAGACCTGCTTTAGACCTGCTTTAGACCTGCTTTAGTCCTGCTTTAGACCTGCTTTAGACCTGCTTTAGTCCTGCTTTAGTCCTGCTTTAGACCTGCTTTAGACCTGCTTTAGACCTGCTTTAGACCTGCTTTAGTCCTGCTTTAGACCTGCTTTAGACCTGCTTTAGACCTGCTTTAGTCCTGCTTTAGTCCTGCTTTAGACCTGCTTTAGTCCTGCTTTAGACCTGCTTTAGTCCTGCTTTAGTCCTGCTTTAGTCCTGCTTTAGACCTGCTTTAGACCTGCTTTAGACCTGCTTTAGTCCTGCTTTAGACCTGCTTTAGACCTGCTTTAGTCCTGCTTTCGACCATCTGGGGGTGATGTTTCACTGTGGTTTTGTGCAACATAAATAAACATTAAAACAGGGCTCATTAAACAACTCAACTCAGATGACTGTGAGGAAAAAGGTACACAGGTACAGCTCACAGGTGCAGCTCACAGGTGCAGCTCACACAGGTACAGCTCACAGGTACAGCTCACAGGTGCAGCTCACACAGGTACAGCTCACAGGTACAGCTCACAGGTGCAGCTCACAGGTACAGCTCACAGGTGCAGCTCACACAGGTACAGCTCACAGGTACAGCTCACAGGTGCAGCTCACAAGTACAGCTCACAGGTGCAGCTCACAGGTGCAGCTCACACAGGTGCAGCTCACAGGTGCAGCTCACAGGTGCAGCTCACAGGTACAGCTCACTAGTGCAGCTCACAGGTACAGCTCACAGGTGCAGCTCACACAGGTACAGCTCACAGGTACAGCTCACAGGTGCAGCTCACACAGGTACAGCTCACAGGTGCAGCTCACACAGGTACAGCTCACAGGTGCAGCTCACACAGGTACAGCTCACAGGTGCAGCTCACAGGTACAGCTCACAGGTGCAGCTCACATGTACAGCTCACAGGTACAGCTCACAGGTGCAGCTCACAGGTGCAGCTCACAGGTACAGCTCACAGGTGCAGCTCACAGGTACAGCTCACAGGTACAGCTCACAGGTGCAGCTCACAGGTGCAGCTCACAGGTGCAGCTCACAGGTACAGCTCACAGGTGCAGCTCACACAGGTACAGCTCACAGGTACAGCTCACATGTGCAGCTCACAGGTACAGCTCACAGGTGCAGCTCACAGGTACAGCTCACACAGGTGCAGCTTACAGGTGCAGCTCACAGGTACAGCTCACAGGTACAGCTCACAGGTGCAGCTCACAGGTGCAGCTCACAGGTGCAGCTCACAGGTACAGCTCACAGGTGCAGCTCACACAGGTGCAGCTCACACAGGTGCAGCTCACAGGTACAGCTCACAGGTGCAGCTCACAGGTGCAGCTCACAGGTGCAGCTCACAGGTGCAGCTCACAGCAGCTCACACAGCTCACAGGTGCAGCTCACACAGGTGCAGCTCACAGGTGCAGCTCACAGGTGCAGCTCACAGGTGCAGCTCACAGGTGCAGCTCACAGGTACAGCTCACAGGTGCAGCTAACAGGTGCAGCTCACAGGTACAGCTCACAGGTGCAGCTCACAGGTGCAGCTCACAGGTGCAGCTCACAGGTACAGTGGTGCCATTGTCTTTCTCTGAGTGCTCCATCTGTAAAACATTGATCCCTGACCTCTGGTGTCTCCTTTATCCCTGACCCTTGATCCCTGACCTCTGGTGTCTCCTTTATCCCTGACCCTTGATCCCTGACCTCTGGTGTCTCCTTTAGACACCCCTTGTAACATTGGGGTGTCTCTCCTCTCGCTGTGTGAATGTGACACATCTGTAACAGTCGTGTCTTTGTGGCCTTCGCTGTTTGACGAGTCACGGCTGTGGAATCCTGCTCCTAGCTGCTCTGAGCGGCTAGGCCACATTACAGAGAGACCAGAGAGAGACCAGAGAGAGACCAGAGAGAGACCAGAGAGAGACCAGAGAGAGACCAGAGAGAGACCAGAGAGAGACCAGAGAGAGACTAGAGAGGGACCAGAGAGAAGCCAGAGAGAGACCAGAGAGAGACCAGAGAGAGACCAGAGAGAGACCAGAGAGAGACCAGAGAGGGACCAGAGAGAGACCAGAGAGAGACCAGAGAGAGACCAGAGAGAGACTAGAGAGGGACCAGAGAGAGACCAGAGAGAGACCAGAGAGAGGTCAGCTCACAGGTGCAGCTCACAGGTGCAGCTCACAGGTACAGCTCACAGGTGCAGCTCACACAGGTGCAGCTCACACAGGTGCAGCTCACAGGTACAGCTCACAGGTGCAGCTCACAGGTGCAGCTCACAGGTGCAGCTCACAGGTGCAGCTCACAGGTACAGCTCACAGGTGCAGCTCACACAGGTGCAGCTCACAGGTGCAGCTCACAGGTGCAGCTCACAGGTGCAGCTCACAGGTGCAGCTCACAGGTACAGCTCACAGGTGCAGCTAACAGGTGCAGCTCACAGGTACAGCTCACAGGTGCAGCTCACAGGTGCAGCTCACAGGTGCAGCTCACAGGTACAGTGGTGCCATTGTCTTTCTCTGAGTGCTCCATCTGTAAAACATTGATCCCTGACCTCTGGTGTCTCCTTTATCCCTGACCCTTGATCCCTGACCTCTGGTGTCTCCTTTATCCCTGACCCTTGATCCCTGACCTCTGGTGTCTCCTTTATCCCTGACCCTTGATCCCTGACCTCTGGTGTCTCCTTTAGACACCCCTTGTAACATTGGGGTGTCTCTCCTCTCGCTGTGTGAATGTGACACATCTGTAACAGTCGTGTCTTTGTGGCCTTCAGCTGTTTGACGAGTCACGGCTGTGGAATCCTGCTCCTAGCTGCTCTGAGCGGCTAGGCCACATTACAGAGAGACCAGAGAGAGACCAGAGAGAGACCAGAGAGAGACCAGAGAGAGACCAGAGAGAGACTAGAGAGGGACCAGAGAGAAGCCAGAGAGAGACCAGAGAGAGACCAGAGAGAGACCAGAGAGAGACCAGAGAGACCAGAGAGAGACCAGAGAGAGACCAGAGAGAGACTAGAGAGGGACCAGAGAGAGACCAGAGAGAGACCAGAGAGAGACCAGAGAGAGACCAGAGAGAGACCAGAGAGAGACCAGAGAGGGACCAGAGAGGGACCAGAGAGAGACCAGAGAGAGACCAGAGAGAGACCAGAGAGAGACCAGAGAGAGACTAGAGAGGGACCAGAGAGAGACCAGAGAGAGACCAGAGAGAGACCAGAGAGAGACCAGAGAGAGACCAGAGAGAGACCAGAGAGAGACCAGAGAGAGACCAGAGAGGGACCAGAGAGGGACCAGAGAGGGACCAGAGAGAGACCAGAGAGAGACCAGAGAGAGACCAGAGAGGGACCAGAGAGGGACCAGAGAGGGACCAGAGAGAGACCAGAGAGAGACCAGAGAGAGACCAGAGAGGGACCAGAGAGAGACCAGAGAGGGACCAGAGAGAGACCAGAGTGGGACCAGAGAGAGACCAGAGAGAGACCAGAGAGGGACCAGAGAGGGACCAGAGAGAGACCAGAGAGAGACCAGAGAGAGAGACCAGAGAGGGACCAGAGAGAGACCAGAGAGGGACCAGAGAGAGACCAGAGAGGGACCAGAGAGAGACCAGAGAGAGACCAGAGAGAGACCAGAGAGGGACCAGAGAGAGACCAGAGAGAGACCAGAGAGAGACTAGAGAGGGACCAGAGAGAAGCCAGAGAGAGACCAGAGAGAGACCAGAGAGAGACCAGAGAGAGACCAGAGAGGGACCAGAGAGAGACCAGAGAGAGACCAGAGAGAGACCAGAGAGAGACCAGAGAGAGACTAGAGAGGGACCAGAGAGAGACCAGAGAGAGACCAGAGAGAGACCAGAGAGAGACCAGAGAGAGACCAGAGAGGGACCAGAGAGGGACCAGAGAGAGACCAGAGAGAGACCAGAGAGAGACCAGAGAGAGACCAGAGAGAGACCAGAGAGAGACCAGAGAGAGACCAGAGAGAGACCAGAGAGAGACCAGAGAGAGACCAGAGAGGGACCAGAGAGGGACCAGAGAGGGACCAGAGAGAGACCAGAGAGAGACCAGAGAGAGACCAGAGAGGGACCAGAGAGGGACCAGAGAGGGACCAGAGAGAGACCAGAGAGAGACCAGAGAGAGACCAGAGAGAGACCAGAGAGAGACCAGAGAGAGACCAGAGTGGGACCAGAGAGAGACCAGAGAGAGACCAGAGAGGGACCAGAGAGGGACCAGAGAGAGACCAGAGAGAGACCAGAGAGAGACCAGAGAGAGACCAGAGAGAGACCAGAGAGAGACCAGAGAGAGACCAGAGAGAGACCAGAGAGCGACCAGAGAGAGACCAGAGAGAGAGACCAGAGAGGGACCAGAGAGAGACCAGAGAGGGACCAGAGAGAGACCAGAGAGGGACCAGAGAGAGACCAGAGAGAGACCAGAGAGAGACCAGAGAGGGACCAGAGAGAGACCAGAGAGGGACCAGAGAGAGACCAGAGAGAGACCAGAGAGAGACCAGAGAGAGACCAGAGAGAGACCAGAGAGAGACCAGAGAGGTACCAGAGAGAGACCAGAGAGGGACCAGAGAGAGAGACCAGAGAGAGACCAGAGAGAGACCAGAGAGAGACCAGAGAGAGACCAGAGAGAGACCAGAGAGAGACCAGAGAGAGACCAGAGAGGGACCAGAGAGGGACCAGAGAGAGACCAGAGAGGGACCAGAGAGGGACCAGAGAGAGACCAGAGAGAGACCAGAGAGAGACCAGAGAGAGACCAGAGAGAGACCAGAGAGAGACCAGAGAGAGACCAGAGAGGGACCAGAGAGAGACCAGAGAGAGACCAGAGAGAGACCAGAGAGAGACCAGAGAGAGACCAGAGAGGGACCAGAGAGAGACCAGAGAGAGACCAGAGAGAGACCAGAGAGAGACCAGAGAGGGACCAGAGAGAGACCAGAGAGGGACCAGAGAGAGACCAGAGAGAGACCAGAGAGAGACCAGAGAGAGACCAGCGAGAGACCAGCGAGAGACCAGAGAGAGACCAGAGAGAGACCAGAGAGGGACCAGAGAGGGACCAGAGAGGGACCAGAGAGAGACCAGAGAGAGACCAGAGAGAGACCAGAGAGGGACCAGAGAGGGACCAGAGAGGGACCAGAGAGAGGCCAGAGAGGATCTTCTGGTCTGATCCAAAACGTGCAGCGTGAGACAAAAACCGCCTCCAGCTCCAAACACTTTAAACTGAGAATTCATCAAGCGCCAGACATAGTTCAGAAACTGCTCTGTGGAAGAAGGAGACCAGAGGGAGAGACCAGAGAGAGACCAGAGAGAGATCACAGAGAGACCAGAGAGAGAGACCAGAGAGACCAGAGAGAGAGACCAGAGAGAGAGACCAGAGAGAGACCAGAGAGAGACCAGAGAGAGATCAGAGAGAGATCACAGAGAGACCAGAGAGAGAGACCAGAGAGAGACTAGAGAGAGACCAGAGAGAGAGAGACCAGAGAGAAAGAGAGCAGTGTTTACAGACATCACACACCAACACTGCTCAACAGCCCCAGTGTGAGAGGGGGGGGGGAGCATCAGGCTGTGGGGCTGCAGATCTTCAGCAGGGACAGGGACAAGTGTCAGAGTTGTTGTTGCTGATGTTCATTAGGACAAAACATAAAGCGATACAATGGACTGGTGCTCATTCTAGATCATGCTAATTTGCTAGTTCAATGCTAAACCGCTAGTTCTGTGCTAACCGGCTAGCTCAGTGCTAACCGCAAATTCAATGAAGCCCAACAACGAAGTGCTCACGGTAAAGTTTGGCTCCTTTCTCTGGCTCCTATTGACTTCCAGCTCAGAAACATTTGTGTTTGGACTGTGATCCTGCTGTTTATGTGTGATGTTGTCTTTGTAAATCCAAATATGACCTAACAACTGTCCAATCAGGAGCCTTCAGCAGTGAATATTGCGAGGAACAGACCAGCGCCGCTCCTGATTGGCTCTTTTGTTGCCAGGAGGTTATTGTGAGAGAATTGGAGTCTGTTAGAAGTGGAACTATTTCTGTTTCTTTTGAGCAGCAGTCTGGCTAGCATTCTGAGAAGGTCCTGGGCTTGAATCCCGGTCAGTGCCTTTCTGAGTAGAGTTTTCATGTTTTCTCCGCGTCTGCGTAGATTTCCTTCGTGTGTTCCGGTTTCCCCTACAACTAAAAACACGTACAATGAGACTTCCGGTTATGGCGGCCATGTGAGAAGACGTGTTTTCCTCCGCTCCGCTATTTGTGCTACTTTCTGATACAAAACTTTTTTCTTAGATGCTAAATGTGATTTATCATTACTCCTAACTCTCAAGGATGCCTCCAAAAGCGATCAAAACTCCGCAGGATGTCAACGAAAAGGCAAAACAACCCAAGCTAACAGACTACGCTCTCCGTGATCAGCAAAAAGCTAATGCTAACGATAGCAGCGCCACTGCACAGTTCTATTTCATCCTTCCTGACCGCCAGAGGCGGTGCTTAAGCACTGGATGATCATCCTCGCGCATGCACAGATCGAGAGTCAAATAACAACAAAGTCACCCGTGACCTCCGGTAGCTCACGCGAGAGTCTATAAAGCCACGTGACACCGGAAGCACAGTCCCTTTTCACTTTCTCGCATGCAGGTTGTATGAGTCTGGCTGAAGCTAACTGATAGCTGTTTGTGCCTGTTGTTCGCGCCGCTTGCTGCCTGTAGCCCCGTGACTGCTCGTCGGTCGGTGCTGCGAGTTTCTCGCCCTCCGTGGGCTGCGCAAGCCGCGCTGCTTGCCTCTGGTGAGTGTTTGTTTTGCTTATTCGCCGTGACTTGTGCTCGGTTGTTTTTCGTTACTTCTTATAATTGGGGGGTTACTAGTGGCGTTTCTGCTCGACCCGACCCTGTTATCTGGCTGTTTACCTGCGCGTATTCAGAGTGTGTTTGGTGGGTTACCAGTGGCGTTCTGCTCGACCTGACCCTGTGTCTTGTTAATTACCTTGTTAATTATTTGTTAATTTCTGTCGGTCACTGGTGGCGTGTCTGCTCGACCTGACCCTGTTGAATTGGCTGTTGCCTGCGCGTGTTCCACGTGTTTCTGCGGGTTGTAAGTGGCGTCTCTGCTCGCACTACCCTACTATATTGGTTGTTCCCTGCACGTGTACGGCGTTCGGTGGGTCACTAGTGGCGTCTCTGCTCGACCTGACCTTGCTGTATTGGTTGTTCCCGGCACGTGTACGGCGTTCGGTGGGTCACTAGTGGCGTCTCTGCTCGACCTGACCCTGCTGTATTGGTTGTTCCCTGAACCTGTGAGGCGTTCGGTGGGTCGCTAGTGGCGTCTCTGCTCGACCTGACCCTACCGGGAGTGCCCCTGTACTTGGCGGCGACTGCTCCTGCGCGTTAGCTCGCTGGGATGCTTGAGCCGTTGGCCTGCCAGTCCTGTCTGGCCCCGATGCAGCAGGACGATGGCCATGTGCTGTGTCCCTCCTGTCTGGGTGTGGGCCACCTGCGGGAGGCGCTAACCGAGCGTGCATGTCCCGATTGTGCGGTAATGCCCTGGCCGGTGCGCGTGGCCCGCCTGTCGGCCCTGGACGGACATTTCAGTGGCGATTCTGGGGACTGTGAGTCTGCCCTGTTGGTTGACCGACCCCCTGGTCGCAAACGTGAGAGCGCCCGGGGTGATGACCCTCCGCGGAAGAAGTCGAAGTCCTCTGGTCGCGGGGTTCTGACTTCGAAGGTCGATTCGCTTTCTGTGGAGTTGGCTCAGTTGCGGACCCTCCTTCATGACCTTCAGGCTGGTACTGGCCAGTCGATGGCCCGACCGGTCTCGGTCCCTTTGTCGGTGTGCGATGAGGATGATGCTCTCTCGGTGGCTGCATCTGACACACATTTTCGGCCGGGCTCTGATGTTCTGAGCTCCAGGGTCTCGGAGTCTGGTTCGGTGGGTTCTGTCGGGTCTCCGTCGGTTTCCGATGAGCCCGTGACTGCGGCGATCCGAACGGCTCTGGCGCATTTGAAGCTGGATGTGCCTCAGTGCGATGCGGGGCCCTCGAGTGCCTTCTTTCGCCGCCAGTCTGCGTCCTCGGGGTTCTCTGTTCCTCCTTCGGCGGAATATGTCAAGGAGCTACATGCCTGTTGGACTGACACGAGGGTTTTTTCTAGGCCCAATTCGGACGGTCGGGCCCTGGCTTCTATGCAGGCGCCTGACAAAGTTGGCCTGGGGCATATGCCGGCGGTGGAGCCTGCCATTGCCTCCTTGATTGTACACCCTGAAGAGGCTCTGCGCACTAATGCCCGGTGCCCTCGGCCGCAGTGTCGGGCCACAGATGACCTGCTCTGCAAGGCCTATGACATGGGGGCCCGCATGGGCCGCATTGGGAACTCCCTCTCTCATCTGCTGTTGGGGCTGTCCGCTTCTCTGGAGGCTGTCACATTGGACCAGTCCACGCAGGGGATGGTGGATGCTTCCTTGCAGGCTTTTGCCTTCATGTCTAGGGAACTGGGGCGTCTCCTCTCTACGCTGGTTCAGACTCGCCGCCAGGTGTGGTTGGCGCAGTCCCCTCTCTCCGAGGCCAGCCGCAGAGTGTTGAGGAGCGTTCCTGTGCTCCCTGGAGAGCTGTTTGGCTCGGCTGCCATTGCGGCTCTGGAGCGCACGGTCCAGGCCACTCAGACCCGGCAGCAGTTGGTGGGACTGCACAGGCATCCCCCGCGTGCGTCCGCTTCTGCTGCCCCTGTGCGCGGGCGGGTGGCCCCGCCCCGGAGTTTTTCTGTGCCCCGGACGGTGGATGGGCCGTCGGCTCATGGGGCTCGGCGGGGGAACTTTCCCCCGGCTCAGGCTCCACTGCGTCCCAGTCGTCGCCCCCCCAGGCCCACTAAAGGCCGGGGTGCCCTCCGGTGAGGCGCCGGGGCCGGTGGTGGGACGGTTTACCCCGGGACAACTTGGTTACTGGAGGGCCCAATCCCCCGATGCATGGGTTGTGGCCACTTTGTCCGTGGGGTATCGTCTCCAGTTCCGCCGCCGGCCTCCTGTTCCCGGCCGGGTCCTTGTGACTGTCATCCAGGACCCGGTCAGGGCGCAGGCACTTGTCCGGGAGATTCGTACTCTACTGGACAAGGATGCCATCGTGCCTGTCGACCCCCTGCTGGATCCAGGGGGCTTTTATTCCCGTTATTTTCTTGTACCGAAAAAGACCGGCGACTTGCGACCGGTCTTGGACCTGAGGCGTCTGAATGTTTTCTTGAAGGTCCTCCCTTTCAAGATGTTGCGTGTCCGGCAGGTCCTCCAGGCGGTGTCCCCTGGGGACTGGTTCACGTCGATAGACCTGAAGGACGCCTACTTTCACGTCCCGATTGCTCCTCAGCATTGCCGGTTCCTGCGTTTTGCCTTTCAAGGGAGGCACTTCCAGTTCAGGGTGCTTCCTTTCGGCCTCTCGCTCTCTCCTCGGGTCTTTACGAGATGCGTGGCGGCGGCTCTTTCCCCGTTGCAGGCCAGGGGGTTGAGGATCCTGCCCTATCTGGACGATTGGCTGATCTGTGCCCCCACTCGCGAGCAGTCTCTGCGGGATACGCAGGCTGTGATAGAGCACGTGACCAGGTTGGGTCTGCGAGTGAACCTGGCAAAGAGCAATGTGGTGCCGTCTCAGCAGGCTTTGTTCCTGGGCATGGCTCTGGATTCCCTGTCTATGTCCGCCCGCCCCTCGCCTCGACGTGTCGGGGACATTCGGGCGTTGCTCCCGGGCTTCCGTCGAGGACGGTCGCTCCCTTACCTGGCGTTCCTCCGGCTCCTGGGCATGCTGATTGCAGCCTCGTCTGTGGTCCCCCTGGGTCTTTTGTCCTTGCGCCCGCTGCAGATGTGGCTCAATGGCCTGGGGCTGGACCCGGCCAATCCTGCTCACAGACGTCGGCGGTTACTGGTGTCTCCTCGGTGTATGGAGTCACTGTCCCGGTGGCGCGACGAGGCGTTTGTGCTGACGGGCGTCGCGCTGGGTCCCCTGCCGTCCCGCCGGGAGGTGGTGCATACGGACGCGTCCCTGACAGGGTGGGGCGCAACGTGGCAGGGGCGTGCGGTTCAGGGCGTCTGGCCGGTGCGGCAGAGGGGGCTCCATATCAACGTCCTGGAGCTCCTGGCCGTTCAGCTTGCGCTGCGCCATTTCCTGCCGGTCTTGCGGGGGCGGCATGTGTTGGTGCGGTCGGACAACACCAGTGTGGTCTATTTCATCAACCACCAGGGGGGAACTCGGTCGGAGTGCTTGCTGGCAGTGGCACGAGGGCTGTTGACTTGGGCCTATCCCCGTCTTGCGGGTTTGACCGCGATGCACATCCCAGGGACTCTGAATGTGTCGGCGGATTTCCTGTCGCGCCACGTTTCGCTGCCGGGCGAGTGGCGGCTACACCCGGAGGTAGTGGTCTCCATTTGGGGGTTGTTCGGCCGGGCGAGGGTGGATCTCTTTGCCTCTCAGGGAACGACTCATTGCCCGCTGTGGTTCTCCCTGTTGGAGTCCACCGGTCCCCTGGGTCAAGACGCGCTGGCTCACGACTGGCCCAGGGTTCTGCTGTACGCGTTCCCGCCGTTCCCTCTGATCCATCAGACGCTGCTCCGGGTCCTTCAGGAGGGCCACAGGATGATACTGGTGGCCCCGTATTGGCCGGGGAGGACATGGTTTCCCTTGCTGCTCAGGCTCTGCTGCGGCTTGGCGAGACCCCTTCCCTCCAGGCGGGATCTCCTGTCTCAACTGGGGGGCCGGCTTCTCCATCCGGACCCCGGCCGCCTGCGGCTTTGGGTGTGGCACCTCCGGGGACTGGTTTAGCGTTTACAGCCTATACTGGGGAGGTTGGCCGCACCATGTGCAATGCCCGGGCTCTGTCCACACGCCGGCTGTATTCCTGTAAGTGGAACGTGTTCGACGGGTGGTGTCGTGGCAGGGGACTCGACCCGCGTCTCTGCTCGGTGACGTCAATACTGACCTTCCTTCAAGAACTGCTCAGTAAAGGCCGTTCTCCGTCCACCCTGAAGGTATACGTTGCTGCAATTTCGTGTGGGCACGCTGGGTTTGGTGGGACTAGTGTCGGTCGTGTTACTGACGTTTCACTGTTTTTGAAAGGTGCCCGCCGGTTGCACCCGCCCTGTCGTCCTGTGGTGCCGGCTTGGGACCTCTCGGTTGTCCTTGATGCCCTGCGTTCCCCGCCATTTGAGCCTTTGGGGGAGATTGCCCTCAAGTGGCTGTCTATGAAGACAGCGTTTCTCCTGGCTATGGCCTCCGGACGGCGGGTGAGTGAACTCCATGCTCTGTCGGTGACCGAGGCCTGTTGTCATTGGCATCCTGACGGCTCGGGTGTGTCTATGTGGCCGGATGTGTCCTTTGTCCCGAAGGTGTCTTCTGGTCGGTATGACGGGCCCCTTCAGTTGGCCCGTTTTGGTTCTGGTGAGCCCCCTGACCCTCTGTGCCCTGTTCGTGCACTGGAGGTGTACATTCGCTCCACGGCCTCGATAAGGCGTTCAGACGCCCTGTTTGTCTGCTGCGCCGGCCCTCGCGTTGGTCGGGCTCTGTCCAAGCAGCGTCTCTCCCACTGGGTCGTGGGGGTTGTGACAGAGGCCTATGCCTTGCGGGGGCTGCCGTTACCGCCTGGGGTGAGATGCCATTCTACGAGGGGCATGTCAACTTCGTGGGCTGCTGTGAGTGGTGTGTCGTTGGACGTCATCTGTGCGGCGGCGTCATGGTCGTCCCCAAGCACCTTCGCCAGGTTTTATCGGGTTAATGTTGCCGCCCCGCACCCCCTGCAGGGGGTTCTGCGGCGCCGCTCATCCGTTTCACAGTAAGGTGAGGTTCTGGTTGGTTTCCTCGTGACCTTGCTGATATTCGTCATCCAGTGCTTAAGCACCGCCTCTGGCGGTCAGGAAGGATGAAATAGAACGAGAGTTACGACTGTAACTACGGTTCTATGAATCCTGGATGACCGCCAGAGCGCCCGGTCCCTCGGAATCCTTGTGCAAGAAAGGTTCTAGGGACTGTGCTTCCGGTGTCACGTGGCTTTATAGACTCTCGCGTGAGCTACCGGAGGTCACGGGTGACTTTGTTGTTATTTGACTCTCGATCTGTGCATGCGCGAGGATGATCATCCAGTGCTTAAGCACCGCCTCTGGCGGTCATCCAGGATTCATAGAACCGTAGTTACAGTCGTAACTCTCGTTAGCTGGGGCTACAGGTGCGGAGGGGAAATCTCAGGACAGTAAGGTGGATGAAATTCTAGCTATCGTCACCACTATCAAAACAGACCTGGACAGCATTCGTGGAGAGATGAAGGACTGTGTGAAAAGAGTTAATGAAGCTGAAACCCGCATTTCTAATGCGGAGGACGAAGTGGAGATCCTGCGGGCTAAAACACGTGCTATGGAAGCGAAACAGAAAGTGCTTGAGGAAAAAATGCTGGATTTGGAGTCGCGGTCCAGGCGCAACAACTTGAGACTCGCTTTTCTGCCAGAGGGGTCTGAAGGACGAGACCCCTGTAAGTTCTTGGAAAAGTGGCTACCGGAGACATTTGGTCGTGAAATCTATGCTACTCCCTTTATCATTGAGAGAGCCCACAGGATCGGTCCGAGACGGGTCAACAATGAAGCGCCCCGTGTTCTGATCATGAAATTCCTTAACTATAGGGATAAGATGGCTACAGTTACTGCGGCGAGAGCAAAAGGGAACATTCACTACGAGGAGCAACAAGTACGGTTCTATCCTGATCTTGCTGCGGAGGTACACCAGCAACGCAAACTGTTTGATCCCATCCGCGAAGAGCTGCGCAAACTGGGACTAAGACACGGACTACTACACCCGGCAAAGCTGCTGGTGACTCAAGATGGAAAGACTTTTGCCTTCAAAACACCAGCGGAGGCTTGGAATTTCATACGTAAGACCCAGAATGTGGAAGATCCGTAAGGTTGTAATCCATGCCATTATTTGTTATGTTTGTAAGTAGTGTTTCATTATTATTTATTTTTGTTAATGTTATATGTCTACTTAATCACTACTATACATTTAATACAACCAAAGGACAGCAGCTAGGATATACTAATGTGAACAAAAGCACGTATAGCAGCGGTTTGCATTTGTTTTTGAGACTAAAGGTTAGACTGCTCCTCACACAGTGTGGATCGGTTGCATGCGATGACTGAAGATGCATCAAGGAGGGAGGGGGGCCCACGGGCGGGGGGGTTGGAGTGTAGTTCTGTTTTGGGGTGTTATACACAGGTTTGTTATGTTCGATGTTATGCTTCTCTCAAAATCTTACTTATGTCTACTGGTAACTCTGTAACAACTGTTAACAGGAAGGTTGCATTAATACTTTTGCTTTACAACAAACTTTAAAGTATTAACATGGCACAAGGAGTAAATCTCAATTTTGTAACTTGGAATTGCAGGGGGCTCCAACGTTATAAAAAGGTTAAACAGGTCATGAGCAAACTAAAAAATATGGATTCCAATGTAATATTTTTACAAGAGACTCATTTGATGGAGGATGATGAAAAAAGGATCAGAAGAAGGTGGCGGGGTAATATATATACATCTGCATTTTCCTCTCGTGCAAGAGGAGTAATGATACTTATTCATGAAACTGTTCCATTCCAGGTAAACAATATTATCAAAGATAAGAGGGGTAGATATTTAATTATTCAAGGTTCACTATTAACAGAAAACATAAATTTAGTCAATGTGTATGGTCCCAATATCGATGACTTTTCTTTCTATGAAGACTTGTTTCTTCTGCTTTCAACTCTGTCGGGACATCATATAATAGCAGGAGACTACAATTGCACGTTAGAACCAAGGTGGGACCGTTCAACGGGAGTAGACCAGACGCATAATAACTGTAGATCAACTATAAAACGATTCATGAATGACCTAAAATTAACAGATATTTGGAGAACACTAAATCCACAAAGCAAATCATACTCATGTTACTCTGCAACATTCCAAACATACTCACGTATAGATTATTTTTTAATATCAGCAGATTTGATACCAAAAATTAAAAGTAGTTCATATGATAATATTGCTATATCAGATCATGCACCTTGTAAACTAGTTTACCGAGATGATGATATCACTTGTGATCCACCGAGATGGAGGTTTCAGCACAAATGGTTACAAGATGAAGAATTCGTAAAATTTATAGGAAGTCAAATTGATGAGTATTTTTTAATTAACAAAAATCAAACATCGGCAGGAATCAGATGGGACGCTTTTAAGGCATTCCTCAGAGGACACATTATTAGTTATACTGGTCGAAAAGCTAAAAAAGCTAAACAAGAGCTAAAACGCCTGGAAAGTAATATCAATAAAGCCCAAGAGAAAGTATTTCAGAACAATGATCCTGTGGCGGCAAAAGAACTTCTACTTCTGAGAGCAGAATATGAAAAACAATCAAGCTTTAAAGCTGCATCCAGTCTCTTACGGTTAAAGCAGTCATTCTACGAACAAGGAGACAGAGCTGGAAAGCTATTATCGTGGCAAATAAAGCAACTTGAATCTAAAACAACAATTACCACTTTAGAAAATAAGGGTCAAACAATAGTCAGCCCAAAAGAGATTAATAATACATTTAAAGAATACTATCAAAATTTGTACAATACAGAAACAATCTGTGACATTCAGATTATGAATGCAGTCTTGGATAGATTAAATATTCCAACTATCTCAGAAGAGCAAAAAAATGAACTAGAATTAGAGATGACAAAAGAAGATATTTCAAGTGCCATCGACGCAATGAAATTAGGCAAACGGGCGGGCCCAGATGGCATCCCTATTGATATCTACAAAAAATTTAAAGATAAACTGCTAACACCACTGCTAGATATGATAACAGAAACATTTGAAAGAAATTGCCTCCCACTGTCCTTAAATGAAGCATTAATAGTTCTACTGCCAAAACCCGGTAAACCTCCGACAAAATGTGAAAACCTGAGACCCATCAGTCTTTTGAACTCTGACCTCAAAATAATTTGTAAAATATTGGCAAGGCGACTTCAGAATGTCCTTCCTAATGTTATAAATACTGATCAAAATGGGTTCATACGTGGAAGACAAGGTTTTCACAATGTGAGAAGGGTTATAAATGTTCTTCATTACAAAAAAGAGGAAAAGGACTGTGCACTTCTTTCTCTCGACGCAGAAAAGGCCTTCGATAGGGTAGAATGGCCCTATCTTTTTAACATTTTAGATAGATTTGGCCTGGGAAGCAATTTTACTAAATGGATAAAAATACTTTACAAAAATCCAACTGCAGAAATTTTAACCAACAGACATTTTTCAAAACCATTTCAAATAAAAAGAGGCTGTCGTCAGGGCTGCCCTCTGTCTCCCTTGCTTTTCTCCTTAGCAATAGAGCCTTTTGCATCAGCGATACGTTCTCACTCACAAATATCAGGAATAAAAGTAGGTCAGCACGAACATAAGATCGCATTATTTGCTGATGACGTCATATTATTTTTATCAAAACTTACGTCCTCAATCCCGGCAGTTTTGGAAGTAATACAATTATTTGGGGATATCTCAGGATATAAAGTGAATGAAACAAAATCTTCAATGTTATTATTAAATACAATGGAAAGAAAGCACCCCAATGCCCAAATTCTTACTTATAAATTCAAAATAGTAGAACAATTTGAATATTTGGGAATTCTAATCTTACCAAGCACAGAAAAAATGGTTAGCGCAAATTATGACAGGCTTAAAGAAGAAATTAAAACATCTGTAGACCGATGGAAGTCATTGCCTCTGTCTATTATGGGAAGAATAAATACCTTAAAAATGATTATATTGCCAAAATGTTTGTACTTATTTCAAAATATTGCTTTACCCCCTCCTTCTGACTTGTTTGCCTGGATAAAAAGAACAATTTTAAGTTTGGTATGGAACAATGGAAAATCAAAAATTCGTCTCTCTCTTTTGTACATGCCATTCGATGGTGGAGGGTTGAAATGTCCCAATTTCCTGTGGTATTATTGGGCTGCACAACTGCGCTCCATGGCCTTCTACTTCAATAACGACAACAATAACCCACACTGGGTAGAAATGGAAGGTCAACATTTAAAATTACCCTTGCACACATTTTTTTATTCGGACACAAAAAAACAATTATTAAAACAAATAACAAATCCTCTTCTGAAACAAATGGTGCAGGTCTGGCATGATGTCAGAAAACATCTCAAAGATACACAAACATTATCGCAATTAAGTCCGATATGGGGTAACCAGCTGTTTACTCCTGGAAGAGCAGATGCCACTTTCAAAATATGGGCATCTAAGGGACTAGGGACGGTTGGGGATCTCTACCCTCCACGGTCTGATAACTTCATGACTTTTGGAGAACTCAAGGTTAAGTTCAATCTTGACAAAAAACATTACTTTAAATACCTGCAACTGAGAAGTTTTGTAAATGGGTATCAAAGCAACCTACAAAAGATCCCACTAACACAGCTAGAAAATATACTATTAAAGAATAAATTAAGAAAAGGTATAATCTCAGAATTCTACATCCTACTACAAACAAATTCAAATGAAAATTCAAATAGAAAATTATTATCCTGGAACGATGATTTAAATACTAAAATCAGTGAGCAAGAATGGGGAAAAGTTTGCAAAAAATCTCAAGAAATATCTATTAATAGCCGACTAAGAATATTACAATTTAAATGGATACATCGTGTGTACACAACACCTGTTAAATTGAATAAATACAATAAGAACATTCCAGATATCTGTGTAAAGTGTGGCTTAAAAGGAACGTTATTACATTGTATGTGGGAATGCAGGCAGATCAAAAAATTTTGGTTAGAAGTAAAAGATCAAATAGAGAAAATAATATCAAAAAAGATTACCTTGGAACCCTCATTGTTTATACTGGCTCTATACCCAGAGAAACACAACTTCAGCAAAACTGACTTAATTCTTATTGATATAAGCTCATTAATGGCCAAGAGATGTATTGCTCTGACCTGGAAAAGTGTTAATGGACCAAGCGCCTCCCAGTGGCTAAAACAAATGCTCTCCTGCCTTCCATTGGAAAGAATAACATACATACGAAAAGCCAAACAACACATATTTGAAAAGATTTGGAGGCCATTTATTGATTTCATAAAAGATTTGGACTCTTCTGATGACCTTATTGACTTTTAATCCCCTACAGAAAGCATTCATGTTACCAGATACAATATCACAAGGAGAAACTGTTTTGTTTTGTTCTTTTACGTTAGCTTAATCATATACTAGACTAAAAGTTTGATAAACATCTTCTTTATTCTAGATCTTGCCACTTCATTGTTTTATTTTATTTTTCTGTAAAGAAATGCCATGCAAGATACATTTTGTAACAATGTTTATAAAAGCTGTACATGATAAAATGTGAATAAAAATACACGTACAATAGATCTGTGCCTCCTGTAGGCGCCCTGCTCCATCTCTGTGTGGAGTCAGAAACAAATGACCACAATTAAAGCGTTTTGTGATTCTGGTCTGTGAAAAGCGTTATATAAATAAAGATTAATTACTAGTTAATTTCTGTTTTAGAACTCTCCTTCTGTGATGTGGATGTAAAAGACCTCAACAATGGTGAGTCTTTGTGTGTGTGTGTGTGTGTGTGTGTGTGTGTGTGTGTGTGTGTGTGTGTGTGTGTGTGTGTGTGTGTGTGTGTGTGTGTGTGTGTGTGTGTGTGTGTGTGTGTGTGTGTGTGTGTGTGTGTGTGTGTGTGTGTGTGTGCGTGCGCGTGTGTGTTTGTGTGTCGCTGTGTATGTGTGTGTACTGATGCGTATACCCTTGTGTTGCAGAGTGTGGAGCTGAATCCCAGGTTCTCAGAGTCGCTGGTTCTGGACGACTCGACTCGAGGAGTGGTCATCACCGACATCAAGGACGACAGAGTGGCCCAGAACACAGGCCTACAAGCAGGTACTGCTGCTGGGACTACTGCTGCTATAGCAGGGCCTGGTTAGGACAGTTGGGTCCAGGTCTTGCCTCTGGGTCTCACTCTGGTCTCTCTCTTGTTGCTGGTGATGTTGGTTGAGTCTGTTCCTTCTGGTCCTCAGGAGATGAGATTGTGGCGGCCACCATCCACCTGGACCATCTGAACAAGGAGCAGGTTCTGTCCATCCTGAAGGCTATGGAGCCCTACGACAACAACATAAGAGTCCTCACCAAAAAGGAGCTCGGGGGCAGCGCCAACATTAGCCTGGATGGGGTGAGGAAGGGGTGAGGGACAGGAGGGAGGGGGTGAGGAGCTGACGTTCCTGGGATGTATTGATGGTTCCTTTGCCTCAGTGCAGGTTAAAGAAACACTGTCCCTTAAAGCTGCAGCTTCTGCGGCGTCACTGATGGTTTTGTGTTTGTGAAAATGTGCCTTTTATTGTGTGTTTACTCCAACAACATCAGTGTAACACTGACACTTTTACTAAAGTCAGAAGCAATATTTTGTCTCTCTGGTCTCTCTCTCTCTCTCTCTGCTCTTTCTATTCAGTCTCTCGGGTCTATGGTCTCTCTCTAATCTCTCTCTGGTCTCTCTCTCTGGTCTCTCTCTCTGGTCTCTCTCTGGTCTCTCTCCCTGGTCTCTCTCTCTGGTCTCTCTCTCTGGTCTCTCTCCCTGGTCTCTCTCTCTGGTCTCTCTCTCTGGTCTCTCTCTGGTCTCTCTCTGGTCTCTCTCTGGTCTCTCTCTGGTCTCTCTCTGGTCTCTCTCTGGTCCATCTCTGTAATCCAATAATCCAAAACTTTGATGTCTCTGTTTTCCATAGAAGTCCCCCTCGATGTCAGTGAATGGTCTGGACCTGAACGGAGACCTGAGTGCAGGACTACCCAAACTCAACGGAGGGGTCCCAAGTCTGGGTCTGTCCGGTCCAAACTTGAAGACTCCAGATTCTGGTCTGAGTCTGTCCGGTCCAAACCTGAAGACCCCAAATTCTGGTCTGAGTTTGTCGGGTCCTGAGATAAACGGAGACCTGAGCGCTCCAAAGACCTCACTGAATCTCCAAACCCCAGATACACCGGCCACAGGCTTCAATTTCAAAGCCCCAAAGTTCAGCATGCCGGACTTCAACCTTCCCAAACGCTCAGTTCCAGATGTAGACCTCGATGTTCCGGACATTGATGTTCCGGGTCTCAGCGCAGACCTCAAAGCCCCTGAACTAAGCGCTCCGAAGCTTAGCGCAGACCTCAGCACTCCAAACCTATCTGCGCCCGAGCTCGACCTGAAGCCCGCAGACCTGGATCATGGCGTCAACTGGCCGCACCGCAAGTGGAAGGTGAAGGGGAAAGTGCCAGATCCGAGCATAGACGTAAACGCGCCTGAAATAGACAGCCCCAAAGTCTCGCTCGACGGCGACCTGAACGGTGGGGTAAACTGGCCCCATCGGAAGTGGAAGAAACCGAAGGGGCTTAAACTCGACGCAGACACAGATTTGAATATGCCCAAAATTGATGCGAATCTAGAAGCTCCCAATGCAGACGTCAATCTTCCGGATGCTAACGTGAAGGGCGACATTAACTGGCCGCATCAGAATTGGAAAAAGCCTAAACTCCCAAAGGCAGAGCTGAATGCAGACGCGGATCTGTCTCTACCTAAAGTTGACGCAGAGATAAACGCGCCAAAAGCAGAAGTGGATCTCCCAGACGCTAACGTGAAAGGAGACATTAACTGGCCGCATTTGAATTGGAAAAAGCCTAAACTCCCAAAAGCTGATTTAAACGCAGACGCGGATCTGTCTCTCCCTAAAGTTGACGCAGAAATAAATGCTCCAAAAGCCGATCTTAACGGGCCAAAAATCAGATTTCCAACGCTGAAAAAAAAGAAATTTAACGTGAACGCGGATTTGCCCGATGCGTCATTGAATGCTCCAAACCTGGAGTTCGACGCGACTAAGTTAGAGGGAGGGGGAGAGCTGCCAGACGCCAGCCTCCAGGGTCCCAACGTGGACTTGAACGGCCCTGACCTGAAGCCAAAATGGTGGAAGTTTGGGACTTGGAAGAAGAAGGACGTGGACACACAGATAAATTCTCCCGATCTGAATTTACCAAACATCGACGGAGATGTTAAGATCGAGGCGCCAGATGTAAATGCAGACTTGAAAGCACCGGCTGTAGATATAGATGCGCCAAGAGGAAATTTTAAATTGCCAAATCTAAAACTGCCCAAGATTAAAACAAAAGATCTGGATGCAGAGATAGAAGCTCCAGATCTGAACGCTCCCAAAATAGATGCAACAATAGACGCTCCACATCTTAACGCGGAGCTACCGGAAGTGAAGAAACCAAAATTCAAGCTGTTCGGGCTGAACGGGCCACGCGTCAAAGCAGACACCGACTTGGACCTGAAAGGGCCCAACATAGACGCAGACGTAAACGCTCCCAACATGAGTGTCAATTTACCAGACGGCAACCTGGACGCACCGAGCCTCAATGCCGACGCCAACATGGGCAGCAAAATCAACTTCCCTACAATCAACTGGCCCAAAGTCAAAACGCCGAGTCTGGACGCAGAAGCTCCAGATTTGAGCCTGAAATCCTCCGACCTGAATCTGGAGGCCCCTAAACTCAGCGGTGATTTAGATGGGGCTAAAGTGGAGCTCCCAGATGCAGATTTTGACGCTCCTTCTGGGAAATTCAGATTACCGAAGATAAAATGGCCAAAAAAGTCAATTGACACGGATTTGGACGTGGCGCCTCCAGACGTGGATCTGAAAACACCAAAGTTAGACACAGATCTTGATGTGAATTTGCCCAAAGTTGACGCAGACGTAGACACGCCCAGATTCAAACTGCCCAACCTCAAATGGCCCAAAAAGTCTATAGACGCAGATCTGAAAACCCCGGATCTGAAACTCGGAGCACCAGAGATCGATGGTAAATTATCAGCTCCAAAAGTGGATCTGGAAACCCCAGACTTAGCGGCAGACGTCAACCTAAAGCCTCCAGCAGGGGGCATTAAACTCCCGTCCTTCAGTCTCCCAAAACCAGCCGCCGACATCAACCTACCAGACATGTCCGCTCCCAGTTTGGATGCTGGACTTTCGGCGCCAAAAGTTGATGCCAGTTTGCCGAATTTTAGTTTGCCTGAGGCTGATTTGAGTTTACCCAGAGTAGACGTTAACGGACCCTCCTCTTCCGGCCTTAAACTTCCAAACCTCAATCTGGGCGCGCCCAAAATCAATGCAGATTTATCCGCTCCAAACTTAAACGCCAATCTCCCGTCAGCAGATCTGTCCTCGCCGACACTTGATGCAAACATTGGAGGATCTAAGTTACCTCACTTCAAAATGCCTTCTCTCAATCTGTCCGGTCCTGACCTGGAACCTCCCAGCGCCGATGCTAGCCTCTCTGCGCCCAGGATGGATGTGAGAGCTCCAGAGATCGATGCGAGTGTTTCCAGTGTTGATGCCAGCGTTGAGAAGCCAAAGCTGAATTTCAAGTGGCCCAAGATG
The DNA here is from genome assembly GCA_964034765.1 of Knipowitschia caucasica. Classification (NCBI taxonomy): domain Eukaryota; kingdom Metazoa; phylum Chordata; class Actinopteri; order Gobiiformes; family Gobiidae; genus Knipowitschia; species Knipowitschia caucasica. The sequence goes on from OZ035835.1 coordinate 36,949,294, forward strand.
AACTTAGGCAGAACCAAAAGCACCGAGCTCGAGGCAGAATTACCCAAAATCGATGGTGAAATTGAAACTCCAAATCTGACGACGCCGGATGTTAGCGCTAGCGTAGATAGCCCTTCACTGGAGCTGGGTGCGGCGGGGGGCGTGGATGCTGAGGCTAAAGGCTCCAAGCTGAAGCGTCTGTTCAATTGGCGCTCGAAGACCAGAGACGAGGAGAGCAGCGGTGCTGAGTCGGACCGGGATCTGGGTGACACAGAGGTGCAGGTCCCGGCGTTTGTATTCCACAGACTCCCTGAGAACAAGCGTGACAACTTCGGGGTCTTAGACAGCATCAGCTTAGTCAGCCGCGACCTGGAGAACAAGGATTACGTGGTGAGCAAAGGGATCCGCCTGCCGTTTGTAAATGCAGCAGCGCCGACGGGGGAGAGAGTGGACATCTCTGAGCGCCTGAAGCTGTCGCGGGAGAAGTCCTCGTCCACATGCACGTCTCCCACCGACTCCAACCTGGAGCTAAACCTGGGCGGAGTAGGCGTAGCTGCAGAGGGCGGGGCAGGCGCAGCTGCGGAGGGTGGGCTCGGTGGCTCCATCCTGGGCCTCATCAGCGACAGAAGCGATGAAGACAAGAAGCTGTCAGTGGGTCTGACCAACATGCTCGGCCTCAACGTGGAGTGAAGCGACTGAAGTCAGGTCTCACTGAGTCTGACGCTTCACTGCCAAAGAAAAAGGGATTTAGTTTGAGATGAGTTTTACTTTATTGACCTGTAGGAAATGTGTCTTCTGGTCTTTCTCTGGTCTCCCTCTGGTCTCCTTCTGGTCTTTCTCTGGTCTCCCTCTGGTCTCCTTCTGGTCTTTCTCTGGTCTCCCTCTGGTCTCTCACTGGTCTCCCTCTGGTCTCCCTCTGGTCTCTTTCTGGTCTGCCTCTGGTCTCTCTCTGGTCTGCCTCTGGTCTCCCTCTGGTCTCTCTCTGGTCTCCCTCTGGTCTCTCTCTGGTCTGCCTCTGGTCTCTCTCTGGTCTGCCTCTGGTCTCTCTCTGTATGGTGTACAAACCTCTGTAGGTTTGAATGGAGCAGTGACCGAAATGAGACATGATCTTTTGAAACATGTGTAAATGGAACATTGTGTGTTTTGTTTTCCTGTAGTAGTCCCTTTGACCTCTGAAAGTGAGAGGACGGTGTTTAACGTGGGTTTCTGTGCGTCCCATATTCATGTCATTATTTTCTATTGTTTAACTGTATCTTATCTTATACTGTTTGTTTTTATATGTTTAAGTCTTGTTCTTATATTTGCATTTAGTGAAATATACATACAGCACAAAGATTATTAAAATTCTTAAAATTTATCATTTCTGACTTTTTAATGATGTTGTTTCTGCGTCTGTTTAACTTTAGTGTAACGTACAGAACCAGTCTCTATACTCTGTCTCTGGTTTCTCTCTCTCTGCTCTCCCTTTAGTCCCTCTCTGGTCTCTCTCTCTCTGGTTTCTCTCCCTGGTCTCTCTCTCTCTCTGCTCTCCCTTTAGTCCCTCTCTGGTCTCTCTCTTTAGTCTCTCTCTCTGGTTTCACTATCTGCCCAAAGAGGCAGATAGTGACCCACATGGATCTCTCTGACACAGAAGATGAAGACAGCATTGTGTATGATTTATTTTCATTTTACTTAAAGACTCTTTCTGTTCAAACTGAAAGTTACGAACTGCAGCTTTATTAGACATATATGGATAAACATATATAATGTATAATGCAAAACAGCAACAACAAAAGTCCATGACGTCGGTGTGAGATGGAGGCAGAGGGGGCAGAGACCGGCTCCCAATGCCAAGATGGACTTCACTGGAGGAGAAGCGGCTCCATTGCAAGCTCTGTACTCAGGCTCCACAAACAGCTGTGAGGCGGGTTGGTCTTTTGAAGATGTCATCAGACACACACACACACACACTGGGCCGGCCTGAGGCATGGGCCGTAAAGGCAAATGTTACGGGCCACCAGGGGGCGCCACGCCAGTGTCAGAAGTGGGAAAGAAATTAAAAAGTAACTTTAACTAGTTGGTAGTATCATTACATAATAATAATCCCACGCTAATTTGAATGCAAAGCAAAGCCTATCTAAAACAAAATAATATGTTTGTAAAGTTACGAAGTTACGCCCCCTCCCTTCCTTCACTGCGGTAAAGAGGACCAGCTTATTTACGGTAATAGTGGTCGGCATATTAAAAGTGGGTGGCCTCTTTTGGCTGTTACTTACGGTAAAAGTGGAAAGGGAAGCTGCGGGATGAACCTCCAAAATGCACTTTTTAAACTTAATTTTAAAAAATCTGGTTGCAGCCATAGACGTCGGAACTAGGGGTGCGGGGGGTGCGGCCGCACCCCCTCCGCGTGTGCCGGGAGCGAGAAGTTATCACTATCCTGCGTTCCTTGCAGCCCAAAACCCGCTCCATGCTGTCGGAGAAGCTTATGAAGCTCTGTCTGGCTAATATCTGTCGCAGCCTCTGAGCGCTCTTTCTCAGCCTTGCGCAGATTAGAGACCTGGCTACACCAGTGACGTGCGGTGGGGGATCAATCATGTGTTCATATGATTATACATCATATAAACCAACAGGACCTACAGGAACAGGAGCGGCTTATACACAATTTGTTTGGCTACAGCAGAATATGATTTAATGTCTGCATTGTTTTCTCATACAAAACGCAAACGTTTGTAAATAGTACAAAGTGTGTTATGGGCCTTACCTTAGGTATTAATGAACAGCACAGACCACTTCAGTTAGGACCAGTTTCATGTTTAAGTCCAGATAATAGTTTGAGCACAGACATGTAATCCTCCATTTGGAAATAAGTTCAATGAGTTTTAAAAAGTAAAAAAAACGGGTGTCTCCTCCGTAAACTCCGAGTTTTGCTGCAGCCGACTCCCGGGTAAATCCAATTTCTAAATTCAACCTTACCCTTCACCTCCTTTTCTTATGATTCATATCATCATTGGAAGCAAAACATTACTCTAAGTGCATTTTAAATTATCTTAAAATGTATTATAGGTATGTTAGCCAAACCTGTAGCTGCCCTTAGCAGAAGAAGAACAAGAAAGGAGCTTTCTGATGGAATTGGATGCAGCCAAAGTTTGGGCTCAAAAGCGCCCCCTTGAGGCTTTCCTCACTTACAAGCTGTGGTTGAGCGCGATTAAGACCCATATTTGCTTCAAAAACACAATTTATGAGCCATCCTCTTAAATGTAAACATGTTGATTGTAAATTAAATATTTTTGAACTTTTTAAACTGTGATAAACAGAGAAAACAGTTTGATAGCACCTCACAGGACTCTCCCTGTGAGCTGTTGCTTTTTACGTCTCCCAAGAGAGGCTCGCCTCACAGCACCGCTCTGTCAAATCTGCGATTTCAAGGTATAAATAAATGAAATAAGGCACAGCACAAATCACTTGATAAAGTGACCAAACGTCATTGTATCCATTTTATTACTTTTCTTTCTATGATCTTAGGTGAGGGCCTTGCCTGCCTCATCTGACCGCACGTCACTGGGCTACACAACACAATGAAGCCACCGGAGAGACTGACGCATGAATGCGTATTGAAAAAAAAAAAGTTCAGTTTGATAAGTGACTTCCTTGATATATATTGTTTATTTTGTTTTTCTTAACAATTAAGATGGTATGTTATTATCCAGTGTAATCCAAGTATGAGTCTCTCCCTCGACTCTCCCAACAAAAACCCGCCCCCCCTCTCAGAAAATAGTTCCGACGTCCATGGTTGCAGCTTTGCATTTACTTTCACTGCACACTTGTTCACTGTGATGCTATAGTGCAAGTGTGCAAGGGGCGCGATTATATATTTCCAACTAGGGCCGGCCCTGCAAATACACACACACACACACACACACACACACACACACAGACGCTGATAATGGAGCCTGGACCTGTTGGGTCAGATTGGAGGGAGCTAAACACAGCTGCAGGTCTGTGCAGGTTCATGCTGTGACCCCTGACCCTCACTGCCTCAGGTGCCTCAGCCTCCACCTGCGGGGCCAGTCCCCCTGTGTCCAGTGTGTGAGGATGCGTGTGACATCAATGCGCTGGTAGAAGAGGCAGAGCGCGTGCAGCTCTTGCACAGGTTTGTGTCTGAAGCGCACGAGCAGCTCTAAGGTTGGGCTCTCCGCGCGCTGCTCCAGCAGGGTCAGCTCGTCGAAGCTCAGGCCCCAGCGCGCGCCCACGTGACGCCAGTTCTTCACCGTGAAGCGCGCGGGGTCCAGCTTCAGCCGCAGCGCGTCCAGCAGCTCCGGGTCGTTCAGGACGTCACCGATGTGTGGGGGCGGGGGGGAGCAGCAAGAGCAGAGGGTGAGGAGGGCCTTAGGTTCTGAGAGGGAGAATATTTGTGTGACCGAGTGAGAACCAGAGAGAACACTGAAGTCTGTCCATGTAATGTTTAGCTTTATTCGAGTCAACAAACCTAGTTGTTGTTGTATTTGTGAATGTTAAGTTCAGGACAACACGCCTTTACCTGTATTTCGCCGTTCTGGGAACACTGATACAAGTGTCTTCTTTAAAGAGTCATTAGGCTTTGTTATTTTTTTATTTCTCTTTTTGTGTTTCTCTGTGTGAAACACACTGGTGTCTTTGTATTATCTTTTGTATGGACCTTAAGTTCAGAATAAAGGCTATTATTATAATTATAATAATAATAATAATTATTATCATTGTTATTGTTGTATGCAATGGTCCAGCAGGAGTCGCTGTGTGAGTCACCTGGAGACGATGAGGAGGAGCATGTGCAGTCCACGTCCTCCACCGGCTGCAATACACACACAGACACATATGAGACACACAGACACGCACACGTACACGTACACGCACACACACACACACGTTTTTGTTACCTGGTGGGTCCCTTTGACAGGGCCGTTCAGAATGGGACCCATAGACATAATCTTTTTTTACCAAGACTTTAAGTAATACAAAACAGTCAATAGAAACCAAACAACTATTTTAAAGGAATTTTATTTTAGATTTTGTTTTCGAATTGCAGTGATTCTATTTTTGACATAGAATTTAATGCCACTCCATGTCCGATGTCTAAAGTCATCTGGTGAGGCATTAATGCAGGCCAGGCAGTGAGACTTCCCAGGGACCTTTCCAGTCTGTATGAAAGGTGTCATGGTCTTCTCCACAGCCTTCACCTCAGATGCAGACCATGGCTTTCTTACACGTTCTAGGGAGAGAAATAAAAATATATTAGCAATATACACTCCCAGGGTGAGGACCAAGCAGCCTGGCTGTAATCCCCCACCTGGTACACTTACCAGAAGGGGCACTGCCACTACCATGGGGTGCATCTGGATGAATGGTTGAAGGTTCTCCGCTTGAAGTTTCTTTTAGCCCGTCCGTTTGTGAGAGGATCTCTACTGCTCTCTCTGTCGCACAGAAAATAAAAATACAAGTGGCCTTTAGGGGAAAAAAATCATACATATTTTAATAATATCAAGAATTACCTTCAGGCTCAATTTGTATCTGGTCGAGGCTCTTTCCTTCGAATTCCGTCACTCTTCCCTGCTCCATGGCCATCAACACTTTGCTGATTTTGGCCAGCTCCAGTGTCCCCTCTGGTAGTCTGTAATATTGCCTGTGGATGCGAATGTCATGGCCGAGGAAGTTGGCAAGTATGTCCATCTCATTCTCTTTCATATTGAGAACTGTAGACATAGTAGCTATGTGCTTTCTAAGTTTGGTTGAGGATAGCATCTCTGGATGCACCGCACCACATTCTTTGGCTACCTGGCGTAGGGAGTCTGATCCCCTGATGTGGGTGTCTGCGCCCGGGCGGGAAAAGAAGTATGGGTTATGGTCAGAGATGGAACAGGCCCTTCTGTTCTCCACCAGCACCTCCATCGAAGCAATCATTTCAGGAGTCAAAAGAACCGGCACTTTCCGACTTCTTTTCCCTTTAATTTCAATGCGTTGAAAATGCTGACACAGCTTTTTCTCAAGTTGGGACAGTCCCAGAGCAATGTCAGAATGGATCCCAGTCTTACTTCTTAAGGTAAAGGCTGTCAGTGGCATCTTTGAAACCTCACCTTCCCTTCTTCGATTGAAAATGATGACCTCACAAAGAGTCAAAACTGCCAGTTTAGACCAATGCTTAGACGTTGGCTCACTTATTAGGGTTTGCACATATTCAGGTCGACATACCTCAATATGTGCATGCATGGCTCTAACGTCCTCAGTCAGAGGGAGCAGGTCCGGAGTGTTCCACTTGGCTTGCCGGAGGGTCTGTAGGGCAGCAGAAGAAACACAGACGTCCCACCTCTTCTCAAAAAGCAGCCGGCTTCGTTGGAGGTTTTTAATAAATAGTTCATCAACACAATGCTCCATTTTTGGGTCACATTCAAGAATATCTGCTAGCTTTCTGAGGCTATGGCCGAGTTTGAGGGCCAAGGATGGAGTCTTGTATTGATTTGTTTCCTCATCATATCCAGCCACAGACCTGACTGCATCAATCACATGGTTAAAGTTGGAAGGAATAAAGAAATCCTTAATTGTTTTCAGTTTCCCTGCGGTTTTTGCTTCGTTAATTAACCTACCGACTTCTCTCATTTTCTGCCTAATGTAATCATGCTTAGTCTTATCATGCCCGTGTTTTAAGTACAGGTGCTCTCCGAGTCTCAGAATCCCCTTTTCTGCTTTGACAACACCCGTGACCTCATCCTGATGCATTGCCCAAATTAAAGACCCACAGCTTTTTGCTGATGCCCTCCGGTACAGGCTGGGCTAGGGAGCAGAGGGACTGGACCCTACTTCTACCTGGTTTAGCCTGGGCATCTTTCTGTGAAAGCCGGCACCTGGCCACATGCCTCCACAGCGACTTTCGCTTAAGCAATGCCCCACAGTCTATACAGTGCAAAAACTCACTGGATTTAACTGGGGAATTTGGCTGTTTAGCTGGGACTAAAGTTCCAATGCCGGCCTTTAAAACCTCAAAATTGTGCTCACGGTTTCCACTATTCCTGATCAAATCAAACTGAAGTTTACGTGCTTTAGATTTCACAGGTAGAGCCAATGCTCTGGCTACGTCACTTTCATTTCCATGTTTTCTAGTCAAATGACGGGACATTTTGTGGCAGGACATTGAACAGTAGAGGCAGAAGTGTCTCTTGCTGTAAACTCGCCCCCCATTTTTCTTCTTTTGCAGCTGCATGATAACAATCTTATTTGCCTTTGGTTCGTCACTTTCCGAGTCTTGAAGAAAAGTGTTTTTGATTTTTCTTTTTCCATACTTTTTTACAGGTTTCTTCTTGACAGTTAAATCGTCAGAATCTGAGTCGACTTCATCAATTAGGGACTCTTGACTAAGCTGCACAAACAACAAATAATTTGTAATCATTCTATATAACAATTTGAAGTCATGACTTGTAGTCAGCACTTACCAGTGGTTTGTAAGCGTGCGCTTCAGTGTGCTCCTCCATGATTTCTTGCAGCCTAATGAACCACACACTTGCACCTTTTTCTAGCCTGACACCTGATTTCCTCTGTTGTGCTGCTCCATGATTGGCTCCAGCCTGCTGGACTGAAATTGCCCCAGTGTGCCCCTCCTTGATATCCCGCAACCCACCACCAGGGTTCCGACACATAACACACTTTTTTCAGGAAAGTAAACCTCCAGGGGTCCTTTCCATATTTTTACAGAGACTGCATAAGGACCGTTAGAAAAGCATTACCCATTGATTATTAAGCTTGGACCAGTGGGGTCCGGTGTTCGGGCCCCACCACGTAAAACCAGTCCCCATGACGTGAGTGGAATCTCAGGTTATGGAACCCACCAGGAGTTGAAAACAAGTGCACACGCACACACACACACACACACACACACACACACACACACACACACACACACACACACACACACACACACACACACACACACACACACACACACTCACACACAGACACACCTGTTGAATCCTGCATGCATTTGGAGACACTGAGCTGAGCTGCAGAGTGACGGCGTCTGAAATGAGAAAAGAACGCCCTCTGTTGGTCACGCATGCGCACTACAGCTGAGTTATGGTTATTTTTGACATTACAATTACAGTCAAAACACTTTATAGACTGGTCTAGTCTAACTGAAGGAATCAGTCAGATAAATAATGTTTGGTAAATGTAATACGTTTCATACAAGTCACATATAAGTTAGAGACTTTGTGCTGCTAAGGACTTCCTGTTTACGTTCTGACACAGCTATCAGAGTACTTTTCTTTGTGTAATATGTCTATAAAATCATCTCTTACAATAACGACTTGGGATGACAACATCCTAAAAGGCTAAAGGACATGTGAGATTTCATAACAGACCTATGAGCCAAACCACTATGGACCCGTTACTTCAGCCTCCATCATAATGAAGTGCTTATAACGGCTCATACTTCACTCCATCCTCCCGACATTTGAGTGTCCAAAAAAGCGCTAAATAAAAGCGATGCATTATTATTCATCCTCTCCCACTTCACTCTGCTGCCTTCAGGACGCAGATACAGAACATTAAGATGGAACCAGGAAAGATTTAGCAAAAGTTTGTCCCAGCTGCTCTTAACAGTCTGTAATTTCGCCTCTTTCTGTGTTTTTATTCTATGCATGGGACTATGGGGTGCCGTTTGTAAAAATTCTGTTAACATTTTTTAGCTGAACATTTTTCTACATTTAGCTCACTTTCCTCACATTTAGCACATTTTCCTCACATTTAAGACATATCTATGTCTAAATATTATATCTATATCTAAATGTTAAATGTTATATCTAAATATTATATCTATATCTAAATGTTATATCTATATCTAAATGTTAAATCTAAATGTTAAATCTAAATGTTAAATCTAAATGTTAAATCTAAATGTTAAATCTAAATGTTAAATCTAAATGTTAAATCTAAATGTTAAATCTAAATGTTATATCTATATCTAAATGTTATATCTATATCTAAATGTTATATCTATATCTAAATGTTATATCTATATCTAAATGTTAAATGTTATATCTAAATATTATATCTATATCTAAATGTTATATCTATATATAAATGTTAAATCTAAATGTTAAATCTAAATGTTAAATCTAAATGTTAAATCTAAATGTGTCGCCAAGTGTAAAGCTAAAATATATAGAAACCACGCCCACTGCAGTGGCTTCAAATCCAGTGGGCCCGCCTTCCGTGCCGTGTGGTGAGTGGGGGCGGTGCCGCGTGTTTTGAACATAGGAATACACGTGGACCGACGTCACGGCTCAAGGCATGTTGGGTCTCCGGCGCCATCGTCCTTGGCCACGGCACAAAATTAGCATTTTTGTGAAGATTCTTGCTTATTTGCTGGAGCCAGAGTGTATTCACTGTAAACTAAGCCACGTGGAGTCCCGTGAGATTCCTGTGTAATCCTGTAGGGTTCTCACCACACGGCACGGAAGGCGGGCCCACTGGATTTGAAGCCACTGCAGTGGGCGTGGTTTCTATATATTTAGCTTTACACTTGGCGACACATTTAGATTTAACATTTAGATTTAACATTTAGATTTAACATTTAGATTTAACATTTAGATTTAACATTTAGATATAGATATAACATTTAGATATAGATATAATATTTAGATATAACATTTAACATTTAGATATAGATATAATATTTAGATATAGATATGTCTTAAATGTGAGGAAAATGTGCAAAATGTGAGGAAAGTGAGCTAAATGTAGAAAAATGTTCAGCTAAAAAATTTTAACAGAATTTTTACAAACGGCAGCCCATATGGGACACTGTCTGTGGGAATGAATTTCACAATAAAGGTCCATCCATTCATCCATTCATCAAAATATCAGAATCTTTCCCGTGTGCAGAGAGGCGTCGTCATCTGTGAGCCCTCTATCGGCCACAGTCTGGTCCATCATTCTTCCCACTGTATTGTAGCACTTTGGCTAACTGTCAGTCTGGTCCACTGGCAGCGTGTTTGTGTGTGCAGGATAAACATATGTGTAAGAGTATGTATCCATGGGTATATATTTTTGAAACTAAAAAGGAACAACATCTATTTTTTCTACAGAAGTACACAATTTGATTATTTCTTAGGCAATTCTGTACTTATATTTGTGTAGATGCGTTGTTGTTAGATACTTTGTTATTATTTGTTTTCTATCGTTTGTAATGGGCTCTATGCACACCCCAGTTACCTAATGTAACTAAGGTTCTATGAATATGTTGCATATCTCTCGGAAGCATCACTTCCCGCCCTGAGAAGATCAAATGATCCAGCCTCCAATCACCTTCACGTCCTGGCGTAGCCCAGTCCCCTATAAATTGGGCCATGGACCACAGCTCTTCTCCTTTCCAACTCAGCCGAATAAGAGTGGGCAGGTCTGCTGGGCTCGAAGCTAAAGGGCTTCGCAACATACTCATAGAACCTTAGTTACATTAGGTAACTGGGGTTTCTATTTCATATGTTGCTTCGCCCTTCAGGCTTCGCTAATGCATAACATAGCGAAGCCCAGACCGATGTACTCCCAGCAGGCATGAACTCCGGTGATTGGAGCAAACTCGTGACCCACGTGCTCATACCGCAACCAAGCGGTAGAGACGGAGGTCCTACGAGCCATAGAGAAAGGGATGCAGGGCCACCTCTCCCAAGAGTGCCCGCGCATTCCCCAACCTGCAAAGCAGGAAAGAATTCAGAACAAACCTGGGCAGGCAGCCTCTCCCAAGAGCGCCTGATCCCCAGGATGGTAAAGTAGCCTGCAGAAGGGCCTAGGCCGCCTCTTCCAAGAGCGCCTATCCTTACTGCAGAGGTGTCCAGGCCGCCTCTCCCAAGAGCGCCAACACCTCTCCACACAACCCCCCCCCTGCAGACCAGTTCTCACCGAGGTCTGTCGAAGGAGGAACTAGGGCCGCCCTGCACTCAAAACTGAATGAGCCACAGAGTCAGAGGCCACCTCCAGTAGGTAAAACTGCACAAAAGTCGAGGAGGAGGACCAAGACGCCGCTCTGCAGATCTCCTCCACCGAAGTGTCATGGAACAAAGCCACGGAAGCGGTAACCCCGCGAGTGGAGTGAGCCCTCAACTGGGCTGGAGGCAGCAAGCCCTGAGCTTCATACGCCAAACGGATAGTGTTGTGGGGTCTTTTTCCAAAAACACAATGGCTCAGTCAAAAAACACTTTTCACAGTGATTTATTATTTCCCATTATTACCCCAGTGCAATACAGTGCAATATTTACAAGTTGTAGGCGCATGTTTCATCTCAGGATCTCAGGTTCTCAGGTGTTGCCTTCTCTGCAACCAAGCATCACTAAAACTCGAGCAGGCCAGACCGGTCCTGCTCTTAAAGCACAAGCCCCTCCCGGGGGGGGGGGCACGGTGGGGGCCAAAACACACACCGCGGCAGGGGGGCGGGCACACCCACAAAAACAAACAGACACACAAGGGCGGGGGGGAATAAGGGTGAGTGTAAAAAAAAAAAAAAGGGGCAAAAGGGGGGGGGTTTTTTTATATGAAGGGGGGGGAGGGGGTATTTATATTTTTTATGATAGTAGGTTTTGTAATGGGGTAAATTTATTGTAGTGTGTTTGTGGAAAAAGAGTATTATGGTTTGGTTGTGGTGTTTGAAAATATAGGGGTTGTTGAAAAAGGGTATGGGATGTTGTTTATTTTTATATTTTGTTGGTGATATGGTAGGGGAGAAGATTATAGGTTGTTGGGGGGTGGGTGAGAGAAAGGAAAGAGGGGGGGAATTAAAATAGGGTATAATAGAGATGAATGGTAAAAGTGGGTGAGATAAGATAGGGAGAGATATAGAGTTAGTGTGGATGTATAGTAGGGGTGTAAGTGGGGGATAAAGTGTGAGAAAAATTTAGATAGATATAGAAAAAAATGTAGTGGTTATTGAAGGGGGGTTGGGGGTGGGTTTAGAGGATGGTGTTAGGTGAGTAGATGTTATAGGAAGATGTTGTTTTTGAGAGAGTATGATGGGAGGGGGAGAAGATGGTAGATTGTATTGAAGGGGGGAATAGGATATGTGTGATTGGAGTTGAGTATGAATTGAGAGGGGGTGTATTTGATGATGAAGGTAGAAGGGGGGAATTTAAATATTTATAGGTTTAAGTAAGTATGTGTTATGTAGTGGAGTAATTTGTGATAGATATGAAAGTAAGGGATGTGTATTGGAAAGGAGGAGAGTATAAGAAGATGATGGGTGGTTGGTTTTAGTTGAAAAAGGTAATAAATGTTATGTATGTAGTAGTGTATAATTGGGATGGTTGGAAGGGTTTGGGATAATAGATTATTGAAATAAAGTTAGGGGTGGGTATTTATAGTAGGATGATAGTTTGGATATATGTTAAAAAAGTAAATTGGAAGTTGAAATAGAAATATTATTTGAAGGGGTTGTGTTGTATATGGATTGGGTAGATGGGTAATGGGTGATTTTTGTGGAAATGATTGAATGAATTGGCTAATAAGGTGGGAAAATTGTAGGTGAAGTGAGCGGGGAGGGAGGCCTGATCCTGCAGGCCCCTCGTAGGAAGCGCGCAGAGTGGCTACCAAACCCCACGTGCCCAGTGGTAATGGCCGCCGCAAACACACCCAGAGTGGCGGCCGCCCTTCCTCTTCTCCAGCAAGAACTGGAGAAAAGCCAAGACCTCCTGGATGAAACACTAGGTGGGGTCCAACATCTGTCCACGCACCAAGAGGCGAAGAGTTTCCAGCGAACCTAATACGCTTGTGGTGGTGGATGTAGCCCTCCCACCCTGAATAGTAGCGACCACTGAGGGAGGGAGACCAAGGCTCAACATGAGCCTGCTTCCCAGGACAGGGCGTGAGTAAAGGGCTCTCCCTGCCTGTCTCAGAGCATCGGGACGGTCTGGAACGGGCCAAGGCGGACTGAGCGCCATGCTCACCAGGTCCGGATAGCACCTGGCTTCCGGGCTGTCCGGCGCCACTACCAGGAGGGAGACCCCCTCCGTCCTCACCTTGTAAAGCAGGGCTGCCAAGAGCCGGAGAGGCGGGAAGGCGTGGAGGAGACCGTTGGGCCACGACTGGTGCGCCATGGCGTCCACCCCGAGAGGGGGCTCGTTGCTGGACCTGAGCGAGAACCAGAGTGGGCACTGTGCGTTCTCTGCATTTGGGAAAAGGTCGGCCACCGGTGTCCCGAACCGGAGCCAGACCTCTGCCACGACCGCTGGGGCGAGACCCCACTCGTCCCGCAAGGCCCCGCCCCTGGACATCCTGTCGGCGGCCACGTTACGCTCGCCTGGGATGTCACGGGCCCTCAGAGAGGCTAGGTGAATGTCCGCCCACAGAAGAACCTCCACTGCCAGCCTGTGAAGGGCGGGGGACCTGGTCCCCCCATGCCTGTTCAGGTATGCTGCCACAGTGGTGTTGTCCGTCCGAACGATCACCTGTTGGCCCTCCAGTCTGGTCACGAAATGGGCCAGCACCAACCGCATCGCCTCCAACTCCAGGAGGTCGATGTGCCCCAAGAGGGAGGACCAAACGCCTCCTGTCGAGTGGTGGCCGAGCACGCCTCCCCAACCACTCAGTGAGGCGTCCGTGAAGACCTCGATGTGGTGGTCCACAACACCCATTCGAACCCCCTCCTGAAGTCAACCTGGGGGTGGGGGTGCCAGCCCAGACCCCAGAGGAAGCTGGTGTACAGACGTACTCCATCCTCTATGGGAGGAAAGCCTGACCGCCAAGGCCAGGCCTCCGCACCCGCGTATACTCCATACGCTAGCGCCGGGGAATGGGCTGTCATGGGCCTATCCCCTCGCGGCTGATATAGTGAAGCAGAGGCACACCCTGAGCGAGCCACCATGGGCACCGAGAGTGATGTTATTAAGCAACCATCTGTGGTGCAGTAGTATTACGCCTGTCCAGCGTGAGCAGAACGTAGCACCCCATGAGCGAGCCACCATGGGCACCACTCCAGGGATGAAGCGAGCAAAGTGATGTGTTAAGCTAGGGCAACCATCTGTGGTGTATTAGCTATACGTCTGTTCAGCGTGGATAGAGGGTAGCTCACCATGAGCGATGCCACCAAGGGCACCACTCTATGCGGCATGAATAATCCACGGCGTCAATAAAGCCACACAACTGGGGCTTTCTCCCGCGGCACGACGCCAGCCCAGGCAGAAGACGCTGGACTCGTGGTGGACAGTCTGGGAGAGTGCCGCTGGGCACAAGTCGCAGATCCGCAGCCTGACACCGGAGGGTGGCAAGTTCTCAGGTGCGGGGATCTTGCTTGAAGACATCCTAGCAAATGAATCGAAGCTTCTCTTGGGCAAGCTGAGAGAGAAAGGAGAAGAGCTGTGGTCCATGGCCCTATTTATAGGGGACTGGCCTACGCCAGGACGTGAAGGTGATTGGAGGGTGGATCGTTTGATCTTCTCAGGGCGGGAAGCGATGCTTCCGAGAGATATGCATTAGCGAAGCCTAAAGGGCGAAGCAACATATGAAATAGAAGCACCACTTCCGCGTTTTAGCTACAACCCCCACTTCACTTCCTGTTCGCGGGAAACGGCTTGAGTTTCACTGGAGTACAGTGGTTTACACGAGTTTCCCAAATAATGCTCAGACGGGGATTAAACTGTGGATACTGGGCATTTTTGGGACACAGCAGTGCTCTTTGATTGTGCTGTCATTGTGTTTTTTTAAAGTTTCCAAATCTCTCTGAGTGGCCACAGACGAAGCTCTACCTCAGAGAGAAAGCTCAGCGACACTTTTGGGTCAGTCTCAGCTGAATGTATCGATCTATTTACTAAAAAACGTCACTAAAACCCACCTAAAAGCCATAGGATAGCATAGACAGGAAGTGGAGGGGCTGTTCCTTGTTAACAGGAAATGACGTCACGCCTCCTCGTGCATATAGCCCATTGATTTCTCATTGAAATTTTGTGTTGTTGTGTATGTGAAAGAGGATTTATATACAAAAATGTGTAAGAGCATGTCATGATTTTGAGGAGACCAATGCTACTTCAGAATGCACTGCACACAATGTCCCAGAACCCTGTTTGCTTTTTGAAATGAGTACCCTGTTTTAAAGTCTGATAACATGGTATGATCCTTGACAATAGTCTCTTTAGTTTGATCTGGATTGTGTAAGCTAAGAGCTAAGCGGAAGTCCGAAAACAGAAGTTCTTAGCAGGCCATACGTGACTTCCCGTAGAAGAGTTGTCTATAAATCACATTACTCCTGGTTCATGTTTACAAAGTTCTCTCCCAGACTGTAACCTTGATGGTCGCCTGCAGGGGTGCATGCAGAACCTCCAGCACGTACCTTTAGTTAGAAAAGATACTGGAGAAACAGGGAGAACATGCAAACACTGAGAAAGGCCCAGGAGGGAATCAAACCCAGAACTCACCGTGTGGATCTGTGACCTGCACCGGGAAGTTTTCCTGCAACACACCAGAGGTTAGCTCTAATGTGAGTCAGCTCTAATGTGAGTCAGCTCTAATGAGAGTCAGCTCTAATGTGAGAGTCAGCTCTAATGTGAGTCAGCTCTAATGAGAGTCAGCTCTAATGTGAGAGTCAGCTCTAATTTGAGTCAGCTCTAATGAGAGTCAGCTCTAATGTGAGAGTCAGCTCTAATGAGAGTCAGCTCCAATGAGAGTCAGCTCTAATGTGAGTCAGCTCTAATGTGAGAGTCAGCTCTAATGAGAGAGTCAGCTCTAATGAGAGAGTCAGCTCTAATGTGAGTCAGCTCTAATGTGAGAGTCAGCTCTAATGTGAGTCAGCTCTAATGTGAGAGTCAGCTCTAATGAGAGTCAGCTCTAATGTGAGTCAGCTCTAATGTGAGAGTCAGCTCTAATGTGAGTCAGCTCTAATGTGAGAGTCAGCTCTAATGTGAGAGTCAGCTCTAATGAGAGTCAGCTCTAATGTGAGTCAGCTCTAATGTGAGTCAGCTCTAATGTGAGTCAGCTCTAATGAGAGTCAGCTCTAATGTGAGTCAGCTCTAAACTCACGATGCTGTGGATACTGGAGGTGTCTGTGTCTTCCACTGGCTCCGCACTGCGATCTAAGACACAAACACTGATGAAGGTACATTCTACTGACATGGGTCCTGTGCATTTGACCTGGAGCGCCCGGAGGAAACACACCCAGGAAAAAAAGTTGTAACACAAGACTTTGGGGCCTAAAGCAGGTCCATAGCAGGTCTATCCCTCGGTCCATCCATCCCTCAATTTTCTTCCCCTCAATCCATTTCTGGGTCAGGAGGGCGGCAGTCAGAGCTGCACCCAGTCCACCAGCCCCTCACTGATCCTCCTGCAGGTGCTGAGTCCACAGGAGCTGAGATCTTCAGTGGGGTGTAAGTGTCTTGCCCAAGGACACAATGAGAGCAGACACCAGTGGGAATCGTGAAGAAGGTCTTATTCACGATGGGCTCGAACCCACGACCTTCAGGCCCAAAGGCCATTGCTCTACCAACTGAGCCACTGTGGGCCCTTAAGCAGGTCTAAAGCAGGACTAAAGCAGGACTAAAGCAGGTCTAAAGCAGGACTAAAGCAGGTCTTTAGCAGGACTAAAGCAGGACTAAAGCAGGACTAAAGCAGGACTAAAGCAGGTCTAAAGTAAGATTAAACCAGGACTAAAGCAGGTCTATAGCAATCATTGTGTAAGAGAATGGAAAAGTGGAGCAGCAGAGAAACCTGTCTGTGGAACCACGGCCAACAGTATTCTTATGGAACAACCATCTGCATGTATGTATCTGTGTGTGTGTGTGTGTGTGTGTGTGTGTGTGTGTGTCTGTGTGTGTGGTTCTAATCCCTCTCTGATGTGTCTCCGTCCTGTTCAGACTTGTCACATTCCTCTGCACATTTACTCGTCTTACAGTCTGAATATTCATCTGGGATGTTATAATAAGTGTATGGATAGTATTATTAGCTTATAGCTGTCCCACAGAACTCAATGTGAAGTAAAACCTCATCTGACAGAGAACCTACGGCTTTCATAAAGGAGGATTTTGTGGGGAATTTAGTCTCTTTTTGTTCTGAACTTTTGTTCATTGGTTTTCTATAAGTCCACAATTCAGTGCAACAAACTCTGTTTCCTCCCGCTCTAGCTCCGCTCTGATTGGTCAGAACGCTGCCCCTCTGTGCACGTACATGAGAGCAGGTGTGTGGTCCAGGAGAACCAGAGAAATGACCAAATATGGGCGAGTTCCGCTAATCTTTCAGTGCCCATAGTGTGGCGCCACTGAGCACAGGCCGCCATCTTGGATTACCAGGGGCACTTTATTTATCCCTGTAGGCAATTGATCCTCTGCATCAGGAGCAGTGGTCGCCCAAACAGCGCCCGCCGCCCGGGAACCATCATCTCCAGATGTTAACCGCAGCATTTGGAGGAACCCTCTGCAGGCATGGGGAGAACATGCAAACTCCACTCAGATAGACCCTACCAGGATTATAAGGAGGACTAAAGCAGGCTTATAGCAGGTCTAAAGAAGGTTTAAAGCAGGTCTAAAGCAAGACTAAAGCAGGACTAAGACAGTCCTAAGCAGGTCTAAAGCAGATCTAAAGCAAGTCTAAAGCAGGTCTAAAGCTTGAGTCCTGCTTTAGACCTGTTTTAGTCTATAGCAGGACGAAAGCAGCACTAAAACAGGTCTAAAGCTGGACTAAAGCAGGTCTAAAGCAGGTCTAAAGCAGGTCTAAAGCAGGACTAAAGCAGGTCTAAAGCAGGACAAAAGCAGGTCTAAAGCAGGACTAAAGCAGGTCTAAAGCAGGTCTAAAGCAGGACTAAAGCAGGTCTAAAGCAGGACAAAAGCAGGTCTAAAGCAGGTCTAAAGCAGGACTAAAACAGGACAAAAGCAGCTCTAAAGTAGATTTAAAGCAGGTCTATAGTTTTAGACTAAAGCAGGTCTAAAGCAGGACTAAAGCAGATCTAAAGCTGGACTAAAGCAGGTCTAAAGCAGGACTAAAGCAGGACTAAAGCAGGTCTAAAGCAGCACCAAAGCTGGACTAAAGCAGGTCTGAAGCAGGACAAAAGCAGGTCTAAAGCAGGACTAAAGCAGGTCTAAAACAGGACTAAAGTAGGTCTTAAGCAGGTCTAAAGCAGGACTAAAGTAGGTCTGAAGCAGGTCTAAAGCAGGTCTAAAGCAGGTCTAAAGCAGGTCTAAAGCAGGACTAAAGCAGGACTAAAGCAGGTCTAAAGCAGCACCAAAGCTGGACTAAAGCAGGTCTGAAGCAGGACAAAAGCAGGTCTAAAGCAGGACTAAAGCAGGTCTAAAACAGGACTAAAGTAGGTCTTAAGCAGGTCTAAAGCAGGACTAAAGTAGGTCTGAAGCAGGTCTAAAGCAGGACCAAAGCTGGACTAAAGTAGGTCTGAAGCAGGACAAAAGCAGGTCTAAAGAAGGACTAAAGCAGGACCTAGACAGGTCTAAACCTGCACTCACAGAGCTGGTCCTTGTAGAGGCTAAAGTCGGTAGAGTCCATTTCTCCCATGATCAAAAGCAGAAAATCCGTAAATCTAATGTTTTTCCTGATGTGGTCTATCTTTGGATCCAAATGTGTGTCTTTGTGCGTCGCTGTGCGTGTCTCTCTCTCTCTTTCTCTCTGTGTGTGTCTCCCTGTGTGTGTGTGTGTGTGTGTCTGTGTGTCTCCCTGTGTCTGTGTGTGTGTCTTTGTGTATTTGTGTGTGTGTGCATTGAACTTGTCAGAACAGGTCTGATACTTTTCACTTCCCTCTTGTTGGACAAAAGGTCTCGCTCATCAGAGACAAAATATCTGATCCTGTTTTATATTAGAGTAATAATAATAATAATAATAATAAATATTTATTTGTATAGCACTTTTCAAAAACAATGTTTACAAAGCGCTCAGCATAATAAACAATAAAACAGTTAAATACAAAGTTAAAACAATAAGATAGAATACAAGAAGACGAGACAAACAGAAGAAACACAAGAAGAAAGACAGAAAATACAACATTATAAGTTTAAAGCTGACCCAGGCTCGGCTCTGCGGTCTGAGCGGAGCCTGCAGGGCTGCTGTGACTCAAGTGCGTCCAAAACTGAGGTCTGTGCAAATGATGACTTCTTTAACACTACAATTTTAAAACTCCTCAAACTCCCACAGCCGTCATTTTGACTGCTCACTGACAAAGCAAAGGACTTCTGTGAATTTCCCCCCAAAATGTTTTACTTTTTAGATAGATGGGTCAAAGAAATTCATCTGGTGAATATAACCTGGATTACAGTTAAAAGCAGTTTGTTTTAAAGGCTAATGCTAACTGTTTGCAAGTAAACATTTTGTTGCTATGGTAACGAGTACTGGCTACGGTCTGAAAGTAAAAGACTATTTCATTAAAAAATATTGATGGAGAAATGAACTCCATACAAACCACACACTTATGAAGACCACGAATGTATTTTATACGTATACCTTATATTATAAATATATTCTCTCTGAGTTCTAATGTCGCGGGAGGAGGTTTGTTGGTGTTTGTTTGGGAATGAGACGTCATCGCCCATGTCACTCCGCAGCGTGCGTGTGTCGCTGGCCCAATCAGAAACAGAGTGCGAGGTTGCCAGATCTGCTCTTTCTTAGCCACTCTGAGCTCCCAGAACTGCAGATGTTTATGTATCTGTCTTAAAGATAGACCAGAGAAAGACCAGAGAGAGAGATCAGAGAGACAGAAGTGAGAGACAGTCCAGAGAGAGAGTCCAGATAGAGAGACCAGGGAGGGACCAGAAAGAGAGACCAGAGCCAGTAAGACAGCAGAGAGAGAGAGACCAGGACTAATGTGAGAGGACCAGAGAGAGACACTGGCCTACTACTGGGACTCTGAGGAGCACAGGGACTGGCCTCCTGCTTGTCCCAGAGTCAGGACTAAACATTGGGAAGCCTAGTTTCAGATTTATGCTGCAACAATCTGGAGCAGTCTTGCTGAAAATGTGACACAGGCTACTTCTCTGACAATTTTCAGATCCAGGTGAAAAACAGTTGTTTTGCTGTCACAACAGTAGGTTATATCTTTACTCGTTTGAATTCCCCGTGATCATTTATTATTGTTCTTGTTCTGTTCAGCTATACAAATAAACTGGCCTAGCTTATTATTGTTTTTGTTTGGCCCTTAGTCTCGAGCGAGTGTTTCTTCCTCCGTGTCTGGCACCCTGTGCTCCTGAGGACATGGCGGCTCAGGTGGAGCGGTACTGTTGTTGACGCTCCACAGACAGCTCCAGACCGCGGCCTCCAACCCCGGCCTCTCGTATCTCCTCTGCCCTGGACCAGGCTCCTGCTTCCGGCCATGCTTTCCCTGCTGCTGGCGGCCATCACCGGGGCCGTGCTGACGCTGCTGCTGCAGTACGTGCTGCTGTTCCGCCGCTCCCCGGAGCCCGTACCGCCCGTACCGCGGCCGTTCGGGAGCGTGGAACCTGACGACACGCTGCGAGTGTACTTCAACAGCGCACAACAGCCGCCGATCGCCCAGACGCAGCAGCAGCAGGAAGCGGAGGACGGCGCGAGCTCTGCCGCGTCTGCCGCTCCCTCTGCCGCGTCTGCCGCTAAAGGTAGGCCCGCTGATGTTTACTATGTGTGTGAGAGAGACCAGAGAGAGGGAGAGACCAGAGAGAGAGAGAGACCAGAGAGAGGGAGAGACCAGAGAGAGGGAGAGACCAGAGAGAGGGAGAGACCAGAGAGAGGGAGAGACCAGAGAGAGGGAGAGACCAGAGAGAGAAAGTCCAGAGAGAGAGAGAAACTAGAATCTTCTTCCCACAGGCTTCATGTCTCATGAACACTTTGGATCTGTAGTTATTGTTATGTATTTATTGACCACTTGGTCACTTTTTGTTTCAGTCGTTGAGATAAGTACATTCACAAGTTTAATATCGATAAAGCTGAAGAGATGCTACTTCTGTGATGTGTCTCTGTGGTCTGTTTGTGTGATCTCTCTGTGTGGTCTCTGTGTGTGGTCTCTGTGTGTGATCTCTGTGTGGTCTCTCTGTGTGGTCTCTGTGTGTGATCTCTGTGTGGTCTCTCTGTGTGGTCTCTGTGTGTGATCTCTGTGTGGTCTCTGTGTGTGATCTCTGTGTGGTCTCTCTGTGTGGTCTCTGTGTGTGATCTCTGTGTGATCTCTCTGTGTGGTCTCTGTGTGTGATCTCTGTGTGGTCTCTCTGTGTGGTCTCTGTGTGTGATCTCTGTGTGATCTCTCTGTGTGGTCTCTGTGTGTGATCTCTGTGTGGTCTCTGTGTGTGATCTCTGTGTGGTCTCTGTGTGTGATCTCTGTGTGATCTCTCTGTGTGGTCTCTGTGTGTGATCTCTGTGTGGTCTCTGTGTGTGGTCTCTGTGTGGTCTCTGTGTGTGATCTCTGTGTGGTCTCTGTGTGTGATCTCTGTGTGGTCTCTGTGTGTGATCTCTGTGTGATCTCTCTGTGTGGTCTCTGTGTGTGTGATCTCTGTGTGGTCTCTCTGTGTGGTCTCTCTGTGTGATCTCTGTGTGGTCTCTGTGTGGTCTCTCTGTGTGGTCTCTCTGTGGTCTCTGTGTGGTCTCTCAGTGGTCTCTCTGTGGTCTCTCTGTGGTCTCTGTGTGGTCTCTGTGTGGTCTCTCAGTGGTCTCTCTGTGGTCTCTGTGTGGTCTCTGTGTGGTCTCTGTGTGGTCTCTCTGTGGTCTCTCTGTGGTCTCTGTGTGGTCTCTCAGTGGTCTCTCTGTGGTCTCTCTGTGGTCTCTCTGTGGTCTCTGTGTGGTCTCTGTGTGGTCTCTGTGTGGTCTCTGTGTGGTCTCTGTGTGGTCTCTGTGTGGTCTCTTTGTGGTCTCTCTGTGGTCTCTCTGTGGTCTGTTTGTGTGGTCTCTCTGTATGGTCTCTCTGTGTGATCTCTGTGTGGTCTCTCTGTGGTCTCTCTGTGGTCTCTCTGTGTGGTCTCTGTGTGGTCTCTCTGTGGTCTCTCTGTGGTCTCTCTGTGTGGTCTTGCCGTGTCTCTGTATAAACCTGTTGTGTGTGTGTGTGTGTGTGTGTGCGCATCAGGTCCAGCCAAAGGCCCTGATGCCCCGGAGTCTCTGGAGCGTGCTGAGACGTGTCACTTCCTGAACGCCATCTTCCTCTTCCTGTTCCGCGAGCTCCGGGACACAGCGGCGGTGAGACACTGGCTCACGAAGAAGATCAAGGTGGAGTTTGAGGAGCTGCTGCAGACAAAAACGGCGGGACGTCTCCTCGAAGGTCTCAGTCTCAGGGACATCTCTCTGGGAAACTCTGTCCCTGTGTTCAAGTCCACCAAGATCATCAAACCAGTGAGCACCAACCATGAGGGACTGCCAGAGGAGCTCAACTTCGAGGTGAGAGACCAGAGTGAGAGAGCAGAGAGTGAGAGAGCAGAGAGTGAGAGAGCAAAGAGTGAGAGAGCAGAGAGTGAGAGAGCAGAGAGTGAGAGAGTGAGAGAGCAGAGAGTGAGAGAGCAGAGAGTGAGAGAGCAGAGAGTGAGAGAGCAGAGAGTGAGAGAGCAGAGAGTGAGAGAGCAGAGAGTGAGAGAGCAGAGAGTGAGAGAGCAGAGAGTGAGAGAGCAGAGAGTGAGAGAGCAGAGAGTGAGAGAGCAGAGAGTGAGAGAGCAGAGAGTGAGAGAGCAGAGAGTGAGAGAGCAGAGAGTGAGAGAGCAGAGAGTGAGAGAGCAGAGAGTGAGAGAGCAGAGAGTGAGAGAGCAGAGAGTGAGAGAGCAGAGAGTGAGAGAGCAGAGAGTGAGAGAGCAGAGAGTGAGAGAGCAGAGAGTGAGAGAGCAGAGAGTGAGAGAGCAGAGAGTGAGAGAGCAGAGAGTGAGAGAGCAGAGAGTGAGAGAGCAGAGAGTGAGAGAGCAGAGAGTGAGAGCAGAGAGTGAGAGCAGAGAGTGAGAGCAGAGAGTGAGAGCAGAGAGTGAGAGCAGAGAGTGAGAGCAGAGAGTGAGAGCAGAGAGTGAGAGCAGAGAGTGAGAGCAGAGAGTGAGAGCAGAGAGTGAGAGCGAGAGAGTGAGAGAGCAGAGAGTGAGAGAGCAGAGAGTGAGAGAGCAGAGAGTGAGAGAGCAGAGAGTGAGAGAGCAGAGAGTGAGAGAGCAGAGAGTGAGAGAGCAGAGAGAGAGCAGAGAGTGAGAGCAGAGAGTGAGAGCAGAGAGAGTGAGAGCAGAGAGTGAGAGCAGAGAGTGAGAGCAGAGAGTGAGAGCAGAGAGTGAGAGCAGAGAGTGAGAGCAGAGAGTGAGAGCAGAGAGAGAGAGAGCAGAGAGTGAGAGAGCAGAGAGTGAGAGAGCAGAGCAGTGAGAGAGAGTGAGAGCAGAGAGTGAGAGAGCAGAGAGTGAGAGAGCAGAGAGTGAGAGAGCAGAGAGTGAGAGAGCAGAGAGTGAGAGAGCAGAGAGTGAGAGAGCAGAGAGTGAGAGAGCAGAGAGTGAGAGCAGAGAGTGAGAGCAGAGAGTGAGAGCAGAGAGTGAAAGGCCAGAGAGTGAGAGCAGAGAGTGAGAGCAGAGAGTGAGAGCAGAGAGTGAGAGCAGAGAGTGAGAGAGCAGAGAGTGAGAGAGCAGAGAGTGAGAGAGCAGAGAGAGTGAGAGAGCAGAGATTGAGAGAGCAGAGAGTGAGAGAGCAGAGAGTGAGAGAGCAGAGAGTGAGAGAGCAGAGAGTGAGAGCAGAGAGTGAGAGCAGAGAGTGAGAGCAGAGAGTGAGAGCAGAGAGTGAGAGCAGAGAGTGAGAGCAGAGAGTGAGAGCAGAGAGTGAGAGCAGAGAGTGAGAGCAGAGAGTGAGAGCAGAGAGTGAGAGCAGAGAGTGAGAGAGCAGAGAGTGAGAGAGCAGAGAGTGAGAGAGCAGAGAGTGAGAGAGCAGAGAGTGAGAGAGCAGAGAGTGAGAGAGCAGAGAGTGAGAGAGCAGAGAGTGAGAGAGCAGAGAGTGTGAGAGCAGAGAGTGAGAGCAGAGAGTGAGAGCAGAGAGTGAGAGCAGAGAGTGAGAGCAGAGAGTGAGAGCAGAGAGTGAGAGCAGAGAGTGAGAGCAGAGAGTGAGAGAGCAGAGAGTGAGAGAGCAGAGAGTGAGAGAGCAGAGAGTGAGAGAGCAGAGAGTGAGAGAGCAGAGAGTGAGAGAGCAGAGAGTGAGAGAGAAGAGAGTGAGAGAGCAGAGAGTGAGAGAGCAGAGAGTGAGAGAGCAGAGAGTGAGAGAGCAGAGAGTGAGAGAGCAGAGAGTGAGAGAGCAGAGAGTGAGAGAGCAGAGAGTGAGAGCAGAGAGTGAGAGCAGAGAGTGAGAGCAGAGAGTGAGAGCAGAGAGTGAGAGCAGAGAGTGAGAGCAGAGAGTGAGAGCAGAGAGTGAGAGCAGAGAGTGAGAGAGCAGAGAGTGAGAGAGCAGAGAGTGAGAGAGCAGAGAGTGAGAGAGGAGAGAGCAGAGATTGAGAGAGCAGAGAGTGAGAGAGCAGAGAGTGAGAGAGCAGAGAGTGAGAGAGCAGAGAGTGAGAGCAGAGAGTGAGAGCAGAGAGTGAGAGCAGAGAGTGAGAGCAGAGAGTGAGAGCAGAGAGTGAAAGGCCAGAGAGTGAGAGAGAGAGCAGAGAGTGAGAGCAGAGAGTGAGAGCAGAAAGTGAGAGCAGAGAGTGAGAGCAGAGAGTGAGAGCAGAGAGTGAGAGCAGAGAGTGAGAGCAGAGAGTGAGAGCAGAGAGTGAGAGCAGAGAGTGAGAGCAGAGAGTGAGAGAGCAGAGAGTGAGAGAGCAGAGAGTGAGAGAGCAGAGAGTGAGAGAGCAGAGAGTGAGAGAGCAGAGAGTGAGAGAGCAGAGAGTGAGAGAGCAGAGAGTGAGAGCAGAGAGTGAGAGCAGAGAGTGAGAGCAGAGAGTGAGAGCAGAGAGTGAGAGCAGAGAGTGAGAGCAGAGAGTGAGAGCAGAGAGTGAGAGCAGTGAGTGAGAGCAGAGAGTGAGAGAGCAGAGAGTGAGAGAGCAGAGAGTGAGAGCAGAGAGTGAGAGCAGAGAGTGAGAGCAGAGAGTGAGAGCAGAGAGTGAGAGCAGAGAGTGAGAGCAGAGAGTGAGAGAGCAGAGAGTGAGAGAGCAGAGAGTGAGAGAGCAGAGAGTGAGAGAGCAGAGAGTGAGAGAGCAGAGAGTGAGAGAGCAGAGAGTGAGAGAGCAGAGAGTGAGAGAGCAGAGAGTGAGAGCAGAGAGTGAGAGCAGAGAGTGAGAGAGAGCAGAGAGTGAGAGAGCAGAGAGAGTGAGAGAGCAGAGAGTGAGAGAGCAGAGAGTGAGAGAGCAGAGAGTGAGAGAGCAGAGAGTGAGAGAGCAGAGAGTGAGAGAGCAGAGAGGTGAGAGCAGAGAGTGAGAGCAGAGAGTGAGAGCAGAGAGTGAGAGCAGAGAGTGAGAGCAGAGAGTGAGAGAGCAGAGAGTGAGAGAGCAGAGAGTGAGAGAGCAGAGAGTGAGAGAGCAGAGAGTGAGTGAGAGCAGAGCAGAGAGTGAGAGAGCAGAGAGTGTGTCGTAAATCCTCTGTACGATCATATGTAATTGCGTTGCATTCTCTCCGCAGCTGTAAGTTACAGTACTTTGTTGTGGTTTTTGTGTTGCTGTTGGCTCTGGTCTTTGAACATGGTCTTTGCACATGGTCTTTGCACATGGTCTTTGCACATGGTCTTTGCACATGGTCTTTGCACATAGTCTTTGAACATGGTCTTTGCACATGGTCTTTGCACATGGTCTTTGCACATAGTCTTTGCACATAGTCTTTGCACATAGTCTTTGCACATAGTCTTTGCACATAGTCTTTGCACATAGTCTTTGCACATGGTCTTTCTCCTGGTAAAGACCCCAAACCAAAGCCTGGGGTCTGCCGCAGGTGGACCTGGAGTACAATGGCGGCTTCCACCTGGCCATCGACGTGGACCTGGTGTTCGGGAAGTCCGCGTACCTGTTTGTGAAGCTGAGGCGGGTCGTGGGCCGGCTGAGGCTGCAGTTCACCCGGATCCCCTTCACCCACTGGTCCTTCTCCTTCCTGCACGACCCCCTGGTGGACATGGAGGTCAAGTCCCAGTTTGAGGGGCGACCACTGCCTCAGCTCACCTCCATCATCGTAAACCAGCTGAAGAGAGTGATCAAGAGGAAACACACCCTGCCCAACTACAAGATCAGGTACAAGACTGGTCTCTCTGGTCTTTCTCTGGTCTCTCTCTGGTCTCTCTCTGGTCTCTCTCTCTCTGGTCTCTCAGGGGTCTCTCTCTGGTCTCTCTCTGGTCTCTCTCTGGTCTCTCTCTGGTCTCTCTCTGGTCTCTCTCTGGTCTCTCTCTGGTCTCTCTCTCTCTGGTCTCTCAGGGGTCTCTCAGGGGTCTCTCTCTGGTCTCTCTCTGGTCTCTCTCTGGTCTCTCTCTGGTCTCTCTGGTCTCTCTCTGGTCTCTCTCTGGTCTCTCTCTGGTCTCTCTCTGGTCTCTCTCTGGTCTCTGCTCTCTCAGGCTCTCACTCTGGTCTCTCTCTGGTCTCTCTCTGGTCTCTGCTCTCTTAGGGGTCTCACTCTGGTCTGTCTCTCTGCTTTCTCTTTGGTCTGTGTGTTTTTCTAAACGTTCCTCATTAAAATAACATGAACATCCCCCTAACCCTTCTGGCTAAAGCTTCTGTTTTAAGATCGTTACCTTGTGACGTTATGTTTAGGGTTAGGGGTTTGGCCTTAAAGATTGTTGTAAATAATAACTATTTTTGTTCAAATCATATTGTCAGAAACACAACTGGATTCCAGCCTCTGGTCTCTGTCTGCCCTTGAACTGGTCTTTCTCTGTTCTCTCTCTGGTCTCTCTCTGGTCTCTGGTCTCTCTGGACCCTTTCGTTCTCAGTCTGTGTTTGGTGATTATGGAGCTGATCCTGTGATGTAACAGAGGATTAAAGCCAGGGGCACAGATGGCTCGAGAGGAGATCATTGCGGGCTAACGGAGGCTAACAGAGGCTAACGGAAGCTAACGGAGGCTAATGGAGGCTAATGGGGGCTAACGGAGGCAAACGAGGACTAACGGAGGAAAACAGGGGCCAACAGAGGCTAACAAGGGCTAACGTGAGCTAATGAGGTCTTGCAGAAACACTAATGTGGGCCAACAACATCATAAGGTCCAAACCAGGTCCTGTTCCCGGTCTTCTCCTGTTGCCAGTCTTCTCCAGGTCCTGGTCCTGGTCCTGTCCTTATCTAGGTCCTGGTCTTGGTCCTTTCCCGGTCCTGGTCTCTGTCCTCTCCACGTCCCTAGTCTCTTTCCTCTCCAGGTCCTGGTCTCTGTCCTCTCCAGGTCCTGGTCTCTGTCCTCTCCAGGTCCTGGTCTCTGTCCTCTCCAGGTCCTGGTCTTGGTCCTCTCCAGGTCCTGGTCTTGGTCCTCTCCAGGTCCTGGTCTCTCTCCTCTCCTGGTCCTGGTCTCGGTCCTCTCCAGGTCCTGGTCTTGGTCCTCTCCAGGTCCTGGTCTCTGGACATATTTGAAACTTCCAAACACGCATGTGTGGCTCTTGTGCACAGAAGGGCTCGGCCGCGCTCTGACCAATCAGAGCTGCTGATCACAGCAGTGGTAGATTGGTAGATTTTGTTGAATTAAAGTGTGGATTTAAAGAAAACTGAAGGATTTAAGAAGAAAAAAATTCAGGATTACAAGAGACACTAAAATCCCCACAAAATCCGACCTTTATGAAAGCTGTAGGTTCTCTGTCAGGTTCTCTGTCTGCTGAGGTCGAGCTGTTTTAATTTACAGTTAGATCTATGGAACATTTTCTGGGTAGCCCTTGTGAATTTAGTTTGCTGTACCGTGGGCGCCCCCTCTGGCCATGGGTGGGACAGCTATGAGCTAGTGATACCCTATCCAGTTATTTTTATAGATCCCTGGTCTGAGGACACCTGAGTACCGGTCAGTTACTTTGACTTGTGTGAGCGCAACCAGGTGTGCTAGAACACCAGTAAGACCAAGAAGGTTGTACCAGCTGAGGACACCAGTTAGACTGTAGAGCAGGGCCTTCGTTCACACCGCTGTCAGACTGTACAATAATTCACTGACGTACGCTAAGACTGGGTTGTTGATAAAAACATGTATTGCCCATAAAGCTCTGTATCTTTAACTTTTCTAACATTTCCTGTTGTTTGTTTTTGAAGCCACCTTTCTGTTTGTGAGATCAATAAAGTTTATCTTACAAACACATGATCTGGTCCAACACAAGTAGATACACATTATGAAAGTCCTCTGGTCTCTTTCTCTGGTTGACATCCTCTCTGGTCCCTCTGGTCTCTCTCTCTGGTTGACGTCCTCTCTGGTCTCTCTGGTCTCTCTCTCTGGTTGACGTCCTCTCTGGTCCCTCTGGTCTCTCTCTCTGGTTGACGTCCTCTCTGGTCTCTCTGGTCTCTCTCTCTGGTTGACGTCCTCTCTGGTCCCTCTGGTCTTCAGGTACAAGCCGTTCTTCCCGTTCCAGCTGGTGTCTCCTCTGAGCTGTGACCTGGACCTGTCCCTGTCGGACACTCGTCTGGTGGAAGGTCGACTGCGTCTCTCTCTGGTGGAGTGCAGCCGGTGAGAAACCCTACTCTCTAGTCTCTGATCTTTCTTTCTGGTCTCTCTGGTGTCTCTCTGGTTTACCTCTCTGGTCCCTGTCTGGTTTCTCTCTCTGGTCTCTCTCTGGTCTCTCTCTCTAGTCTTTCTCTGGTCTCTCTCTCTGGTCTCTCTCTCTGGTCTCTCGTTCTGGTCTCTCTCTGGTCTCTCTCTGGTCTCTCTCTCTAGTCTTTCTCTGGTCTCTTTCTGGTCTCTCTCTCTGGTCTCTCTCTCTGGTCTCTCTCTCTGGTCTCTCTCTCTGGTCTCTCTCTGGTCTCTCTCTCTGGTCTCTCTCTCTGGTCTCTCTCTCTGGTCTCTCTCTCTGGTCTCTCTCTGGTCTCTCTCTGGTGTCTCTCTCTGATCTCTCTCTCTGATCTCTCTCTCTGGTCTCTCTCTCTCTCTGGATATTGGTATTGAAGCATTTTCAGCATCTACAGCTAGTTATGTTAGCTAACAAACATAGCTACTACTGTCCTGTCTGTGCGCTGCAACATCGAAATGTCCCCACTGTGGGACGAATAAAGGAATTCTTATCTTAGACCAGAGATAGAACAGTTCAGTGATTGTCCACCAGAGGTCAGCACAATACAGTGTTACTCTGCAGACTTCCATCAGGAGAAAATGAGACCAGAATAAAACTATAAATGTCGTTAAAGGATTACTACTCAAAAGTAGTGTAGCAGCAGTAGCTGTGATGCTACCTGCAGGTGAAAGCCAGGACCTGGTTAGTACTGTGATGGGAGACCCTGGGAACACCAGGTGCCTCTGGGCGGCTGTAAAGTGCCAAACTTTGGTTGGTTATAATAGTAACAGTACTCATCATTTTTCATCCAGACTCTTCATCCTCGGCTCCTACGACCGCGAGACGTTTGTCCACTGCACCGTGGAGCTGAGTGCGACGCCGTGGAAGGAGAAGACTCGCTCCTCCATCAAACAGGTCAGACACATGTGCTACCATGTATGTGTTACATTTATATTCATATACAAACAAACACACATGTATATATTTACACATACATACAGTGCCTTGCGAAAGTATTCGGCCCCCTTGAACCTTTCAACATTTTGCCACATTTCAGGCTTCAAACATCAAGATATACAATTTTTATTATTTGTCATGAATCAACAACAAGTGGGACACAATCGTGAAGTGGAACGAAATTTATTGGATAATTTAAACTTTTTTAACAAATAAAAACTGAAAAGTGGGGCGTGCAATATTATTCGGCCCCTTTACTTTCAGTGCAGCAAACTCAGTCCAGAAGTTCAGTGAGGATCTTTGAATGATCCAATGTTGTCCTAAATGACTGATGATGATAAATAGAATGCACCTGTGTGTAATCAAGTCTCCGTATAAATGCACCTGCTCTTTGATAGTCTCAGGGTTCTGTTTAAAGCGCAGAGAGAACCATGAAGACAAAGGAACACACCAGGCAGGTCCGAGATACTGTTGTGGAGAAGTTTAAAGCCGGATTTGGATACAAAAAGATTTCCCAAGCTTTAAACATCTCAAGGAGCACTGTGCAAGCAATTATATTGAAATGGAAGGAGTATCAGACCACTGCAAATCTACCAAGACCCGGCCGTCCCTCCAAACTTTCATCAAACAAGGAGAAGACTGATCAGAGATGCAGCCAAGAGGCCCATGATCACTCTGGATGAACTGCAGATAACTACAGCTGAGGTGGGAGAGTCTGTCCATAGGACAACAATCAGTCGTGCACTGCACAAATCTGGCCTTTATGGAAGAGTGGCAAGAAGAAAGCCATTTCTCAAAGATATCCATAAAAAGTCTTGTCTTAAGTTTGCCACAAGCCACCTGGGAGACACACCAAACATGTGGAAGAAGGTGCTCTGGTCAGATGAAACCAAAATCGAACTTTTTGGCCACAATGCAAAACGATATGTTTGGCGTAAAAGCAACACAGCTCATCACCCTGAACACACCATCCCCACCTCAGCTGTAGTTATCTGCAGTTCATCCAGACACTGTATATACATATATGTATGCATGTATGTATATATGTATGTGTGTGTGTGTGTAATATATATATATATATATATATATATATATATATATGTGTATATATATGTATATGTATATATATATGTATATGTATATATATATGTATATATATATGTGTATGTATATATGTATATATATATATATATGTATACATATATATATATATATATATATGTATATGTATATATGTGTGTGTGTAAAAAAAAAATTGTCCACTCACCATTGGCCCTCCGCGGGCGGTTATCCCTCTCTAAGCTTGGGTCCTCTACCAGAGGCCTGGGAGCTTGAGGGTTCTGCGCAGTATCTTTGCTGTTCCTAGCACTGCACATTTCTGGACCGAGATGTCCGAGGTTGTTCCGGGGATCCGCTGTAACCTCTTCTAGCTTCGGGGTCACTGCCCCGAGTGCACCGATCACCACGGGCACTACTGTGACCTTTACCCTCCAGGCCCTCTCCAGCTCCTCTCTGAGACCTTGGTATTTTTCAAGCTTTTCTTGTTATATATATATATAAATACATAAAGATTCAGACCTCAGACCCTCAGAACTCAGGGCCCTGTGTCCGCTCTCACTCGTCACACCTGTCTCTCATTAATCTGTCATAATCTTGTTTGTTTCTCGTTCGTCAGTTTTAATCTGATTCTGAAGCCGTGACTTTTGCGTCGGCTCTGATTGTGTCAGAACGTCCTGACGTTTATCTGGGAATATGAGAATATTACCAAGTATAAGATAAGATAAGATAAGATGTGCTTTATTTATCTCACAGAGGAGAAATGTACATGTCACATTTGGCATGGATAGGGACACTCAGATTGTGCAAAAGGAGGAAATGTACAAACATGTTACATGCAGGATAATTATGTACAATAAAGTGACAATAAATATGTACAACAAAAGTGACAAGTGTCAATTGGAAACAGTGTCAATAGTTATTAGGTTAATAGGTTTTCACACAGTGATCATTTAAAACGACTTATTGTACAGTCTGACAGCGGTGGGGATAAAGGCCCTGCGGTAGCGCTCCTTCCTACACTGAGGGTGCCTCAGTCTTCCACTGAAGGAGCTCCTCAGCTCCTCTACAGTCCTGTGCAGTGGGAGGTGTTGTTCATGATGGAGGTGGCTTTGGCTAGCACCTCCTGTCCCTCACCTCCTCCACAGAGTCCAGGGGCCTCCTGTCCCTCACCTCCTCCACAGAGTCCAGGGGCCTCCTGTCCCTCACCTCCTCCACAGAGTCCAGGGGCCTCCTGTCCCTCACCTCCTCCACAGAGTCCAGGGGCCTCCTGTCCCTCACCTCCTCCACAGAGTCCAGGGGCCTCCTGTCCCTCACCTCCTCCACAGAGTCCAGGGGCCTCCTGTCCCTCACCTCCTCCACAGAGTCCAGGGGCCTCCTGTCCCTCACCTCCTGCACAGAGTCCAGGGAGCAGCCCAGAGTGGAGCTGGCCCTCCTGACCAGCTTGTTCAGTCTGTTTCTGTCCCGCTCTGTGCTGCCCGGGGCCCAGCACACGGCAGCGTAGTAAATGGCAGAAGATACCACAGAGTCATAAAGTCCTGAGCAGAGGCCTGCTCACTCCGAAGGACCTCAGCCTCCTCAGAAGGACCTCAGCCTCCTCAGAAGGACCTCAGCCTCCTTAGAAGGAAGAGGCGACTTTGGCCCTTCTTGTGCAGGGCGTTTGTATTATGGACCAGTCCAGTTTATTGTTAATGTGAACACCCAGGTACTTGAAGCTGTCCACCAGCTCAATGTCCTCCTCCTGGATGTTCAGCAGCGTGTGGGAAAGTGGTTTTCTCCTGAAGTCGATGATCATCTCCTTGGTCTTACTGGTGTTCAAGCACAAGTGGTTGCGCTCACACCAGTCGACAAAGTCCTTGATAACCGACCGATATTCCAGTTCGTTCCCCTCAGACACACAGCCCACGATGGCGGAGTCGTCGGAGAACTTCTGCAGGTGACAGCTGTGTGTGTCGTGTGTGAAGTCTGAGGTGTAGATGGTGAAGAGAAACGGTGAGAGGACAGTGCCCTGAGGGGCCCCAGTGCTGCAGACGACCACCTCAGACTCACAGCTGCAGCCGCACGTACTGTGGTCAGTCTGAGAGGTAGTTGATGGTCCATGCAGTGAGGTAGTTGATGGTCCATGCAGTGAGGCTACTGTCCACTCCCGCGTCCTCCATCTTCCCCCGCAGCAGTGCCGGTCTGATGGTGTTGAAAGCGCTGGAGAAGTCGAAAAACATGACCCTCACAGCGCTCCCGGCGGGCTCCAGGTGGGAGAGCGTCCGCTGCAGGAAGTAGATGACGGCGTCCTCTACTCCGATGTTGGGTCCAGGGTGGGGCTGACCACGGAGCGGAGATGGGTGAGGGTCCATGGTCTTCATCAGGTGGGAGGTCAGTGCGACTGGTCTGTAGTGAGCCAGTTCCTTGGCGTGCGCTGTTTTTGGGACCGGGATCACACAGGAGGTCTTCCACAGGACAGGGACCTTCTCCAGGCTGAGGCTCAGGTTGTACATGTAGCTGAGGACCCCAGAGAGCTGGTCTGCACAGGTCCTCAGCAGCCTGGGACTGATCCCGTCCGGTCCTGAGGATTTCCTCAGCTTCAGGCGCTGGAGCTGACTCCTCACCTGGTCCGGTGTGATGGAGAGGGGGGGGGGACCGGGGTGTACTGTCCGAGGTGGGGGCTGGGGATGCGGGGGCAGGAGGGCCCGGGGCAGCCGGAGGCAGTGTCCACTGGACAGTGTCCACTGGGCTGGGGACGTGTGAAGAGGTGGGGGCGGGAGGGGGGCAGATGAAGAGGGGGGAGAATCAAACTGGTTGAAGTATTGGTTAAATTCATCCGCCGTTCCTCTGGCACTCTGTCCAAAGCCGGAGATGTTCTTTAGGCCTCTCCACACGTCGCGGGCGTTTCCCTGGGCCAGCTTCTGCTCCAGCTTTTTCCCATAGTCCTTCTTGGCCCTCCTGATCCTCCACTGGAGCTCGTGCTGGATCCTCTTCTTAAGCATGAATCAATGTTTAGCTCTGCTCTCTTTCTGCTCTCTCTATCTGGTCTCTCTCTCTGGTCTCTCTCTGGTCTCTCTCTGGTCTCTCTGGTCCCTCTCTGGTCTCTTTCTGGTCTCTCTCTGGTCTCTCTCTCTGGTCTCTCTCTGGTCTCCCTCTGGTCTCCCTCTGGTCTCTCTCTGATCTCTCTCTGGTCTCTCTCTGGTCTCCCTCTGGTCCCTCCCTGGTCTCTCTCTGGTCCCTCCCTGGTCTCTCTCTGGTCTCTCGCTGATCTCTTTCTGGTCCCTCTCTGGTCTCTCTCTGGTCTCCCTCTGGTCCCTCCCTGGTCTCTCTCTGGTCTCTCCCTGGTCTCTCTCTAGTCTCTCTCTCTGGTCTCTCTCTCTGGTCTCTCTCTCTCTCTGGTCTCTCTCTGGTCTCTCTGGTCTCTCTCTCTGGTCTCTCTCTGGTCTCTCTCTCTGGTCTCTCTGGTCTCTCTCTCTGGTCTCTCTCTGGTCTCTCTCTGGTCTCTCTCTCTGGTCTCTCTCTGGTCTCTCTCTCTGGTCTCTCTCTCTGGTCTCTCTGGTCTCTCTCTGGTCTCTCTCTGGTCTCTCTCTGGTCTCTCTCTGGTCTCTCTCTGGTCTCTCTCTGGTCTCTCTCTGGTCTCTCTCTCTGGTCTCTCTCTCTGGTCTCTCTCTGGTCTCTCTCTGGTCTCTCTCTGGTCTCTCTCTGGTCTCTCTCTGGTCTCTCTCTCTGGTTTCTCTCTGCTCTCTCTCAGGTCTCTCTCTCTGGTCTCTCTCTGGTCTCTCTCTGGTCTCTCTCTGGTCTCTCTCTCTGGTCAGTATTAGACAGAAGCCTCAGACCTCTCTGTGGTCTGTGTCTGATCAAAGTGATTACGTGGTTATGGTTTATTGCTTCATCAATCGCTGGTTTCCGCGGTGACATTTGCGGACGCTCGCCGGCGCCCCCCGGCTACACCAGCCTTAATTACAGCAGTTAGCTAACAAGCGCGCCGCGGCTACGCACACTGCAAAACAAATGTCAGAAGTGATTATGAGCAAAACAGGCGCCATTAGAGAGGTCTGGAGGAGGTCTAAAGCAGGTCTAAAGCAGGTCTAAAGCAGGTCTAAAGCAGGTCTAAAGCAGGACTAAAGCAGGTCTAAAGCAGGTCTAAAGCAGGTCTAAAGCAGGTCTAAAGCAGGACTAAAGCAGGTCTAAAGCAGGTCTAAAGCAGGACTAAAGCAGGACTAAAGCAGGTCTAAAGCAGGACTAAAGCAGGTCTAAAGCAGGTCTAAAGCAGGTCTAAAGCAGGTCTAAAGCAGGACTAAAGCAGGTCTAAAGCAGGACTAAAGCAGGTCTAAAGCAGGTCTAAAGCAGGACTAAAGCAGGTCTAAAGCAGGTCTAAAGCAGGTCTAAAGCAGGTCTAAAGCAGGACTAAAGCAGGTCTAAAGCAGGTCTAAAGCAGGACTAAAGCAGGACTAAAGCAGGTCTAAAGCAGGTCTAAAGCAGGTCTAAAGCAGGTCTAAAGCAGGACTAAAGCAGGTCTAAAGCAGGTCTAAAGCAGGTCTAAAGCAGGACTAAAGCAGGTCTAAAGCAGGACTAAAGCGGGTCTAAAGCGGGTCTAAAGCGGGTCTAAAGCGGGTCTAAAGCGGGTCTAAAGCGGGTCTAAAGCAGGTCTAAAGCAGGACTAAAGCAGGTCTAAAGCAGGTCTAAAGCAGGTCTAAAGCAGGTCTAAAGCAGGACTAAAGCAGGACTAAAGCAGGACTAAAGCAGGTCTAAAGCAGGTCTAAAGCAGGTCTAAAGCAGGACTAAAGCAGGTCTAAAGCAGGACTAAAGCAGGACTAAAGCAGGACTAAAGCAGGTCTAAAGCAAGTCTAAAGCAGGACTAAAGCAGGTCTAAAGCAGGTCTAAAGCAGGTCTAAAGCAGGACTAAAGCAGGTCTACTGCAGGTCTAAAGCAGGTCTAAAGCAGGTCTAAAGCAGGTCTAAAGCAGGACTAAAGCAGGTCTAAAGCAGGACTAAAGCAGGTCTAAAGCAGGACTAAAGCAGGTCTAAAGCAGGTCTAAAGCAGGTCTAAAGCAGGTCTAAAGCAGGTCTAAAGCAGGACTAAAGCAGGTCTAAAGCAGGACTAAAGCAGGTCTAAAGCAAGTCTAAAGCAGGACTAAAGCAGGTCTAAAGCAGGACTAAAGCAGGTCTAAAGCAGGTCTAAAGCAGGTCTAAAGCAGGTCTAAAGCAGGACTAAAGCAGGTCTAAAGCAGGTCTAAAGCAGGTCTAAAGCAGGACTAAAGCAGGACTAAAGCAGGTCTAAAGCAGGTCTAAAGCAGGTCTAAAGCAGGACTAAAGCAGGACTAAAGCAGGTCTAAAGCAGGTCTAAAGCAGGTCTAAAGCAGGTCTAAAGCAGGACTAAAGCAGGTCTAAAGCAGGACTAAAGCAGGTCTAAAGCAGGACTAAAGCAGGTCTAAAGCAGGTCTAAAGCAGGTCTAAAGCAGGACTAAAGCAGGTCTAAAGCAGGACTAAAGCAGGTCTAAAGCAGGTCTAAAGCAGGTCTAAAGCAGGACTAAAGCAGGTCTAAAGCAGGTCTAAAGCAGGTCTAAAGCAGGTCTAAAGCAGGTCTAAAGCAGGACTAAAGCAGGACTAAAGCAGGTCTAAAGCAGGTCTAAAGCAGGTCTAAAGCAGGACTAAAGCAGGTCTAAAGCAGGTCTAAAGCAGGTCTAAAGCAGGACTAAAGCAGGTCTAAAGCAGGTCTAAAGCAGGTCTAAAGCAGGTCTAAAGCAGGACTAAAGCAGGTCTAAAGCAGGTCTAAAGCAGGTCTAAAGCAGGACTAAAGCAGGTCTAAAGCAGGTCTAAAGCAGGACTAAAGCAGGTCTAAAGCAGGTCTAAAGCAGGTCTAAAGCAGGACTAAAGCAGGTCTAAAGCAGGTCTAAAGCAGGTCTAAAGCAGGTCTAAAGCAGGACTAAAGCAGGTCTAAAGCAGGTCTAAAGCAGGACTAAAGCAGGTCTAAAGCAGGTCTAAAGCAGGTCTAAAGCAGGACTAAAGCAGGTCTAAAGCAGGTCTAAAGCAGGTCTAAAGCAGGACTAAAGCAGGTCTAAAGCAGGTCTAAAGCAGGACTAAAGCAGGTCTAAAGCAGGTCTAAAGCAGGTCTAAAGCAGGTCTAAAGCAGGACTAAAGCAGGTCTAAAGCAGGTCTAAAGCAGGTCTAAAGCATAATTATGTAATGGGACACGTCCAAACACGGCGTTAACCTCCGTTGAATGTTTTATTTATTATTAGTTTCCACAAAGACAGGGCCACGTCCCGGGACCCGACCCCGGACCCTCAGTGACACGTGAGCAGAGGCGTTCCGTGCTCAAGGCCTCGACTCCTGCTCCGAGTTCGCGCATGCGCACTGAGCATTTTCTATAATCCCACATCGACAGCGGCTCACTGCTATAGCAACAACACGCTCTGCCAGAGTCAGGGCTAACCAGGGCTAAACAGGGCTAAACATGGCTAAAGAGGACTAAAGCAGGACTAAAACAGGACAAAAGCAGGATCAGGACTAGAGCAGGACTAAAGCAGGACGCAGGTCTAAGCAGGACCAGGACTAGAGCAGGACTAAAGCAGGACTAGAGCAGGACTAAGCTAGGACCAGGACTAGAGCAGGACTAAAGCAGGACTAGAGCAGGACTAAAGCAGGACCAGGACTAGAGCAGGACTAAAGCAGGACCAGGACTAGAGCGGGACTAAAGCAGGACCAGGACTAGAGCAGGACTAGAGCAGGACCAGGACTAGAGCGGGACTAAAGCAGGACCAGGACTAGAGCAGGACCAGGACTAGAGCAGGACTAAAGCAGGACCAGGACTAGAGCAGGACTAAAGCAGGACCAGGACTAGAGCGGGACTAAAGCAGGACCAGGACTAGAGCGGGACTAAAGCAGGACCAGGACTAGAGCAGGACTAGAGCAGGACGGACCAGGACTAGAGCAGGACTAAATCCGTGGATCCGTCCCTGTTGGAGAATGCCTAGAGACGCGGACAGTGTATTCTGACGCATGTGAGATTTAAGACGGTGTTTGCGCGCTCCGAGGCTGTGCACGCATGGGCGCGGGTGGACTCGGGATGACGCGGGTGGATACGGGTAGAACAGAGCCATAACTGGGATAAACAGACACGGACATGACGCACGCACCTTTGCCCTTCGCCTTCGCGCTCTTCTTCGGGGCCATTTTGCTGCTGCTGCTGATGAAGATGATGATGATGTTGACGATGAGCGGATGTTTTGTCACAGAGAAAGAGCCTCCGCTTCCCTCGCGCTCCGTAAAAACTCCTCGCTCTCCGGATGGGACACGTCCACTTTCGCCTGGCACCAGCGCGGGCCAATCAGGGCCGAGATCGGGAGTTTCTGGAGCCAATGGGAGGCGGAGAGGAGCGGGGCTTATTCATCTGATTGGAGGAGAGCAGAGAAGAAGGCCCCGCCCCCCTGCGCTCTGGAACGTGGCACCATGGAGACCAACCCCCCCCCCCCCCCCCCCCCCCCGCACGTTCACTTTGCTATCGTCCTCCTCCCCCTTTAAAGCTGAGGGACCGAAATTTCAAAGCACAGAATAAAGAAGTTCGTGATGAAGTCTTGTTGCTAGTTCTTTGAGACTCGAGCTGCTGCTAACGAGTATTTCAGACGATTATTCGATTAATTCCTTTGATTAACCGACCGAACCTTTGATCTCCTGCTGTCGGTGCTGATTGATGACTTTGTTGTAAACAGTCCGTGATAAAACCACGTGGTCCTCTGAGTCCAGGAAGAGTCCGGAAACCTCAGAGGGCAAAGGTTAGGGTTAGGGTCTAAAGCAGGTCTAAAGCAGGTCTAAAGCAGGTCTAAAGCAGGTCTAAAGCAGGACTAAAGCAGGTCTAAAGCAGGACTAAAGCAGGTCTAAAGCAGGTCTAAAGCAGGTCTAAAGCAGGACTAAAGCAGGACTAAAGCAGGTCTAAAGCAGGTCTAAAGCAGAACTAAAGCAGGTCTAAAGCAGGACTAAAGCAGGTCTAAAGCAGGTCTAAAGCAGGACTAAAGCAGGACTAAAGCAGGTCTAAAGCAGGACTAAAGCAGGTCTAAAGCAGGTCTAAAGCAGGTCTAAAGCAGGACTAAAGCAGGTCTAAAGCAGAACTAAAGCAGGTCTAAAGCAGGACTAAAGCAGGACTAAAGCAGGTCTAAAGCAGGACTAAAGCAGGACTAAAGCAGGTCTAAAGCAGGACTAAAGCAGGTCTAAAGCAGGACTAAAGCAGGTCTAAAGCAGGACTAAAGCAGGTCTAAAGCAGGACTAAAGCAGGTCTAAAGCAGGTCTAAAGCAGGACTAAAGCAGGTCTAAAGCAGGACTAAAGCAGGACTAAAGCAGTACTAAAGCAGGTCTAAAGCAGGACTAAAGCAGGACTAAAGCAGGTCTAAAGCAGGTCTAAAGCAGGACTAAAGCAGGTCTAAAGCAGGTCTAAAGCAGGACTAAAGCAGGTCTAAAGCAGGACTAAAGCAGGACTAAAGCAGGTCTAAAGCAGGACTAAAGCAGGACTAAAGCAGGACTAAAGCAGGTCTAAAGCAGGTCTAAAGCAGGACTAAAGCAGGACTAAAGCAGGACTAAAGCAGGTCTAAAGCAGGACTAAAGCAGGTCTAAAGCAGGACTAAAGCAGGTCTAAAGCAGGTCTAAAGCAGGTCTAAAGCAGGTCTAAAGCAGGACTAAAGCAGGTCTAAAGCAGGACTAAAGCAGGTCTAAAGCAGGTCTAAAGCAGGACTAAAGCAGGTCTAAAGCAGGACTAAAGCAGGTCTAAAGTGCGTGTGTATGTGTGTATCTGTCTTTGTGTGTCTGTGTGTGTGTCTGAGTGTGTCTGTGTGTGTGTCTGGGTGTGTGTGACTAGTTCATAATGATAAACACAGATGTTACATGCAGCTCTCTGGCGCCACCTGCTGCTCACACACACTCCCGCGACTACATTTACGCCTCATTTGTGGAAGATTCTGTCCAAAGATAAAAATAAATGTGAATAAAAACTCTAATAAACTTTTTACATCTTTATTGAAACACATTTGTTTCAAATCCCAAACAGTGGTCGTTCCCTGTCTGTCCACACGGGGGCGACACTGCCTCCCCTCAGAACTATTGCATGGGTTTTTAGAGGTAGGGGAAACCGGAGCACCTGGAGGAACCCTACGCAGACACAGGGAGAACATGCAAAGTCTGGAGCTTTCCTGGGTCTACAGCCTCAGTCCTGGGTCTACGGCCTCAGTCCTGGGTCTACGGCCTCAGTCCTGGGTCTGCGGCCTCAGTCCTGGGTCTGCGGCCTCAGTCCTGGGTCTGCGGCCTCAGTCCTGGGTCTACAGCCTCAGTCCTGGGTCTACAGCCTCAGTCCTGGGTCTGGGTCTGCAGCCTCAGTCCTGGGTCTACAGCCTCAGTCCTGCGTCTACAGCCTCAGTCCTGGGTCTACAGCCTCAGTCCTGGGTCTACAGCCTCAGTCCTGGGTCTACAGCCTCAGTCCTGGGTCTACAGCCTCAGTCCTGGGTCTACAGCCTCAGTCCTGGGTCTACAGCCTCAGTCCTGGGTCTACAGCCTCAGTCCTGGGTCTACAGCCTCAGTCCTGGGTCTAGAGTCTGAGTCCTGGGTCTACAGCCTCAGTCCTGGGTCTACAGCCTCAGTCCTGGATCTACAGCCTCAGTCCTGGGTCTACAGCCTCAGTCCTGGGTCTACAGCCTCAGTCCTGGGTCTACAGCCTCAGTCCTGGGTCTACAGCCTCAGTCCTGGGTCTACAGCCTCAGTCCTGGGTCTACAGCCTCAGTCCTGGGTCTAGAGTCTGAGTCCTGGGTCTACAGCCTCAGTCCTGGATCTACAGCCTCAGTCCTGGGTCTACAGCCTCAGTCCTGGGTCTACAGCCTCAGTCCTGGGTCTACAGCCTCAGTCCTGGGTCTACAGCCTCAGTCCTGGATCTACAGCCTCAGTCCTGGGTCTACAGCCTCAGTCCTGGGTCTACAGCCTCAGTCCTGGGTCTACAGCCTCAGTCCTGGGTCTACAGCCTCAGTCCTGGGTCTACAGCCTCAGTCCTGGGTCTATAGCCTCAGTCCTGGGTCTACAGCCTCAGTCCTGGGTCTACAGCCTCAGTCCTGGGTCTGCAGCCTCAGTCCTGGGTCTAGAGTCTGAGTCCTGGGTCTACAGCCTCAGTCCTGGGTCTACAGCCTCAGTCCTGGATCTACAGCCTCAGTCCTGGATACAAAACTACATAGAATTGAATTGAGTCACAACAACAGACGACACACTGTGGATTTTTTTATTTTATTTTGAATAATTTATATTATTATTATTATTATTAATAATAATAATAATAATAATAATAATAATAATAAAAGCACTTTACTTTAATTTAGCATATAATTAGGTAATATATAATATGTAGTGTATATATTATATATATATGCTGTATTATGTTATATATTATTCAATAATGTATTGTGTTATGTTGTATATTATGTTATAT
Organism: Knipowitschia caucasica; assembly: GCA_964034765.1. Classification (NCBI taxonomy): domain Eukaryota; kingdom Metazoa; phylum Chordata; class Actinopteri; order Gobiiformes; family Gobiidae; genus Knipowitschia; species Knipowitschia caucasica. The sequence continues at coordinate 36,990,197 of OZ035835.1, forward strand.
ATTATGCTGTATGTTATTCTTTATTCAAGGCTAGGTTTAAAACAGTCCTCTTTAGTTTAGCATATGGCTAGGAAGGTAAGACTCGGAGAAGGTTAAACTCCTCAGACTGTCAGTCAAGCTGCATAGGGAGCCCCCTGCTGGAGAAGTATGGTAACTTGAGCACTATCCTCTCCTCCTTCCTACTTTATCTGTTTAGCATTTTTAGGATTCTGACTGTAGTTTGTTCATTGCTATTCACCCGTTGTCCCATTGTCTGTTTCATGGTACGATGACGGGATCTCTGAGCCTGGCCTCTTCCATCTACACCTGCGGACTGCCCCGCCCGACCCGCCTGGGAGTGCTTCAGTCCTGCACCGGACCTGTCCACGTTCAGCGTCCACTGGTCCACGTTCTGTAGCTAGCTTAGGTCCTGGATCATTAGTCTGTCCGTCCGGAGGAGCGGATCCCTTTCTCATATGGGTCTCCCTCCCTGTGGGTTTCCCTAGTTCTCCTCCAAGGTTTCTCACTTTTTCCCACTGGGTTTTTTAAGAGTTGTTCCTTGTCGATGCAGGAGGGTCTTGTTGGACAGTTAGTGTCCAACAGAAAGGATTGGTGATGATCAGGACACTTTAGCATTCTACAACATGTATGGACATTTTCTTCTGTGTGTGCTTTATATTCTTCATGTGTTTTAACTGTTGATTCTCTGACCTGTGTTGGTGATTTCAATGGTTTTGTTAAGTCCTCTGAGATGACTTCTGTTGTGACCTAGGGCTATACAAGAATAAATTGTATTGTGTATTGTGTAATAATAATAATAATAATAATAATAATGATAATTGATTGAGCTATCAAACACATGGTACTAAAGGTGATGACCATAAACCAGTCCCAGCTACGTGGACCAGCTCAGCAGACCCGGGTCATGTTTCCTTCGTCACAAACGCACGAGAAACAGGATCAGAAACAAATCCCAAAGAATAAGTTGCAAGAAATGAACCAGGTTGTCTGTGCGTTGTCATGGCAACAGTTGGATGATGGTGATAGTTCCCATAGTGAGGGTTTCCAAGGTGACAGTTGCCATATTGATTGCCATAGCAACGTTTGTAATGGGACCATTGCCATTGCAACCGTTGCTGTGGCAATCCCTATGGCAACGACCCTGGAAACCATCACTACTATGGCAAACTCCCAAAAAAGAAGTTTGCCTGGCCGTTGTTATGGCAACAGTTGCCATAGTGAGAGCTGCCAGAAAAACAGTTAAAGTGATTATTGTCATAGCAACAGTTACTATGGTTACTATTGCTATAGCATTGGTTTTCATGGTAACAGTTGTCACAGGGATTGTCAAAGCACCAACTAGTTGTCATGGTTACTATAGCCATAGCAATTGTGACCAAGGTGACTATGGCCATAGCAACAGTTTCCATGGAAACCATCACTAGGACAACTAGTAATTTCACTACACGTTATTGATCGTGTTGTTTACATTGTATGTGACAAATATCTGTTACCATGGAAACTGTTACCATTAGAGTTAGCATCAATACTAACCGTTGTCATGGCTACGGTGGCTTTCCTGGCTCGATTTATGTGCTTTTTTTGGCACTTCCCAAAATCATTTTTGGTGAAAATGTTAAATAAACTTGTAATTAAGTATTTTTAAACAAAATAATCACAGAGGTCCAGAGAAAATGCTCTCGAGGTCCAGGCCTTGAACCCCCAGTTGGGGACCCCTGCTGTAGGCTGAATACAGATGCACAATGCAAACCTGCTAGCTCAATTAAGCTAATGGGGAAGTGCTCAGGGTGAAGTTTGGCTCCTCTCTCTGTGGTTTATGCTCTGTGATGCTTTATGTGATGTTCAGATATGACCATATAAGGACTGACCAATCAGACGCCTTCATTGCCATCACTAACGCTGTCTGAACAAATGCCCAATTAAGGAATTGCAGATATGTTCATATCGGCTCCTTCTGCATCAAGGCTAACACTGCGGTGATGTCACACTGCGGTGATGTCACACTGTGGTGATGTCACACTGCAATGATGTCACACTGCGGTGATGTCACACTGCAATGATGTCACACTGCAATGATGTCACACTGCGGTGATGTCACACTGCGGTGATGTCACACTGCGGTGATGTCACACTGCGGTGATGTCACACTGCGGTGATGTCACAGACTCAGAACAGGACTGGCACAAATGGGCTCCTTGACATCTTAATATAAAAGCTGGGATACCTGACTTTTCTCCTTAAATATAACAGTGTTTGAGTCAGATCATGGCGTCTGCTTCGGAGTCTTCTGAGAGCCCCGAGAGTCACTGTTGGACTCTTTGGGCTGAGAGCTAAAGATGGGACAGAAATAAATGTGAAAACAGAGACAGGAACTGTTTAGAGATTATTGTATTATCTTTGGCGCCCCCCGCAGGCTGTCCTTAGGCAAGACACAGTGTGTGTGTGTGTTGAAAGTTCAGTACCCCAGCTTTAAATGAGTCCATTCTTGGCGACTGCAGCTGATACTGACTCAGATTTGGCAAAAATGTTCAGTTTTACTGAACGTGTTAAAACAGGACGTGGCACTTTATAAAAGTCCATCTCAGCTTCGAACAGTTTCATTAAAGTGTTTTTCTGACTCTTGCAGATAAAGGTTCTTATGTACTGCTCTGCTGCACACTGGGGGCTCTTGCTGGTCCTTCAGTCCTGTGGCGGCGGTTGCTGGTTGGACGCCGCGGCAGCGCGCTCCTCTGCCGTGTGTTTGCTCATGTGTCGCTTCAGCTCGATGAGGTACGTGAACGACCTCTGACAGAGGGAACAGCTGAAGGGTTTCTCTCCTGTGTGCAGTCTGCGGTGCCTGTTGAGCGTGCTGAGCAGAGAGAAGGCCTTATTGCAGATGGAGCAGCTGTAAGGTCGCTCCCCGGTGTGTGTGCGTGTGTGCGTGCGCAGGTCTGTGGTGGTGTAGAAGGCTTTGCTGCAGAAGGGACAGCTGTAAGGTTTCTCCCCCGTGTGCGTCTTGTTGTGTGCGATCAGGTTGCTCTTGTTTATGAAGGTCTTGTCACAGATGGAGCAGCTGAAGGGTCTGGCTCCTGTGTGGATGACGCTGTGGGTGACCAGGTTGCACTTCTGCGTAAAAGTCTTGTGGCAGGTGGAGCAGCTGAAAGGTCTCTCACCGGTGTGCGTCCGCTCGTGCGTCGTCAGGTCTGACTTGAAGCAGAACGTCTTGTCGCAGTAGGAACAGCTGAGCAGCTTCTCATCTGCGTCTCTCTTCACTTCAGCCTCTTGAGCTGAACAGCTGCAAGGTTCTGCTTTCACCTGAGCGTTCACAGTCTGCAGCTGAGGAGAGCGTCTGTTGTGCGTCTCTTCTGTGTGCGAGATCACGTGGGAACAAAGATCAGGCTTTGTCTCAAACGCCTTATGACACACAGAGCAGCTGTAAGGTCTCTCCCCTGTGTGCATCTTACCGTGTGCGACTAGATTCCTTTTATGGGAAAATGTTCTGTCACAGACTGGACAGCTGTAAGGTCTCTCACCAGTGTGCGTCCTCATGTGCGACTGCATATCTGACTTAGAGAAGAAGCTCTTGCTGCAGCAGGAGCAGGAGTGAGGTCTCTCTCCTGAATGCTTCTTACTGTGCACCACCAGGTTACTCCTCTGGGAAAAGGACTTGTTACAGATGGAGCAGAAGAAAGGTTTCTCCCCTGTGTGCGTTTTAACATGTGCATTCAGCGTTCCCCTCTGTGAGAAGGTTTTGTTGCAGAGTGAACAGCTGTAGGGTTTCTCCCCTGTGTGTATTTTGATGTGTGTATTGAGAGCACTCTTGTTGGGGAAGGTCTTGCTGCAGGTGGAGCAGCTGTAAGGTCCTTCTCCCGTGTGGATTTTGATGTGTCGTCGTAGGTTGTTCTTGGTTCCTCTGAGTGTCTTATTACAGAAGGGGCACTGGTGCATCCTCCCTGCTCCTGCAGCTGCTCCTGTGGCTGCTCCTTCATGGTCCACAGCCGTCTCTGCAGATGGTGCCCACAGACCAGAGCTGGGATCTGAGAAGCCGCGGGGCCCGGTCCAGTCCTGCTCCGAGTCTGAGGAGTGCTCTGTCTCTGGGTCGGTCTCTGGACGTGGCTCTGGGCTGAGCTCCTCCTCCTCCTCCTCTCCCTCCACTTCCTCTTCCTCCTCTTCCTCTTCCTCCTCAGACTCGTACGGTTCTTCTTCTGTCTTCACACACACAGTGATGTACTCCGGGACGCCCCTGAAAGGTTTCAAACGTCAGATTATGTTTGTGCCACAGGAAAATAAACAACAATTAAAGAACAGGACGTGGATGATGAGTAAATGAGTGTGACATCACCACAGTGTGACATCACCACAGTGTGACATCACCACAGTGTGACATCACCACAGTGTGACATCACCACAGTGTGACATCACCACAGTGTTAGCTGGAGCCAGTTTCCTTATATGGACATTTGTTCTGAAGGCGCTAGCGTCATAACAGAAGTGTTGCTATGACGGTTGCTAAGGCAAACTGGACTTTCCCCTGAATAAAGAATCCTGATTGGGCAATCCTTATATGGCTCATATCAGCACAGGGACTGGCCTCCTGCTGGGACTCTGAGGAGCACAGGGACTGGCCTCCTGCTGGGACTCTGAGGAGCACAGGGACTGGACTCCTGCTGGGACTCTGAGGAGCACAGGGACTGGCCTCCTGCTGGGACTCTGAGGAGCACAGGGACTGGCCTCCTGATGGGACTCTGAGGAGCACAGGGACTGGCCTCCTGCTGGGACTCTGAGGAGCACAGGGACTGGCCTCCTGCTGGTCCCGGAGTCAGGACTAAACATGAGGAGGCAGCATTTCAGATTCGCGCAAAAATCTGGAACATCTTCCTGAAAATGTGAGACAGACTTCGTCTCTGACAATGTTCAAATCCAGGTTAAAAACATTTTATTTTATTTTCACCAGAGTGAGACCTGCTGCTACCGAGCAGGAGGTCTCACTCTGGTCTCACTCTGGTCTCACTCTGGTCTCACTCTGGTCTCACTCTGGTCTCACTCTGGTCTCACTCTGGTCTCACTCTGGTCTCACTCTGGTCTCACTCTGGTCTCACTCTGGTCTCACTCTGGTCTCACTCTGGTCTCACTCTGGTCTCACTCTGGTCTCACTCTGGTCTCACTCTGGTCTCACTCTGGTCTCACTCTGGTCTCACTCTGGTCTCACTCTGGTCTCACTCTGACTGTGTACACGACACATGAGAAACCAACACATGGTTTGTTCATGACCAGCTCTGGCAGAACATTTACAGGAGATAGAGTGAGAGCGGAGCACATGTCTCCGTCATGGATCTGTCACGTCAGTGTTCTGTAATAAGCTGTCAGACTGTACAATGAGGACTGCTGAGTCTGTACATGTGAAGCATTTACAGACAGTTTAGAAGCATCGCAGAAACTTGTATCGAATACAAGCTGCTGTTTTGTTTTGTTTATTTGAAAGCCTGAAGGACACGCTCCATTCTGCAGCTGCGTCTGTAGCTGGGGTCTGCAGCTGTGTCTGTAGCTTGGGTCTGTAGCTTGGGTCTGTAGCTGGGGTCTGTAGCTGTGTCTGTAGCTGGGGTCTGTAGCTGGGGTCTGTAGCTGTGTCTGTAGCTGTGTCTGTAGCTGGGGTCTGTAGCTGTGTCTGTAGCTGGGGTCTGTAGCTGGGGTCTGTAGCTGTGTCTGTAGCTGGGGTCTGTAGCTGGGGTCTGTAGCTGGGGTCTGTAGCTGGGGTCTGTAGCTGGGGTCTGTAGCTGGGGTCTGTAGCTGGGGTCTGTAGCTGTGTCTGTAGCTGTGTCTGTAGCTGGGGTCTGTAGCTGGGGTCTGTAGCTGGGGTCTGTAGCTGGGGTCTGTAGCTGCGTCTGTAGTTGGGGTCTGTAGCTGGGGTCTGTAGCTGTGTCTGTAGCTGGGGTCTGTAGCTGGGGTCTGTAGCTGGGGTCTGTAGCTGGGGTCTGTAGCTGGGGTCTGTAGCTGGGGTCTGTAGCTGTGTCTGTAGCTGGGGTCTGTAGCTGGGGTCTGTAGCTGGGGTCTGTAGCTGGGGTCTGTAGCTGGGGTCTGTAGCTGCGTCTGTAGCTGTGTCTGTAGCTGGGGTCTGTAGCTGGGGTCTGTAGCTGGGGTCTGTAGCTGTGTCTGTAGCTGGGGTCTGTAGCTGGGGTCTGTAGCTGTGTCTGTAGCTGGGGTCTGTAGCTGGGGTCTGTAGCTGGGGTCTGTAGCTGGGGTCTGCAGCTGTGTCTGTAGCTTGGGTCTGTAGCTGGGGTCTGTAGCTGGGGTCTGTAGCTGGGGTCTGTAGCTTGGGTCTGTAGCTGGGGTCTGTAGATGGGGTCTGTAGCTGGGGTCTGCAGCTGTGTCTGTAGCTTGGGTCTGTAGCTGGGGTCTGTAGCTGGGGTCTGTAGCTGGGGTCTGTAGCTGGGGTCTGTAGCTGGGGTCTGTAGCTGGGGTCTGTAGCTGGGGTCTGTAGCTGGGGTCTGTAGCTGTGTCTGTAGCTGGGGTCTGTAGCTGGGGTCTGTAGCTGGGGTCTGTAGCTGGGGTCTGCAGCTGTGTCTGTAGCTGGGGTCTGTAGCTGGGGTCTGTAGCTTGGGTCTGTAGCTGGGGTCTGTAGATGGGGTCTGTAGCTGGGGTCTGTAGCTGGGGTCTGTAGCTGGGGTCTGTAGCTGGGGTCTGTAGCTGGGGTCTGCAGCTGTGTCTGTAGCTGTGTCTGTAGCTGGGGTCTGTAGCTGGGTCTGTAGCTGGGGTCTGCAGCTGGGGTCTGTAGCTGTGTCTGTAGCTGGGGTCTGTAGCTGGGGTCTGTAGCTGGGGTCTGTAGCTGTGTCTGTAGCTGGGGTCTGTAGCTGGGGTCTGTAGCTGTGTCTGCAGCTGGGGTCTGTAGCTGGGGTCTGTAGCTGGGGTCTGTAGATGGGGTCTGCAGCTGTGTCTGTAGCTGTGTCTGTAGCTGGGGTCTGTAGCTGTGTCTGTAGCTGTGTCTGTAGCTGGGGTCTGTAGCTGGGGTCTGTAGCTGGGGTCTGTAGCTGGGGTCTGTAGCTGGGGTCTGCAGCTGGGGTCTGTAGCTGGGGTCTGTAGCTGGGGGGGTCTGTAGCTGTGGTCTGTAGCTGGGGTCTGTAGCTGGGGTCTGTAGCTGGGGTCTGTAGCTGTGTCTGTAGCTGGGGTCTGTAGCTGGGGTCAGTAGCTGGGTGTAGCTGGGGTCTGTAGCTGGGGTCTGTAGCTGGGGTCTGTAGCTGTGGTCTGTAGCTGGGGTCTGTAGCTGGGGTCTGTAGCTGGGGTCTGTAGCTGTGTCTGTAGCTGGGGTCTGTAGCTGTGTCTGTAGCTGGGGTCTGTAGCTGGGGTCTGCAGCTGTGTCTGTAGCTGGGGTCTGTAGCTGGGGTCTGTAGCTGGGGTCTGTAGCTGTGTCTGTAGCTGGGGTCTGTAGCTGTGTCTGTAGCTGGGGTCTGTAGCTGGGGTCTGTAGCTGGGGTCTGTAGCTGGGGTCTGTAGCTGGGGTCTGTAGCTGGGGTCTGTAGCTGGGGTCTGTAACTGGGGTCTGCAGCTGGGGTCTGTAGCTGTGTCTGTAGCTGGGGTCTGTAGCTGGGGTCTGTAGCTGGGGTCTGTAGCTGGGTCTGTAGCTGGGGTCTGTAGCTTGGGTCTGTAGCTGGGGTCTGTAGCTTGGGTCTGTAGCTGGGGGTCTGTAACTGGGGTCTGTAGCTGTGTCTGTAGCTGGGTCTGTAGCTGTGTCTGTAGCTGGGGTCTGTAGCTGGGGTCTGTAGCTGTGTCTGTAGATGGGGTCTGTAGCTGGGGTCTGTAGCTGGGGTCTGTAGCTGGGGTCTGTAGCTGTGTCTGTAGCTGTGTCTGTAGCTGGGGTCTGTAGCTGGGGTCTGTAGCTGGGGTCTGCAGCTGGGGTCTGTAGCTGGGGTCTGTAGCTGGGGTCTGTAGCTGGGGTCTGTAGCTGGGTCTGTAGCTGGGGTCTGTAGCTGGGGTCTGTAGCTGTGTCTGTAGATGGGGTCTGTAGCTGGGGTCTGTAGCTGTGTCTGTAGCTGTGTCTGTAGCTGGGGTCTGTAGCTGGGGTCTGTAGCTGTGTCTGTAGCTGTGTCTGTAGCTGGGGTCTGTAGCTGGGGTCTGGTAGCTGTGTCTGTAGCTGTGTCTGTAGATGGGGTCTGTAGCTGGGGTCTGTAGCTGTGTCTGTAGCTGGGGTCTGTAGCTGTAGGGGTCTGTAGCTGGGGTCTGTAGCTGTGTCTGTAGCTGGGGTCTGTAGCTGGGGTCTGTAGCTGGGGTCTGTAGCTGTGTCTGTAGCTGTGTCTGTAGCTGTGTCTGTAGCTGGGGTCTGTAGCTGGGGTCTGTAGCTGTGTCTGTAGCTGTGTCTGTAGCTGTGTCTGTAGCTGGGGTCTGTAGCTGTGTCTGTAGCTGGGGTCTGTAGCTGGGGTCTGTAGCTGGGGTCTGTAGCTGTGTCTGTAGCTGGGGTCTGTAGCTGGGGTCTGTAGCTGGGGTCTGCAGCTGGGGTCTGTAGCTGGGGTCTGTAGCTGGGGTCTGTAGCTGGGGTCTGTAGCTGGGTCTGTAGCTGGGGTCTGCAGCTGGGGTCTGCAGCTGTGTCTGTAGCTGGGGTCTGCAGCTGTGTCTGTAGCTGGGGTCTGTAGCTGTGTCTGTAGCTGGGGTCTGTAGCTGTGTCTGTAGCTGTGTCTGTAGCTGTGTCTGTAGCTGGGGTCTGCAGCTGGGGTCTGTAGCTGGGGTCTGTAGCTGGGTCTGTAGCTGTGTCTGTAGCTGTGTCTGCAGCTGGGGTCTGCAGCTGGGGTCTGCAGCTGTGTCTGTAGCTGTGTCTGTAGCTGGGGTCTGTAGCTGGGGGGGTCTGTAGCTGGGGTCTGTAGCTGGGGTCTGTAGCTGGGGTCTGTAGCTGGGGTCTGTAGCTGGGGTCTGCAGCTGTGTCTGTAGCTGGGGTCTGTAGCTGTGTCTGTAGCTGTGTCTGTAGCTGTGTCTGTAGCTGTGTCTGTAGCTGTGTCTGTAGCTGTGTCTGTAGCTGGGGTCTGTAGCTGTGTCTGTAGCTGTGTCTGTAGCTGGGGTCTGTAGCTGTGTCTGTAGCTGGGGTCTGCAGCTGCGTCTGTAGCTGGGGTCTGTAGCGGGGTCTGTAGCTGTGTCTGTAGCTGGGGTCTGTAGCTGGGGTCTGTAGCTGGGGTCTGTAGCTGCGTCTGTAGCTGGGGTCTGTAGCTGTGTCTGTAGCTGGGGTCTGTAGCTGTGTCTGTAGCTGGGGTCTGTAGCTGTGTCTGTAGCTGGGGTCTGTAGCTTGGGTCTGTAGCTGGGGTCTGTAGCTGTGTCTGTAGCTGGGGTCTGTAGCTGGGGTCTGTAGCTGGGGTCTGTAGCTGGGGGGGTCTGTAGCTGGGGTCTGTAGCTGGGTCTGTAGCTGGGGTCTGTAGCTGGGTCTGTAGCTGGGGTCTGTAGCTGGGTCTGTAGCTGGGGTCTGTAGCTGGGGTCTGTAGCTGGGGTCTGTAGCTGTGTCTGTAGCTGGGGTCTGTAGCTGGGGTCTGTAGCTGGGGTCTGTAGCTGTGTCTGTAGCTGGGGTCTGTAGCTGGGGGGGTCTGTAGCTGGGGTCTGTAGCTGTGTCTGTAGCTGGGGTCTGTAGCTGGGGTCTGCAGCTGGGGTCTGTAGCTGGGGTCTGTAGCTGTGTCTGTAGCTGTGTCTGTAGCTGGGGTCTGTAGCTGTGTCTGTAGCTGTGTCTGTAGCTGTGTCTGTAGCTGGGGTCTGTAGCTGGGGTCTGTAGCTGTGTCTGTAGCTGTGTCTGTAGCTGGGGTCTGTAGCTGTGTCTGTAGCTGGGGTCTGTAGCTGGGGTCTGTAGCTGGGGTCTGTAGCTGTGTCTGTAGCTGGGGTCTGTAGCTGGGGTCTGTAGCTGGGGTCTGCAGCTGGGGTCTGTAGCTGGGGTCTGTAGCTGGGGTCTGTAGCTGGGGTCTGTAGCTGGGTCTGTAGCTGGGGTCTGCAGCTGGGGTCTGCAGCTGTGTCTGTAGCTGGGGTCTGCAGCTGTGTCTGTAGCTGGGGTCTGTAGCTGTGTCTGTAGCTGGGGTCTGTAGCTGTGTCTGTAGCTGTGTCTGTAGCTGTGTCTGTAGCTGGGGTCTGCAGCTGGGGTCTGTAGCTGGGGTCTGTAGCTGGGGTCTGTAGCTGGGTCTGTAGCTGTGTCTGTAGCTGTGTCTGCAGCTGGGGTCTGCAGCTGGGGTCTGCAGCTGTGTCTGTAGCTGTGTCTGTAGCTGGGGTCTGTAGCTGGGGGGGTCTGTAGCTGTGTCTGTAGCTGGGGTCTGTAGCTGGGGTCTGTAGCTGGGGTCTGTAGCTGGGGTCTGTAGCTGGGGTCTGTAGCTGGGGTCTGCAGCTGTGTCTGTAGCTGGGGTCTGTAGCTGTGTCTGTAGCTGGGGTCTGTAGCTGTGTCTGTAGCTGTGTCTGTAGCTGTGTCTGTAGCTGTGTCTGTAGCTGGGGTCTGTAGCTGTGTCTGTAGCTGTGTCTGTAGCTGGGGTCTGTAGCTGTGTCTGTAGCTGGGGTCTGTAGCTGTGTCTGTAGCTGGGGTCTGTAGCTGGGGTCTGTAGCTGGGGTCTGTAGCTGGGGTCTGTAGCTGGGGTCTGTAGCTGGGGTCTGTAGCTGGGGTCTGTAGCTGTGTCTGTAGCTGGGGTCTGTAGCTGGGGTCTGTAGCTGGGGTCTGTAGCTGGGGTCTGTAGCTGGGGTCTGTAGCTGGGGTCTGTAGCTGGGGTCTGTAGCTGTGTCTGTAGCTGGGGTCTGTAGCTGGGGTCTGTAGCTGTGTCAGTAGCTCCGACCTTCACTAAACCAAAACACTCATGTGATGTCTGGTTTTTCCACCAGCTCCTGCAGAACGTTATTAGACACGCTGAGGTTTAGCCCACATTAGTATTATGAAATATCCATACTCTTACAACTGCCCTGTCTGTGCGCTACAACACTGGCATTTCCCTGTTATCTCTTTGAAGGCGTGTGGAGCCATTAGGACCAGACTCATTCACTGTGTTTACATCCTGATCTACGGTCTATGCTGTTCTCTGTCAACCAATCCAACCCCGAGCAAATGAACTGATCAGTGTGGTACATACGGGTCTCCAGGGGCCTCCTCTGGCTCCTGCTTCACCCTCACAGCCTCCATCAGCTCCGGGTTCCTCTGCTCCTCCTCTGCAGACCTCCTCACGTCCTCCTCCTCCTTCACTGACATTTGTACAGTGTTTTATTCTCGTTAGCTTTAGCACGGAGCTAACAGCTAACACTGGTCACCGACCATAGACGAGTTTTTTCCCCAACACACTTATTTTAACCTGCTTTGTCTTGAGTCGGTATTACACAGTCAGCTGTGGATCAGAACTAGTGCATTCTGTTAAGGCTCCAGTGAAGGTTTTGCTAATCAGCTAATCACAGCAGGCAGAAGTGCGAAGGGAAAAATCACGCCCTCTCCCAGACTGAGCATGCGCGGTACTGACGCTGCCTTCACGGCGCCTCGATTATAGGTTTTGTCAATCAATTAAAGTCAATAAAAGAAACAGACTCCAACAGAGAGAGAGACACACACAGAGAGAGAGAGAGACAGAGAGAGAGACACAGAGAGAGAGAGACAGAGAGAGACAGAGAGAGACACACAGAGAGAGAGACACAGAGAGAGAGAGACAGAGAGAGACACAGAGAGAGAGAGAGACAGAGAGAGACACACAGAGAGAGAGAGACAGAGAGAGACACACAGAGAGAGAGACAGAGAGACACACAGAGAGAGACAGAGAGACACACAGAGAGAGACACACAGAGAGAGAGAGACACACAGAGAGAGAGACAGAGAGACACACAGAGAGAGACAGAGAGACACACAGAGAGAGACAGAGAGAGAGACAGAGAGACACACAGAGAGAGAGACAGAGAGACACACAGAGAGAGAGAGACACACAGAGAGAGACAGAGACACACAGAGAGAGAGACAGAGAGACACACAGAGAGAGACACACAGAGAGAGAGAAACAGAGAGAGAGACAGAGAGAGACACAGAGAGAGAGACACAGAGAGAGACACACAGAGAGAGAGACAGAGAGAGACACAGAGAGAGAGACAGAGAGAGAGACAGAGAGAGACACAGAGAGAGAGACACACAGAGAGAGACACACAGAGAGAGAGAAACAGAGAGAGAGACACACAGAGAGAGAGAAACAGAGAGAGAGACACACAGAGAAAGAGAAACAGAGAGAGAGACAGAGAGACACACAGAGAGAGAGACAGAGAGAGAGACACACAGAGAGAGAGACAGAGAGACACACAGAGAGAGAGACAGAGAGACACACAGAGAGAGACACACAAAGAGAGAGACACACAGAGAGAGAGACAGAGAGAGACACAGAGAGAGACACACAGAGAGAGACACACAAAGAGAGAGACACACAGAGAGAGACACACAAAGAGAGAGACACACAGAGAGAGAGACAGAGAGAGACACAGAGAGAGACACACAGAGAGAGACACACAAAGAGAGAAACAGAGAGAGAGAGACACACAAAGAGAGAAACAGAGAGAGAAACACAGAGAAAGAGAAACAGAGAGAGAGAAACACAAAGAGAGAGAAACAGACAAATTCAGTTTTTTGCCATTTGCAGTCAAACCAAACAATACAAACGTCTGCACCGATCAAGAAGATCCAAGATAAAAAGTACAAGAAACAATTGTTAAACCGTTTTCTCTTTCAGACAGCGGGAGGAGGCAGAGCAGGAGGCAGAGCAGGAGGCGGAGCAGGAGGCGGAGCAGGAGGTGGAGCAGGAGGTGGAGCAGGAGGCGGAGCAGGAGGAGGAGCAGGAGGTGGAGGAGGAGCAGGAGGCAGAGCAGGAGGTGGAGCAGGAGGTGGAGCAGGAGGTGGAGCAGGAGGCGGAGCAGGAGGAGGAGCAGGAGGAGGAGCAGGAGGCAGAGCAGGAGGTGGAGCAGGAGGCGGAGCAGGAGGTGGAGCAGGAGGCAGAGCAGGAGGAGGAGCAGGAGGAGGAGCAGGAGGCAGAGCAGGAGGTGGAGCAGGAGGTGGAGCAGGAGGCGGAGCAGGAGGAGGAGCAGGAGGAGGAGCAGGAGGCAGAGCAGGAGGTGGAGCAGGAGGCGGAGCAGGAGGTGGAGCAGGAGGTGGAGCAGGAGGCGGAGCAGGAGGAGGAGCAGGAGGTGGAGGAGGAGCAGGAGGCAGAGCAGGAGGTGGAGCAGGAGGTGGAGCAGGAGGCGGAGCAGGAGGAGGAGCAGGAGGTGGAGCAGGAGGTGGAGCAGGAGGCGGAGCAGGAGGCGGAGCAGGAGGAGGAGCAGGAGGTGGAGCAGGATGTGGAGCAGGAGGTGGAGCAGGAGGCGGAGCAGGAGGAGGAGCAGGAGGTGGAGGAGGAGCAGGAGGCAGAGCAGGAGGTGGAGCAGGAGGCGGAGCAGGAGGTGGAGGCAGGAGGCAGAGCAGGAGGAGGAGCAGGAGGAGGAGCAGGAGGCAGAGCAGGAGGTGGAGCAGGAGGTGGAGCAGGAGGCGGAGCAGGAGGAGGAG
>OZ035835.1:37008660-37070934 GCA_964034765.1 Knipowitschia caucasica
TTTACTGTGTGAGTCAAGAGCACTCTTACGGGAAAACCTCTTGCTGCAGACAGAGCAGCTGTAAGGTGTCTCACCGGTGTGGATTCTCACGTGTCGTTGTATGTCACTTTATGTCACTTTTATCGCTTTTCTACAAAAAGGACAGTCGTAGGTTTTCCAGACTCTGGGCACAGATCTTTTAGTGGACTCAGGAGAAGACAGGTTGTTAGAGGAAGAAGAAGAAGAAGAAGAGTCTGTGTCTTTGTCAGTCTCTGAAGACGACTCTCCCTCAGTCTCTGAGTGGAACAGTGGCTCTATGCCGAGCTCCTCTCCTCTTCTTCTGTCTTCACACACACAGTGATGAACTCTGGGACCGACCTGAGAAAGATTCAAACAGCATCATGTAACTCAGCCACGTTGTAAGACACGGCCAGTTTATTAGTATAGCACAGTTTAAAGCCATGAACAAAACCAGATGGAAACATCAACAAAACTGTTTTAACCTCGATTTGAACATTGTCAGAGAAGAAGCCTGTCTCACATTTTCAGGAAGATGAATCTGAAACGCTCCCTCCCCATGTTTGACATGTGTGACATCACCACAGTGTGACATCAGTGTGACATCACTGCAGTGTGACATCACAGTGTGACATCACCACAGTGTGACATCACCACAGAGTCACATCACCACAGAGTGACATCACAGCAGTGTGACATCACAGCAGTGTGACATCACCACAGTGTGACATCACAGCAGTGTGACATCACAGTGTGACATCACCACAGTGTGACATCACCACAGAGTGACATCACCACAGTGTGACATCACAGCAGTGTGACATCACCACAGTGTGACATCACAGCAGTGTGACATCACCACAGTGTGACATCACAGCAGTGTGACATCACAGCAGTGTGACATCACAGCAGAAGAGTCTTATTTGAACATAAGCTGGAGCCAGTTTCCTTATATGGGCATTAGTTCTGACAGTGTTAACTTGGCGCCGAAAAACAGGGCAGACGTGTTGCTAAGACGGTTGCTAAGGCGAGCTGGAGTTTCCCCCTGAATGAAGGCCTCTGATTGGTCAGTCCTTATATGGTCATATCTCTAAATACGAGCCGTTCATACGTCTGCGTAGGTGAGTAATGATGACTGAAGCTTTTCCAATGTATCCACTGATTTTCTTGTATTTTTAATGAAAATCGAGTCATCATCAACTCACAAGATGGCTGCCGCTGACGCTGATGTCTGCTCTAGAACTTTAAAACTACCTAAACAATAGATGTTCACCTGATTTAAATCGTCAGAATCACATTTATCACATTATGTTGCTGTTTGTTTTTTGTATCGGTCCAAGTTTATTCCTGAATGACTCTCACTGACGTCCTCCGTTCATCAGTGATAGGTGTGCAGAGCCCAGAGCGCAGTTTGGCCGCGGAGCAGACAGTGTTGTGTTCAGTGATCAGTGTGGTACATACGGGTCCCCAGGGGCCTCCTCTGGCTCCTGCTTCACCCTCACAGCCTCCATCAGCTCCGGGTTCCTCTGCTCCTCCTCTGCGGTCCTCCTCACGTCCTCCTCCTCCTTCACTGACATTTGTACAGTGTTTTATTCTCGTTAACAGCTAACACACGTCCTCCTCAGAGAACACACGGAGCTGCTGCTGCCTTCACGGACCCAAGGACAGTTCTACGTCATGGTGCTACGTCCCTTAGCGGACTTCGCTAGTGGGATATCACGTGACCCCCAGGTCACAGACGCCAGAGAGATCAACAAAAAATGCTCCAATCACTAGCCACCCTCCTCTATAAAGGCCCCTGCACAAAGCCGCGCTCCCTCTTTCACTCTGGCGCCGATTGAGATCTACCACAGTACTCACTTCATTCTAGAGATGTCTTCTGCTGTTCGTCCGAGTTCCCCTTCGCCCTCCGGCGTCGGACGTCGTCGTTGCTCGGAGTGTCGAGTAAGGCTCCAGCGCACGGACCAGCACTCCAGCTGCTTCATGTGCCTGGGCCCGGGCCATGCGGCGTTGAGCGCTAGCTGCGCCTCGTGTCTCGCTCTCCCCAGGGAGGAGAGCGAACGCAGGCGTGCGTTCTTCGTCGCTGCAGTGCCCCGTCCGGACTCCTCTCAGGACGAGGAGTCTGAGACTGACTGGGCCCCACTCGACCTTCCACCCGTGCCCGCGGAGTGGGGTGGCTGCGAGGACGGAGAGGCTTCGGAGATCGGCTCCCTCCTCACCCTGGACGAGGTGGTCTCGAACCCGGAGCCGGACCGCTTTCCACTGGACCACATGCCTGGGCTCTACTCCTCCGCGGCGGCCATCATGGATGCTCCTCTGCCACCGCAGCCGATCCAGAGGGTGGAGGACTTCACCTCTGTGGGCACCACCGCTCGAGGGAGGAGGAGGATACAGCCCACGTTGTGCCCGCGGATGGACCCGATCGTCCATTACGCAACACGTGAGTGGCCAAAGCCCCTAGCAGCCAAGAGGCCTGCTCTGGGGTACGGCATGTACTGCAGCGGGCAGGACTGGTCCTGGACCGGCGGAGTCCCGGACATCGAGGATTCGGTCCGCATGGCCCTGCAGCCCTCTGCATCCGTGTGGCCCGGCACCAGACCTCTCCTTCCCTCCGAGCGGGACAGGATGTCGTTGGCTATGCTGGATAGATGTTACGCCAATGCGGCACAGGTCGTCGCATTGGCAAATAACGTGGCATCACGGGGGCTCTGGATAGGTCGCTCTCCTCTGGCCAGGCGCTCAGTGGAGACCTCCTATCGCAGGCGAGGACCACCTCGGCGGCGATCCTGCGCATGTGCCAGGCGCTAGCTGTGGATGGCGGCCGCTCTATGGCAGCAGCTCAAGTCGGGGCCAGGCACCTTTGGCTTGGGCTAGCTAACATCAGGGAGGCGGAGAAGAGGCAACTGCTGGACCTGCCCGTTTCCCAGACGTCCCTCTTCGGCCCGGACATGTAGGCCTTGGTGGCGAGACTGGAGTCTGCAGCCAACGACTCGGCTAGGCTAGCCCCGCACCTAGCACCGAGGCGCGAGGCCCGCCCACCATCACGGAGCCGGGACAGAGACAGAGAGCGTTCGCCCGGGAGGCGCCCTGACCCATATCCACGCTCTGTGGTCCATCGTCCCCCCTCGACGAGGCCCCCGGGTCCAGACAGACCCACGGGTGGCTCGCGGGAGCAACGCACCCACCGCCGGCCTCCCTATGGCAGAGGAGGTCGGGGTGGAAAGAATTTTTTCAATAAAGGCCGACCGGCATTTCATTAGTACTCGTTGTCTGAGTCTCATTTGGGGGTACGTAACATGTCTAATGTGAAATCTGATTGTGTTACTTCCCAGGCACATAACGTTGCGTCGCTAGGCCTGCAGCCCCCAGAGCAGGGTGTGCAGTGCGCTACGCGAGCTACGAGCTCCGGTTCACTGATCCATGCTATGCCCTCCCAGAGAGAGATCAGGCGGAGGGATCCGGTGAGTAATGATGTGTGTGCTTCGGCTGAAAGCGTGTTAGCATCTCTGAGCTACAAGGCTAACACGGGGTTTCCCACTCCAGGGGCTCGCCCCCCCCTCCATGAGGCAAGAGCCAGGGGGGGGCGCAGCAGTCGAGTCACATGTGGTGAGCAGACCCGTTCTTAGGACGTCGGGCCTGCAGGACACGTGACCGCCCCCGGCGCTCACGGTGTGACGCAGGGGGCCCCCCGGCCCTTTCGGCCACCCCCCCTCCCTGCTAGGAACACCAGGAGAGGGCGGGGCCGTGACGTCTCGTGTTCCAGCTCCCGTTCCGCCCCTCACAGACTTCTACAGCATCTGGAGGGAGCAGGGATTGCTGACGGATCCATGGCTGGAGAAAACTCTGCGCAGAGGTTACGCACTGCAATTCTCCCGAAAGCCACCACCATTCCGAGGCGTACGGGCAGCACGCTCTCAGGTACGGGGATCGATAGAGGCACTACAAGCGGAGGTCTCCTCTCTGCTGAGTCGAGGCGCAGCAGTGGAGGTAGACCCACAGGACGCCACCAGGGGGCTGTACTCCCCTTACTTCTTAGTGCCAAAGAAGTCAGGCGGGGTGCGTCCCATTCTGGATTTGCGCGTTCTGAACGAGTGCATTTCCAAACGGCAGTTTCGGATGCTGTCCACAAAGCAGCTCCTCGAGTGTGTCAGGCAGGGAGATTGGATGTCCTCCATAGACCTGACAGACGCTTACTTTCACGTGCCGATAGTTCCGGAACACAGGAGGTTCTTGCGCTTCGCAGTGGGAGAGAGGAATTACGAGTACTGCCATCTCCCCTTCGGCTACGCACTCGCGCCTCGGACCTTCTCCAAATGCGTGGAGGCAGCACTGGAGCCGCTCAGACGCGCAGGGGTAAGAATATTAACCTACATAGACGACTGGTTAATTCTGGCCTCATCCAGGGAAGTGGCCGTGAGCCACACGCACTGGGTCCTGTCCCACATACAGCGCCTGGGCTTTGTGGTAAACAGGGAGAAGAGCAAGCTGCAGCCGGCTCAGCGCATGATCTATCTCGGCCTGCAGCTAGACTCTGTGACATTCCGTGCTGCATTGTCCGAGGACAGACGGAGGAACATTACCCGTCTGGCCCGGGAGGTTCTGGCGGGCCCCAGAGTCCCCGCTCGGCGCCTCAGGTCCCTGCTGGGGATGATGGCGGCGGCTCATGCTGTGGTGCGACTAGGCCTTCTCCACATGAGGAATTTTCAGAGGTGGTTCTCACGCCTCAGGCTTCACCCCTCCCGGGACGGGGGGAGGCTTATCTGGGTTCCCCAAGTGGCAGCATCGGACATCAGGTTTTGGCTCACTCCGGGTCTGTTGCGGGACGGAGTGACTCTGACCTGCGCCGTGTCTCACGTGGAGGTGTTCACGGACGCGTCACTCGAGGGTTGGGGCGGGGTCCTCGGCCAGAGCTCTGTAGGAGGCTGCTGGTCGGACTCAGCCCGCCACATCAACCTTCTGGAGATGGAGGCAGTGCACAGGGTACTGCTGCACTTTGCTCCTCAGCTGCAGGGGAGACACGTGATGGTGCGCTCAGACAACACCACAGTGGTCTCCTATCTGAACAGGCAGGGGGGCACCAGGTCCCCCGCTCTCCATCGCATGGCGACGGTGACGCTGCTGTGGGCAGCGCTTCACCTTCTGTCTCTGAGGGCGCGCCACGTCCCGGGGGTCCGGAACGTGGGGGCCAACAGGATGTCCAGGGGGGGCCCACTCCAGGACGAGTGGGGCCTGGCCCCACAAGTAGCTGCGGAGGTCTGGCGGAGGTTCGGTCGTCCAGTGGTCGACCTTTTCGCTAGTGCAGAGAACGCACAGTGCCCGTCCTGGTTCGCCTTAAGGGCCGCGGACGAGCCGCCCTTAGGCGTGGACGCTCTGGCTCATTACCCCTGGCCAGGGGGCCTGCTGTATGCCTTCCCACCAGTGCGTCTCCTGCCGGTCCTGCTGCGGAGGATCGAACAGGAGAGGAGGTCGGTGATCCTGGTGGCTCCGGACAGTCCGCATGCCCGGTGGTTTCCCTTCCTGAGGGGCATGGCGGTGAAGGAGCCCTGGGCTCTAGTCCAGGGGGGGGGGGGCCCTGCTTTCACGCCCGATGATCTGGGTTTGGAGGCTGAGAGGTGGAACCTCGTAGACCTGGGTCTTCCCCCGGCGGTGGTGGAGACCATTCAGGGGGCGAGGGCGCCGTCCACTGTGAGGGCCTACGCCACGAGATGGAGGCTCTTCAGCGACTGGTGCGGTTCTCGCTCCTGGGATCTGGAGGGAGTCCTGGGATTCCTACAGGAGCTTTTTGACAAAGGGAGGGCTGTCGCCACCTTGGCGGTGTTCGCGGCAGCCATTACCTTGGGTCACGACGGATTCGGGGGGTTCACAGCCCGCTCTCATCCGTTGGTTAAACGTTTTCTGCGGGGGGCGCACAGAAGGAGGCCCCCGCTTCAGAGAACGCCCCCGGTTTGGGACCTCAGGGTGGTCCTTAGGGGTCTGTCGGGCCCGCCGGTTCAACCGGCGGCGGAGGCGAGTCCCGAGTGTGTTGCTTTTAAGACGGCCCTCCTGCTGGCGTTGGCGTCTGCCAAGAGGGCGGGCGACTTGTGTGCGCTCTCTGTCCATGCGTCTTGCCTGTCCTTTGGAGAGGGCGACGGCCTGGTGGAGTTGTGGCCCAATCCGGCTTTTCTCCCTAAGGTCATCACGTCGGCCTTCAGGTCGAGAGTGATCAGGATCAGGGCATTCCATCCGCCGCCGCATGCCTCCCCCGAGGAGGAGCGGCGGCACCTTCTGTGTCCTGTCAGAATGCTTAGGCATTACCTGGCCATGACGTCTTCATTCAGGTTGGGTGGTCAGCTGTTTGTGTGTCTGGGCCCCAAGAACAGGGGCGCCCCGTTGTCGGCTCAGCGGCTGGCGCACTGGGTCGCCACGGCTGTGCGGCGGGCGTATCAGGCTCAGGGTCTGGCCCTCCCGGTGGGCTTCAGGTTGCATTCCACGCGTGGGGTGGCGGCCTCTACGGCCCTCCTCAGGGGGGCGTCGGTCGAGGACGTGTGCCGTGCGGCTTCTTGGGCGTCGTCCTCTTCTTTCGTCCGGTCTTATCTTTTGGATGTGTCGGACCGGTCGGTGGCCCATTCCGTGCTGAGTGCAGCGGACTGAGTTGAAACCGTTAGGTCCCTCCTCTGAGGGGGCCTTCGGTTGATTTTCCGCCCTGGTTCAGGAGCTCTTGGGAGTGGCGTCCTGCAGGTGCGGTATATGTGTGCTTTTGGTCAGTCAGGTAGTCCACGTCAGGAGCTCTTGGGAGAGGCGTCCTGGGACTACGGGTGACCTACGGTCTGTGTTACTTGGGGGTATCCTTGGTAGGAGTGGCCCTGTAACACGCAATTGCTTCTTCTGCCCTGAGTCCTCTCACTGTGTGAGGGTCTTGCTCGGGCGGAGCTCCAATCACTTTTCGCTGGCCTGCTGGGAGTACATGTTCCTACGGCCTCCGCGTTGTGTCCCACTAGCGAAGTCCTAAGGGACGTAGCACCATGACGTAGAATTAATAGTTACCTAATGTAACTTAAGTTCTACGAATAGGTGCGTAGTCCCTAAAGCCTAGTTTATACTTGCGCGGCGCGGAGCTTACGGAGGTGACGTGACGTCACTTGCGCAACGCGTTGGTCACCGCAAGGCCCTTACGTCGCCTGCCGCGCAGCATCGAAATTTTCTAACTACGTAAGGGTCGCCGCAAGGAATCTCCGCTGTGATTGGTCCGTGTGTGAGAGAAGCTCCGCTGTGATTGGTCCGTGTGTGTGTATTGGAAGGAAGCACGGAGCGGCTGCAGCAGGAGCATGGACGAGGCACTATGGAGCAGAGAGCTTTGTGCTTCGAAGGAAAAGTAGTTTGGGCTCAGAGCCTGATATACAGGAGACTGTGGACTATCTAACATATATATAACTTATATCTAACATATATATAACTTATATCTAACATATATATAACTTATATCTAACATATATATAACTTATAAACTGTGCAGTCGTTTGTTTTGCACTGTTCCTGTCTTTGTTTGAATCGTAGCTGCGTTTGTTGCTTTCCTCCTGCACTCGTAAATCGTTCATGTTTGTCTCAGATATTTACCACTATTATTGTTTTGCTGTTTGTGCTGAAAACGATTTAATAATAACTATGTTTCCAACAAGAACTGTGTCTTTATTCACAGCATCACAGTTGAAAGAACTTATAAAATAATGAATCCATAAAACTATCACATAAACATATCACAACACATAAAGGTCACTGTTGGTGGCAGAGCATTTAGCTACCAAGCTCCTTTACTGTGGAATCAGCTTCATTTATGTTAAGGAAGCAGATACGGTCTCCACATTCAAGGCCAGGCTTAAAGCACTTTACTTTAATTTAGCATATAATTAGGTAATATATAATATGTAGTGTATATATTATATATATATGCTGTATTATGTTATATATTAATCAATAATGTATTGTGTTATGTTGTATATTATGTTATATATTATGCTGTATGTTATTCTTTATTCAAGGCTAGGTTTAAAACAGTCCTCTTTAGTTTAGCATATGGCTAGGAAGGTAAGACTCGGAGAAGGTTAAACTCCTCAGAGTGTTAGTCAAGCTGCATAGGGAGTCAGTTTGCTGGGAGAAGTATGGTAACTTGAGCACTATCCTCTCCTCCTTCCTACTTTATCTGTTTAGCATTTTTAGGATTCTGACTGTAGTTTGTTCATTGCTATTCACCCGTTGTCCCATTGCCTGTTTCATGGTACGATGACGGGATCTCTGAGCCTGGCCTCTTCCATCTACACCTGCGGACTGCCCCGCCCGACCCGCCTGGGAGTGCTTCAGTCCTGCACCGGACCTGTCCACGTTCAGCGGCCACTGGTCCACGTTCTGTAGCTAGCTTAGCTCCTGGATCATTAGCCTGTCCGTCCGGAGGAGCGGATCCCTTTCTCATATGGGTCTCCCTCCCTGTGGGTTTCCCTAGTTCTCCTCCAAGGTTTCTCACTTTTTCCCACTGGGTTTTTTAAGAGTTTTTCCTTGTCGATGCAGGAGGGTCTTGTTGGACAGTTAGTGTCCAACAGAAAGGATTGGTGATGATCAGGACACTTTAGCATTCTACAACATGTATGGACATTTTCTTCTGTGTGTGCTTTATATTCTTCATGTGTTTTAACTGTTGATTCTCTGACCTGTGTTGGTGATTTCAATGGTTTTGTTAAGTCCTCTGAGATGACTTCTGTTGTGACCTAGGGCTATACAAGAATAAATTGTATTGTATTGTATTGTATTGTATAAACCTACAGTAGAAACACGTGTAATCAGCTCAAACAGCTTTGTTTGTTATTGTTGTTCTGAAGAGTACAAAGTAGCAGCGTAAATGGGACCGCTCCTGTGTGATCGCCCTCATGTGGTTTGTTGTGGGATTACAACATTCTCCTCAAAACTCCGTAAGGGGAACGCGCCAGTATAACATCTATTGTGCTT
Organism: Knipowitschia caucasica; assembly: GCA_964034765.1. NCBI lineage: Eukaryota > Metazoa > Chordata > Actinopteri > Gobiiformes > Gobiidae > Knipowitschia > Knipowitschia caucasica. The sequence continues at coordinate 37,017,631 of OZ035835.1, forward strand.
ACGTAGGTCCACCGCAACCGCTAACGTAAGCCACGCCGCGCAAGTATACACTAGGCTTTAGCTACGAGCCCATCAGGCCAGCCCGGCTTGGCAGAGTTCAAGAGGGGGCGCGGTTATGGAGCAGGGGCCTTTATAGAGGAGGGTGGCTAGTGATTGGAGCATTTTTTGTTGATCTCTCTGGCGTCTGTGACCTGGGGGTCACGTGATATCCCACTAGCGAAGTCCGCTAAGGGACCACGCACCTATTCGTAGAACTTAAGTTACATCAGGTAACTATTAATTCATATTTACTGTTAATGTTTACAGTCTACGGTACAGTGAGTGCGCTGCTCCTTTGGTGGAGGAGCTGAAACTACAGAGACTGGAGCAGCACAGGCCTAGATCTCAGATTTATTATGATAATGATAATAATGCATTCAATTATCTACTACTTCTGTAGCCACAGCTGCCCTGGGGCACACTGACAGAAGCGAGGCCACCAGTCTGTGCCATCGGCCCCTCCCACCACCACCAACCATTCACACACACACGAGACTCATTCTAATGTGGGTGAAGTGTCTTGCCTAAGGACACAAACTACCTGCTGTAAGGAATATCTAACCTGTCTGTAGTAGAACTTACCTGCTGTAGTAAGAACAAACCTGCTGTGGTAGAACTAACCTGCTTGTAGTAGAACTTACCTGCTGTTATTAGAACTAACCTTCTGTATTAGTATTTGTTTGGTGTGTTTATTTTTTTTTTTAAAAACTAACCGCTGTAGTAAACTAAACCTGCAGTAGTAGAACTACCTCGTAGTAAAGAACTTACCTGCTGTATAGAACTAACCTGCTGTAGTAGAAACTAACCGCTGTATTATTGTTGTAGAACTAACCTGCTGTAGTATACTAACCTCTGTGGTAGAACTAACCTGCAGTAGTAGAACTAACCTGCTGAGTAGAACTAACCTTTCTGTGGTAGACCTAACCTGCTGTAGTAAACTAACCTGCTGTGGTAGAACTGAACCTGCTGTATTAGAACTGAGAACCTGCTTAGTAGAACGTTACCTGCTGTAGTAGAACTACCTGCTGCGTATAAGAACTAACCTGCTGTAGTAGAACTAACCTGCTGTAGTAGAACTTACCTGCTGTGGAGAACTAACTCTGCAGTAGTAGAACTAACCTTCTGTAGTAGGAACTAACCTGCTGTAGTAGAACTTACCCTTCTGAGGTAAGAACTAACCTGCTGTAGTAGAACTTACCTGCTGTAGTATAACGTACTGTATAGAACTAACCTGCTGTAGTAGAACTAACCAGCTGATGGTAGAACTTAGCCTGCTTGTAGTAGACTAACCTGCTGTAGTAAACTAACCTGCGAGTAGAACTAACGCTGCTGTGTAGAAGCAACAACCTTCTGTATAAGGAACTTACCTGCTGAAGTAGAACTGACCTGCTGTAGTAGAACTAACCTGCTGTAGTCGAACTAACATCCTGCTTGTAAGTAGAACTAACCTCCTCCTGTGCTCCCCGTGCTCCCCTCTCCTTTGGTCCCTGTGCTCCCCTCTCCTGTGGTCCCTGTGCTCACCTCTCCTGTAGTCCCTGTGGTTCCCCTCTCCTTGTGGTGGTCCCTGTGCTCACCTCTCCTGTGGTCCCTGTGCTCCCCTCTCCTGTGGTCCCTGTGCTCACCTCTCCTGTAGTCCCTGTGTTCCCCTCTCCTTGTGGTGGTCCCTGTGCTCACCTCTCCTCTGGTCCCTGTGCTCCCCTCTCCTGTGGTCGCTGTGCTCACCTCTCCTTGTGGTGGTCCCTGTGCTCCCCTCTCCTTGTGGTGGTCCGTCCCTGTGCTCCCCTCTCCTGTGGTCCCTGTGCTCCCCTCTCCTTGTGGTGGTCCCTGTGCTCCCCTCTCTTGTGGTCCCTGTGCTCCCCTCTCCTGTGGTCCCTGTGCTCCCCTCTCCTGTGGTCCCTGTGCTCCCCTCTCCTGTGGTCCCTGTGCTCACCTCTCCTTGTGGTGGTCCCTGTGCTCCCCTCTCCTGTGGTCCCTGTGCTCCCCTCTCCTTGTGGTGGTCCCTGTGCTCCCCTCTCCTGTGGTGGTCCCTGTGCTCCCCTCTCCTGTGGTCCCTGTGCTCCCCTCTCCTGTGGTCCCTGTGCTCCCCTCTCCTGGTGGTCCCTGTGCTAACCTCTCCTGTGGTCCCTGTGCTCCCCTCTCCTCTGGTCCCTGTGCTCCCCTCTCCTGTGGTCCCTGTGCTCCCCTCTCCTTGTGGTGGTCCCTGTGCTCCCCTCTCCTTGTGGTGGTCCCTGTGCTCCCCTCTCCTGTGGTCCCTGTGCTCCCCTCTCCTGTGGTCCCTGTGCTAACCTCTCCTGTGGTCCCTGTGCCCCCACTCTCCTGTAGTCCCTGTGCTCCCCTCTCCTGTGGTCCCTGTGCTCACCTCTCCTGTGGTCCCTGTGCTCACCTCTCCAGGACAGGAAGTAGCTGCTCCTGCTGTAGTGCTGGTGCAGGGACAGTCCTCTGGTGAAGTTGAACGTCTCGTTGATGATTGGTCGGTTTTTGAAGAATCCGCTGAACGAGGATCCGAGTCCGGACTCTGGACTGAGGAGCAGAGTGTCCAGGGTCGAAGGGTCCAGGTCCTCGTCTGAGAGCACAGGGACAAAGCACAGGGACAAAGCTCAGGGACAAAGCTCAGGGACGTTATTTTAATCTGAGAAAGTAAGTAAGTACGTTTTTATTTATATACCGCCTTTTCACTGCAGATCTGAGTCTCAAAGCGGTTTACAATTGTTAATTTTGGGCATTTGTCTCTCACTCCACACAGAGATGGGAGCAGGGCCAGTACAGGAGGCACATGCCAGATCTATTGGACATATTTTTAGTGGTAGGGGAAACCGGAGTACCCGGAGGAAACCTACGCAGACACGGGGAGAACATGCAAACTCCACTCAGAAAGGCCCTGGTCCGACCGGGATTCGAACCCAGGACCTTCTTGCTGAGAGGCGAGAGTGCTATCCACTCAGCCACCGTGCCGAGAACACAGGATAGATTCAAATAGCCGCTGTTGTAACATGAGAGTTACCTTTTTTTAAATGAAAAGAAAATGTTTGTGGCTTTTTCTCTGGTCTCTTTCTAGTCTCTCTCTGGTCTCTTCCTCTGGTCTCGCTCTGGTCTCATTCTGGTTTCTCTCTCTGGTCTCATTCTGGTTTCTCTCTCTGGTCTCTTTCTAGTCTCACTCTGGTCTCTCTCTCTGGTCTCTTTTTAGTCTCACTCTGGTCTCGCTCTGGTTTCTCTCTCTGGTCTCTTCCTCTGATCTCGCTCTGGTCTCTCTCAAGTCTCTCTCTGGTCTCATTCTGGTTTCTCTCTCTGGTCTCTCGCTCTGGTCTCTCTCTGGTCTCTTTCTAGTCTCACTCTGGTCTCTCTCTCTGGTCTCTTTTTAGTCTCACTCTGGTCTCGCTCTGGTTTCTCTCTCTGGTCTCTTCCTCTGGTCTCGCTCTGGTCTCTCTCAAGTCTCTCTCTGGTCTCATTCTGGTTTCTCTCTCTGGTCTCTTTCTAGTCTCACTCTGGTCTCTCTCTCTGGTCTCTTTTTAGTCTCACTCTGGTCTCGCTCTGGTTTCTCTCTCTGGTCTCTTCTCTGGTCTCTCTCTGGTCTCTCTCAGGTCTCTCTCTGGTCTCATTCTGGTTTCTCTCTCTGGTCTCATTCTGGTTTCTCTCTCTGGTCTCTTTCTAGTCTCACTCTGGTCTCTCTCTCTGGTCTCTTTTTAGTCTCACTCTGGTCTCGCTCTGGTTTCTCTCTCTGGTCTCTTCCTCTGGTCTCGCTCTGGTCTCTCTCAAGTCTCTCTCTGGTCTCATTCTGGTTTCTCTCTCTGGTCTCTCGCTCTGGTCTCTCTCTGGTCTCTTTCTAGTCTCACTCTGGTCTCTCTCTGGTCTTTCTCTCTATAGTCTCTATCTCTGGTCCCTCTTAGTGGTCTCTCTCTCTCCAGTCTCTCGCTTTGGTCTCTCTCTGGTCTTGCCCTGGTCTCTCTCTCTGGTCTTTCTCTCTGGTCTTGCCCTGGTCTCTCTCTGGTCTTTCTCTCTGGTCTCTCTCTGGTCTTGCCCTGGTCTCTCTCTCTGGTCTTTCTCTCTGGTCTCTCTCTGGTCTTGCCCTGGTCTCTCTCTCTGGTCTTTCTCTCTGGTCTCTCTCTGGTCTTGCTCAGCTTTCAAACATAGAGCTACATGGAGAAGATTGAACATATTGTGTTACTTTTTTATGTGTGTGTTGTGTATGTATGTGTGTGTGTGTGTGTGTGTGTGTGTGTGTGTGTGTATTAGAGTGTGTGTGTGTTGTGTGTGTGTGTGTGTGTGTTGTGTATGTATGTGTGTGTGCGTGTGTGTAATTACCAATGCTTTCCACCTGAGGCCCCAGTTGAAGTTCAGGGTTCATTCCCATCATTTTCAACAAATCCACAAATTGGACAAAGAAAATGCTGCTCCAGATCCCTGTGTACAGACCTCACATTACACCTGTGTACAGACCTCACAATACACCTGTGTACAGACCTCACAATACACCTGTGTACAGACCTCACATTACACCTGTGTACAGACCTCACAATACACCTGTGTACAGACCTCACATTACACCTGTGTTACAGACCTCACATTACACCTGTGTACAGACCTCACATTACACCTGTGTACAGACCTCACATTACACCTGTGTACAGACCTCACATTACACCTGTGTACAGACCTCACATTACACCTGTGTACAGACCTCACATTACACCTGTGTACAGACCTCACATTACACCTGTATACAGACCTCACATTACACCTGTATACAGACCTCACATTACACCTGTATACAGACCTCACATTACACCTGTATACAGACCTCACATTACACCTGTGTACAGACCTCACATTACACCTGTGTACAGACCTCACATTACACCTGTATACAGACCTCACTTTACACCTGTATACAGACCTCACATTACACCTGTATACATACCTCACATTACACCTGTATACAGACCTCACATTACACCTGTGTACAGACCTCACATTACACCTGTGTACAGACCTCACATTACACCTGTATACAGACCTCACATTACACCTGTGTACAGACCTCACATTACACCTGTATACAGACCTCACATTACACCTGTGTACAGACCTCACATTACACCTGTGTACAGACCTCACATTACACCTGTGTACAGACCTCACATTACACCTGTATACAGACCTCACATTACACCTGTGTACAGACCTCACATTACACCTGTATACAGACCTCACATTACACCTGTATACAGACCTCACATTACACCTGTATACAGACCTCACATTACACCTGTATACAGACCTCACATAACACCTGTGTACAGACCTCACATTACACCTGTGTACAGACCTCACATTACACCTGTATACAGACCTCACATTACACCTGTGTACAGACCTCACATTACACCTGTGTACAGACCTCACATTTCACCTGTGTACAGACCTCTCATTACACCTGTGTATAGACCTCACATTACACCTGTGCACAGACCTCACATTACACCTGTGTACAGACCTCACATTACACCTGTGCACAGACCTCACATTACACCTGTGTATAGACCTCACATTACACCTGTGCACAGACCTCACATTACACCTGTGTATAGACCTCACATTACACCTGTGCACAGACCTCACATTACACCTGTGTACAGCAGACCTCACATTTCACCTGTGTACAGACCTCACATTACACCTGTGTACAGACCTCTCATTACACCTGTGTATAGACCTCACATTACACCTGTGCACAGACCTCACATTACACCTGTGTACAGACCTCACATTACACCTGTGCACAGACCTCAAATTACACCTGTGTACAGACCTCACATTACACTTGTGTACAGACCTCACATTACACCTGTGTACAGACCTCACATTACACCTGTGTACAGACCTCACATTACACCTGTGTTATATTATAACATTACACCTGTGTTACAGACCTCACATTACACCTGTGTAGCGCCTGTATCTCACCGATGAGGAAGGGCAGTCTCAGCTCTGGAAGTTTCTTCAGTAAATGTCCGAGGAAGAACTCAGAGCCGAAGTTTTCAGCTTTGATGAAGGCTCCATATTTCTGTATCCCCACAGAGAAGGGAGAGAACTCCACCCACTCTGAGGTCAGAGGTCAGAGGAGGAGACACTCAAGAGAAGCTTTGTGCGAGATCTTCAGATCGCTAAGACCAGGACCAAGACCAGGACCAGGACCAAGACTCACCGTTCTCAGGGAGGTGCCCGTCGATGGCCTCCTTCACGTTGACCGCGGTGTAGATCGGAAGAGGGTTCTGACCCCTGCTCACCGTCTTCTGCTGCTCCGACAGAGTGGAGGAGTTCATCTGAGGAGAGGAGGAGTTAGTCTGAGGAGGAGGAGGAGGAGTTAGTCTGAGGAGAGGAGGAGTTAGTCTGAGGAGGAGAGAGGAGGAGTTAGTCTGAGGAGAGAGGAGGAGTAAGTCTGAGGAGGAGAGAGGAGGAGCAACTGAGAGGAGTTAGTCTGAGGAGAGAGGAGGAGTTAGTCTGAGGAGAGAGGAGGAGTTAGTCTGAGGAGGAGAGAGGAGGAGTTAGTCTGAGTCTGACTAGAGCGGTATCAGAGAGAGACCAGGGAGAGACCAGAGAGAGACCAGAAAGAGACCAGAAAGACAGACCAGAAAGAGAGACCAGAGAGAGACCAGAGAGAGACCAGAGAGAGACCAGAAAGAGACCAGAGAGAGACCAGAAAGAGACCAGAAAGACAGACCAGAGAGAGACCAGAGAGAGACCAGAGAGAGACCAGAGAGAGACCAGAGAGAGACCAGAGAGAGACCAGAGAGAGACCAGAGAGAGACCAGAGAGAGACCAGAGAGCGACCAGAAAGAGACCAGAGAGAGACCAGAGAGATGTGTAAATTGTGATGTATAACTCTGATGGTCTGAGTCCGAGCAGGTCGATGAAGGACACCTGGTGGCCCTGTGTCTCCTTCTGCTCCATCTGGTCCCTGTAGTACTTGATCTTGCTGATGGTGAAGCCGCTCATTACGGTCTTGGTCAGCTGGTCCCTGGTCCCGCGGATGATGGTGTCCAGGTTGTTGGACCAGTTCTCATCCTGGTACAGAACAGACATCGCCCTGAAGACAAACCCCTGATGGTTACTGTCCTGTTTGAGGATTAGAGAGGGACTACAAACACACACTGGGAATGAAGACACACACTGACACACAAACACACACTGGGAATGAAGATACACTGACACACAAACACACACTGGGAATGAAGATACACTGACACACTGACACACAAACACACACTGGGAATGAAGAGCGCAGAGGCCCGGCTCGCCAAGAGGGGGCGCTCTGGGGATTAGGACATGTAGTGTTGTGCTCTAAATTTCACATACTCACTTCAGTTCTTCTGGTCTCTGGTCACTCTGGTCACTCTGGTCACTCTGGTCTCTCTGGTCTCTCTGGTCACTCTGGTCACTCTGGTCTCTCTGGTCTCTCTGGTCTCTCTGGTCACTCTGGTCTCTCTGGTCTCTCTCTCTGGTCTCTCTGGTCTCTCTCTGGTCCTCTAGGATTTCACTTACTACTGTATGTTATTTTTTAGAACACATCACCCCTGTACTAAACCAGGAACCAGTGTGTATGAAAAGTATCTTGTTTTTCGGATGGTCCAGCTCTGTATCAACCAAGTGCTCTCATGTGTGTGTCTCTGTGTGTGTGTGTGTGTGTGTCTCTCTCTGTGTGTGTGTGTGTGTGTGTGACCTCATAACAGTCTCTTCTGCTGCGTTCGCACGTCGCTCTCAGATGAGTTTCTGTTGATCGATGGAAACAGACGCTTAACCCCCACATCTACACACACACATACACACTCAGACACACACACATACACACTCAGACACACACAAAAAGCACGCACGCACATACAGACACACACACCTGCACGCACACACACATATACACACATGTGTTAATGTGATGCCGCGAGGCGAGGATTTCAGCTAAAGACCTGATCGACTCAGTGTCCGATAAACACAGGCCGCAGATAAGGACATAATGGTCTCTCTTTCGTCTCTCCTTCTCTTTTGTCTCTCTCTCTGGTTTCTCTCAGGTCTCTCTCTGGTCTTTCTCTGGTACCTCCCTCTCTGGTCTCCCTCTCTGGTCTCTCTCTCAGGTCTCTCTCAGGTCTCTCTCTGGTTTCTCTCTGATTTCTCTCTGGTCTCTCTCTCTGATTTCACTCAGGTGTTTCTGGTCTCTCTCTCTGGTTTCTCTCAGGTCTCTCTGGTTTCTCTCAGGTCTCTCTGGTTTCTCTCTGGTTTCTCTCTGGTTTCTCTCTGGTTTCTCTCTGGTCTCTCTGGTTTCTCTCTGGTCTCTCTCTGGTTTCTCTCTGGTCTCTCTGGTTTCTCTCTGGTCTCTCTGGTTTCACTCAGGTGTCTCTGGTCTTTCTCTGGTACCTCCCTCTCAGGTCTCTCTCTGGTCTCTCTCTGGTCTCTCTCAGGTCTCTCTCAGGTCTCTCTCTGGTTTCTCTCAGGTCTCTCTCTGGTCTATCTCTGGTTTCTCTCAGGTCTCTCTCAGGTCTCTCTCAAGTCTCTCTCAGGTCTCTCTCTGGTTTCTCTCAGGTCTCTCTCTGGTCTTTCTCTGGTATCTCCCTCTCTGGTCTCTCTCTGGTCTTTCTCTGGTACCTCCCTCTCTGGTCTCTCTCTTCCTGGTCTCTCTCTGGTGTTGATGGGAAGTCTGGTTTGGTAAAGATTCAGGGATATATTTACAGTACTGTCTATACAGACCTCTCCGTCCTTTTTAAGCCTCTGTTTTTTCCATTTCTTCCTTTTTAGTTTTTTCCGGCTTTAGTGAAATGTGAGAGGTCAGAGGTCAGAGGTCGGAGGCCAGTGCAGGTTAATGTGGGAGAGCGAGACGCAAATGCCACCGCGATGGAGGAAAGGTGAAGAAGAAGAGCTCAGAGAGAACAAACGCACATCCTGTTATCACCACAGTCCAGGAGTCTGAGGCAATCAGCCAGAGGGCGGCCATGTTTGTAGTCTTGAGAGACCGGAGAGAGAGACCGGAAATGGAGACCAAAGAGAGAGACCAAAGAGAGGGAGAGACCAGCCAGCCAGAGAGACCAGAGAGCGCGAGAGACCAGAGAGCGAGTAAGGCTAGAAACCAGAGGGAGACTAGCAAGACTAGGAACCAGAGAGGGAGACCAGAGAGACCATAGACGTGTAGTTTGGACAGAAGGGTTGGGGGGTTGTGTGTATCTCTTGTTTTCACTTTTGTTTTTTTCTCGTCTTTTTAATTCGGACAATTTCAAAAGCGGCAACTACAAAGATGTTACCGTAGCAACGTAGATCAAACAGCAGACCTCATTTACACTTGTATGACCCTTGAGTTTCCCTCATGTCTCAGTCAGTATACATTTCTCTGTACAAACCTCAGTATACATGTCTCTGTACATGCCTCAGTATACATGCCTCAGTATACATGCCTCAGTATACATACCTCAGTATACATGTCTGTGTACAAACCTCAGTATACATGCCTCAGTATACATGCCTCAGTATACATGTCTGTGTACAAACCTCAGTATACATGCCTCAGTATACATACCTCAGTATACATGTCTGTGTACAAACCTCAGTATACATGCCTCAGTGGCGGCACGGTGGCTGAGTGGATAGCACTCTCGCCTCTCAGCAAGAAGGTCCTGGGTTCAAATCCCGGTCGGACCAGGGCCTTTCTGAGTGGAGTTTGCATGTTCTCCCCGTGTCTGTGTAGGTTTCCTCCGGGTACTTCGGTTTCCCCTACCACTAAAAATATGTACAATAGTTCTGGCCCCGCTCCCATCTGTGTGGAGTGAGAGACAAATGCCCGCTTTGTAAATTGTAAACCGCTTTGAGACTCAGATCTGCAGTGAAAAGGCGGTATATAAATAAAAACTTACTTACTTACTTACTTACTCAGTATACATGCCTCAGTATACATGTCTGTGTACAAACCTCAGTATACATGCCTCAGTATACATGCCTCAGTATACATGCCTCAGTATACATACCTCAGTATACATGTCTGTGTACAAACCTCAGTATACATGCCTCAGTATACATACCTCAGTATACATGCCTGTGTACAAACCTCAGTATACATACCTCAGTATACATGCCTGTGTACAAACCTCAGTATACATGCCTCAGTATACATACCTCAGTATACATACCTTAGTATACATACCTCAGTATACATGCCTGTGTACAAACCTCAGTATACATGCCTCAGTATACATGTCTGTGTACAAACCTCAGTATACATGCCTCAGTATACATGTCTGTGTACAAACCTCAGTATACATACCTCAGTATACATACCTTAGTATACATACCTCAGTATACATACCTCAGTATACATACCTCAGTATACATGCCTGTGTACAAACCTCAGTATACATGCCTCAGTATACATACCTCAGTATACATACCTTAGTATACATACCTCAGTATACATGCCTGTGTACAAACCTCAGTATACATTCCTCAGTATACATGCCTCAGTATACATGCCTCAGTATACATGCCTCAGTATACATGCCTCAGTATACATGCCTCAGTATACATACCTCAGTATACATGCCTGTGTACAAACCTCAGTATACATGCCTCAGTATACATGTTTGTGTACAAACCTCAGTATACAAACCTCAGTATACATTCCTCAGTATACATGCCTCAGTATACATGCCTCAGTATACGTGTCTTTTCTCGGCTCTGACTTTGTTTCCATTGATTCTGAAGCGAAATGCAAAAAAAAAGTCGACATGAAAGAAAGGAGGCTTTTGTCTAAATCAAAGGTTAATGTGGTGAAATGATCTGAGACCAGAGAGAGACCAGGACCAGAGAGGGACCAGGACCAGAGAGGGACCAGGACCAGAGAGGGACCAGGACCAGAGAGGGACCAAGACCAGAGAGGGACCAAGACCAGAGAGGGACCAAGACCAGAGAGGGACCAAGACCAGAGAGGGACCAAGACCAGAGAGGGACCAAGACCAGAGAGGGACCAAGACCAGAGAGGGACCAAGACCAGAGAGGGACCAGGACCAGAGAGGGACCAGGACCAGAGAGGGACCAGGACCAGAGAGGGACCAGGACCAGAGAGGGACCATGACCAGAGAGGGACCAGGACCAGAGAGGGACCAGGACCAGAGAGGGACCAGGACCAGAGAGGGACCAAGACCAGAGAGGGACCAAGACCAGAGAGGGACCAAGACCAGAGAGGGACCAAGACCAGAGAGGGACCAAGACCAGAGAGGGACCAAGACCAGAGAGGGACCAGGACCAGAGAGGGACCAAGACCAGAGAGGGACCAAGACCAGAGAGGGACCAAGACCAGAGAGGGACCAAGACCAGAGAGGGACCAAGACCAGAGAGGGACCAGGACCAGAGAGGGACCAGGACCAGAGAGGGACCAGGACCAGAGAGGGACCAGGACCAGAGAGGGACCAGGACCAGAGAGGGACCAGGACCAGAGAGGGACCAGGACCAGAGAGGGACCAGGACCAGAGAGGGACCAGGACCAGAGAGGGACCAGAGAGGGACCAGAGAGGGACCAGAGAGGGACCAGAGAGGGACCAGAGAGGGACCAGAGAGGGACCAGAGAGGGACCAGAGAGGGACCAGAGAGGGACCAGAGAGGGACCAGAGAGGGACCAGAGAGGGACCAGAGAGGGACCAGAGAGAGGCGAGAGAGAGGCGAGAGAGAGACGAAAGAGAGACGAGACGAGAGAGAGACGAGACGAGAGACGAGACGAGAGAGAGACGAGAGAGAGACGAGAGAGAGACGAGAGAGAGACGAGAGAGAGACGAGAGAGAGACGAGAGAGAGAGACCAAAGAGAAAGTTGGTCTAAAGCAGGACCAGGTCTGGCTCTGCTCTGGCTCTAACAGGACCTGACAGCTCTCATAACCCGGGGCGGCTGCGGCTGCTCGTACAGATGAATCTGACAGAAAACATTAGAAACAGCAGTAAATCTGCAGAAAGAGCAGAGATCAGACCCTCACCTCCTCGTCACCTGCAGACACGCACTGCTCCCGCACATTTATTTATATAGCACATTTATTTATATAGCACATTTAGAACAGAATCAAACTGGAACACACTAGATCTGAGTGGGTCTAAAGCAGGTCTAAATCAGGATCAAAGACGCCCAAAGAGCGAGACCAGAGCGAGACCAGAGCGAGACCAGAGCTACTATTCCACATGAGGTGTTTGTTTTGTACATTACAGGATGTGAGGCAGGAAGTACTCATGCCCATATAAGGCTGTGACAGTCCTCATTGACACACACTGTAATTACTCCCACAGACGGACGACATCATGACACATGTCTCCCCCCTCTCCTCCCTCTCTCCCCTCACCCATACTTCTCTCTCTCCTCCTCCTCTTCCCTCTCTCCTACTGCTCGCTTGCCCTCACCCACACTGCTCCCTCTCCTCTTCCCCACACTCCTCTCCCTCCTCACCCACACTGCTCTCTCTCCTCCTCTCCCTCCTCACCCACACTGCTCTCTCTCCTCCTCTCCCTCCTCACCCACACTGCTCTCTCTCCTCCTCTCCCTCCTCACCCACACTGCTCTCTCTCCTCCTCTCCCTCCTCACCCACACTGCTCTCTCTCCTCCTCTCCCTCCTCACCCACACTGCTCTCTCTCCTCCTCTCCCTCCTCACCCACACTGCTCTCTCTCCTCCTCTCCCTCCTCACCCACACTGCTCCTCCTCTCCTCCTCACCCACACTGCTCCCTCTCCTCTTCCCCACACTCCTCTCCCTCCTCACCCACACTGCTCCCTCTCCTCTTCCCCACACTCCTCTCCCTCCTCACCCACACTGCTCCCTCTCCTCTTCCCCACACTCCTCTCCCTCCTCACCCACACTGCTCCCTCTCCTCTTCCCCACACTCCTCTCCCTCCTCACCCACACTGCTCTCTCTCCTCCTCTCCCTCCTCACCCACACTGCTCTCTCTCCTCCTCTCCCTCCTCACCCACACTGCTCCCTCTCCTCTTCCCCACACTCCTCTCCCTCCTCACCCACACTGCTCCCACTGCTCTCTCTCCTCCTCTCCCTCCTCACCCACACTGCTCTCTCTCCTCCTAGGTGAGGGACCATGATTCAGGCTCTCACCTATTAAAGGAGAGAGCCTGAATCTCGTTTGTGAGTAAATCATAATTACCATGAGAAAAATGTGTTGCAATTTACACAAGGATGGCGGCTGAGCTCTAAAATTGGGGTTTGTTCCTTTAAAGCTCGGGTTCGTAACTTTCAGACCACAACAATAGACCTCTGTAATAAAACATAACTTGTTCCTTCTAACTCTAGTTTTTACATAATGTATTTTTTCTCTCTCTCTCTGGTGTCTCTCTCTCTGTTGTCTATCTCTGGTCTCTCTCTCTCTGTTGTCTATCTCTGGTCTCTCTCGCCAGTCTTTTTCTGGTCCTTATCTCTGGTTCCTCACACTGGTCTCTGTGGTCTATTTCTGGTCTCTCTCAGGTCCCTCTCTGGTCTCTCTCTCTGGTCTCTCTTTTTAAGACGGAAAGTGAAAAAGAGAGGACCACCCTCACTCAGCCAATCAGCTCTCAGCCAGAGGAGTTGAATGGTGACTCAGGGCTCTTTCTGACACAAAATAGTTTTTTTTCATAAGATGAAGACTTTGACGTCACACCTCTTTGAGTGTGATGTCTCTTAAGACTATGGACCACTGTAAAGCTACCAACACATGGCCGTCTGCCCAAACTCACAGTCCTGATCACAGATGCAGACAAGAGGCCCATTGTGACTCTGGACCTGTTTTTTACTTGTGCCCATGTTGTTGTTTACCTCTGGTTGTTTACTTATATCCATGTTGTCGTTTACCTCTGGTTGCCGCGGTGACAGACAGAGGTGATCAAAGGGCCCTGTGGCAGCGTGGGGATGACCTTCAGGCAGGTTCCAGCTTCAGAAGGCGACATGGTCCACGTCAGCATCGAGACCGTCACCCCCAACTCCCCCGCCGCCCAGGCCGACCTGCAGAGGGGAGACCGGCTCATCGCTATCGGAGGTACAGGACCCAGACCAGGACCCAGACCAGGACCCAGACCAGGACCTGTTAACAGTGGCCTTCTTTTGCAGGGGTCAAAGTGACGTCGTCGGTGCAGGTTCCCAAGCTGCTGAAAGCAGCTGGAGATCGGGTGCTGGTTTTGTACGAGCGTCCTGTACGGCACCAGAACGTGGCGCCTGAGAGCTACGCGAGTGATGAGCCGCCGCCCGCCTACGAGGAAGAGCCCGCCCCCATCTGCGCACTGACCGAGTTGCACGAGCCCAGAGACCCTAGAGAAATGGACTCAGAGTTTGAGGAGCTCACGGTGGAGGCGCGGTCACCACCACCCGCCAGTGCGCAGACCGACCTGAGGGATGAGTGTCTACTGAGCGCCAGCCCCAAACGCAGCGCAGTCTCGTTAGCGTCCAAACCGCTCGGCAGTATATCCCCGATCCTCAGCCGCAAACTGCAGCTGGTCGGGCTGCAGGCACCGCTGAGGCCGCAGCCATCGCCCAAACACTCGCCGCACAGAAGCAGCTGCGAGCTGAGCGCGGAGGGCGTGCCGCGGCCGAGCCTCCCCCCTGTGCCTCCCCCTGTGCCGCCGCGCCCGCACATACGCCTCACCTCTGCGTCATCAGAGACCAGCCTCACGGACACTGCAGAGGGACCAGGAACGCTGGCCTCCTCCAGCTCCAGCAACGCGCTCAGCTCCTTGGAGCGCTCCCCCGAGAAGACAGCGAGCGGAGGGGACGCGGGAGAGGAGGTGGTGGCAGCGAGAGCGGAACACGCCAAAGAGAAGCTGTCGGAGAGCTCCTGCAGCACCAGCCTGGACGAGCACGCACACTGGGAGTCGGCCGAGACGCTGTACAAGAGCCAGAACGCGCGCTGGTCCAAGGCCAGCGCACTGTTCGATGTCGAGGCGCACCACAAGTACCTGAACGTGGCCCTCTGGTGAGTCATGGCAACAGTTTCACTTTTATCTCATGAAAAATATATTAAATTATTGTATAACATGGGAATTTAATCTGTTAGCAGACCCTTCTACCCTACTCTCCTCTACTCTACTCTCCCCTCCCATGATTGTGTTTCCTCTGGTCCTGTGTATCCAGTACCAGGTCCTTCATTAGCCCCTCTTGGAGTTAAATTGTCCTAACTTGATCCTGGTCCTCCTCAGGTGTAAGGACCCATTTAAACTGGGTGCCCTGCTGTGCCTGGGCCATGCGAGCCTGCCGCTTGAGCAGGTGGCGCTGGAGTGTTTGGCGACAGCGTCCTCAGAGTTCCAGAGCACGTTCAGGCTACGCGCTCCAGAGCCGCGCGCTAACGTGAGCCGCACGGCACTACGCAGCCTCAGCGCACACAAGGGCTTCAACGAGAAGCTCTGCTACGGCGACGTCACGCTCAACCTCTGCTACGGGTCGGACACTGAGGCCGAGCTTGGCACCACGGAGCGTGAGCGTGAGGACGACTGTCGTGAGCGCGAGAGAGAAACACCTGCGCTCACACAGCGTGACGAGCTGCTGTACGGAGCCCTGCAGATGGTGGAGGTGCGACACAACTTCCAGGTACACTTTATTATTATTATCATTAATTCAATTACATCTATTTGTGTATTGCCCTAAACCACAACTGTAGTTATCTCGGAGGACTTTACAACCACATAGAGCCATTGGTCCCATAGTCACTGACAATCTGTGTTTTTAGACTTCTTCACTGAGTCTTACCGACTGTGTAAACAGAGACTAGGGATGCATCGATAACGATACTGGTATCGTTATCGATGCCATTGGCTTGTACTTGTACCACAGGACCCCATTCCTGCAACCGATACCCACATTTTTAGCATCACGACAGGAGACGGCTGTGTGCACGTGTTGCCATGGTGATCTTCGAAAGTCTGCAGTGAGAAAGAAAGTTACAGTCAAGCTAGGCAACGGCAAGCGGGCTACCGGCAAGCGGGCTACCGGCAAGCGGGCTACCGGCAAGCGGGCTACCGGCAAGCGGGCTACCGGCAAGCGGGCTACCGGCAAGCGGGCTACCGGCAAGCAGGTTAACAGCAAGCAGACAAGATGTCGGCCGTATGGCAGTTTTTTAGAGTAAACCGAAGTGCCAAGAGCAAAGCGGACTGTATGCTGTGTAAGGCAACACTGTCAGGAGGTGGGTCCAAAACAAACCCCTATAACAACTCACCATCACGCAGAGTAACTTTTGCAAGCACCAGAGCGGTTTCTTTGTACCATTGAGTGGAATATGATCATGGCTCTTTCCGTTTAAACAATTGCTAAAATGTTTGATTGTTAAAGCATGTTGTTATTGTTGAGTTAGTTTTATGAATTCCCAGGGATACCACAAACTTGTATCGATACTCTGTTTTGGCAAGTACTCAAATGAAAGTACTCTTGGTGGTATCGGTGCATCACTAATAGAAACTGTGTCTGCTTCCTGGACATGGATGAGGTGCTGATTCCACATTAGGAGCTTTGGAGCTAAACACTCTGCTCTGGAGTTATGTGTTGCTCCTGTTGGTGCCTGTTAAGATCCTTGCTGCTGTATTTTAGAAGGTTTAGGACACGCTGCCAGCAGGGGGCACGACAGCAGTCAAACCTCAAACCTTGAGGTAAGAAATGCATGGATCAGTTTTTAAGTTTCATAGACGTAAAGCTGTGTCTGCAGCTGTTGATGTCATTATTTTAATTATGTTTAAAGGCAGCATGTTGTAGAGTGTGAAGAGGGGAGAGTAACGATCCTTGTGGCACACCCAGTGGCAAAATTTGGTTCACATTAACAAACTGATGCAGATCCGATCTCCGAGAGCACTCTCCGCAGTAGAATGTTGTGGTCTATTGTGTGACACCGATAATGTGCATTACAATTATTATCATCTATCCATCCATTTTCTTCCCCTTAATCCATTTCTGGTCGGGGGTAGCAGTCAGAGCTGCACCCTGTACACAGGGCACCAGCCCCTCACTGATCCTCCTGCAGGAGTCCACAGGAGAACGGCCATGATCTTTCATTATTATTATCATCGTTGATATAGTGAAAAAAGTTACGACTGTAACTGTGGTTCTATGAATCCTTCCTGAACGCCACAGCCAGTGCGAAAGCATAAGAGTTGAATACGGCACGGTGGCTGAGTGGATAGCACTCTCGCCTCTCAGCAAGAAGGTCCTGGGTTCGCATCCCGGTCGGACCAGGGCCTTTCTGAGTGGAGTTTGCATGTTCTCCCCGTGTGTGCGTAGGTTTCCTCCGGGTACTCCGGTTTACCCTACCACTAAAAATATGTACAACAGTTCTGGCATGCGCCTCCTGTTCGGCGACCCCGCTCCCATCACTGTGTGGAGTGAGAGACAAGTGCCCAAAAAATAACAATTGTAAACCGCTTTGTGACTCTGGTCTGTGAAAGGCAGTATATAAATAAAGATTACTTACTTACTTAATACCCGCCAGAAGCACAGTCATAAAACCTTAGTTAGTTGTAACTTTCAAGAGAAATGTGGTCTTTCTCTCTCTCTGGTGTCCCTCTCTTGTCTCTCTCTGGTGTCTCTCTCTGGTGTCTCTCTCTGGTGTCTCTCTCTGGTGTCTCTCTCTGGTGTCCCTCTCTTGTCTCTCTCTGGTGTCTCTCTCTGGTGTCTCTCTCTGGTGTCCCTCTCTTGTCTCTCTCTGGTGTCTCTCTCTGGTGTCTCTCTCTGGTGTCTCTCTCTGGTGTCCCTCTCTTGTCTCTCTCTGGTGTCTCTCTCTGGCATCTCTCTCTGGTGTCTCTCTCTCTGGTGTCTCTCTCTTGTTTCTCTCTGGTGTCTCTCTCTGGTGTCCCTCTCTTGTCTCTCTCTGGTGTCCCTCTCTTGTCTCTCTCTGGTGTCTCTCTCTGGTGTCTCTCTCTGGTGTCCCTCTCTTGTCTCTCTCTGGTGTCTCTCTCTGGCGTCTCTCTCTGATGTCTCTCTCTCTGGTGTCTCTCTCTTGTTTCTCTCTGGTGTCTCTCTCTGGTCTCTCTCTGGTGTCCCTCTCTGGTCTCTCTCTGGTGTCCCTCTCTTGTCTCTCTCTGGTGTCTCTCTCTTGTCTCTCTCTGGTGTCTCTCTCTGGTGTCCCTTGCTGCTCTCTCTCTGGTCTCTGATCTTATTACTGAGTCTAAAGTCCTGTCCCTCAATGTGACCTGCCCCTCCCCCTCCTCAGGACACTCAGTTCCAGAATCCCACCTGGTGTGAATACTGTAAGAAGAAGGTGTGGACGAAGGCAGCGTCTCAGTGCATGGTCTGTGCGTACGTGTGCCACAAGAAGTGTCAGGACAAGTGCCTCGCCGAGCACCCGCTGTGTGTTGCCGCCAGCGAGCGCAAGAGCGCCGACCCCGAGGCCAAGTCCACCATCAACCGCGCCACTAGCGGCCTCACGCGACACATCCTCAACACCAGCTCGCGCCTGCTCAACCTGCGCACGGTGCCCAGGCCGCGGCAGGCGGAGCCCGAGCCGTCGCCGAAGCAGACGCCCAACACGTCCGACAACGAGAGCAGCGACGCCGAGACCTACGCCCCCGGCACCAACAGCAACAGCAGCACCAGTGGCGCCAAACTGGTACGCAAGGACGGCGGCCTGGACGACAGCGTCTTCATTGCTGTAAAAGAGATCGGCAGAGACCTGTACCGCGGTTTACCCACCGACGAGAGGGCGCAGAAGCTGGAGCTGATGCTGGACAAGCTGCAGGTAGGAAAGAGTCTCTCCCTGGTTTTTTTTCTGGCCTCTCTCTCTCTATCTCTACACTCTCTCTGGTCTATCTCTACACTCTCTCTGGTCTATCTCTAGACTCTCTCTCTAGACTCTCTCTGGTCTATCTCTACACTCTCTCTGGTCTATCTCTACACTCTCTCTGGTCTATCTCTACACTCTCTCTGGTCTATCTCTAGACTCTCTCTGGTCTATCTCTACACTCTCTCTCTGGTCTATCTCTACACTCTCTCTGGTCTATCTCTACTCTCTCTCTGGTCTATCTCTACTCTCTCTCTGGTCTATCTCTACACTCTCTCTGGTCTATCTCTACACTCTCTCTGGTCTATCTCTAGACTCTCTCTGGTCTATCTCTACACTCTCTGAACTCTCTCTGGTCTCTCTCATCTCTCTGGTGTCCATCTTGTCTCTCTTCTGTGTCTCTCTCCTCTTTCTCTCTCGTCTCTCTCGTCTCTTATCTCTTCGTCTCTCTAATACATCTCTCTCTTTCTGCAGCAGGAGATTGATCAGGAGCTGGAGCACAACAATACGCTGCTGGTGGAGGAGCGTGATGCGCCGGACGCTCGACGGAAGGCGGCGGTGGGCGGAGCTTTGTCTAAATCCGGCGAGCGTCTGCAGGCGCTGACTCTGCTGACGATTCACTACCGCGCAGGGATTGAGGACCTAGAGACTACAGAGACTGCAGAGTCCGCCGAGACCGGCGAGTCTCCAGGGGACACGCCTCCTGCCTTCACAGCAGAGGAGTACGACAGCGACACCAGCAGTCCAGTGGAGGTCCTCCACCATGTGGGCCCTGACAGGATCTGTGGAGAGGCAAGCATCTGAGGAGTCCCTGCCCAGCTATGAGGCGCCCTCTCTCTGGTGTATCTCTGATTTATCTCTGGGCTCTCTCTGTTGTATCTCTTTGGTACCAGAAAGAGACCAGAGAGAGACCAGAGAGAGACCAGAGAGAGACCAGAGAGAGACCAGATGAAGATTTCTCCTGCTTGTGTGAACTTTAACGCAGCCGGTGAGGAGACACAGAGTGGACATGCTGTTCTAGTGTTGCACGCTAAAGCTAAGCTACAGTTTTTGCTTGTTCTCCTCTTCCCGCACTGAACTGGTCCCTGCGGTCTGATCACCTGGTCTTGTTGCACGTTTGTCTCGACGGCTGTTTTCGGTGACAAAAAATACAAAATATCAATATTTTTTTTTATAGGCGAATGAACTGTGGCTAATGCTAATCGTGGCTAACGCTAATGCTAATGTGGCTAACGTCTGATGACTGTAAAGAAAAAAAGGAAAAACGTCACTTTATCTGAAAAAACTTGCAACAAAAAAAATAATGAAACATATCGTCAATTTCTGCACTTTTTACGGCGCGTTTCGCTTTGGGGATATTTAAGAATGTTTTTGGAATTCCGTCCGATTTTGTGTTTTTTACAAAGATGACGACTGGACGATTGCAAGAAAAACGAGGTCCAAACTAATGTGAAATGTGTGCGCTGTACGAGACGTTCGCTTTTATAACTGAATACAAATATGAAATAAACGCTGCTTCTGTTTTGGCCAGACCAGAAATGTAATCTCAGATCTGGGAAAAGGGTCCAAGATGGCAGCCCATTGTCATAAAGGAGGGAATACCTTAGTTTCCAAGATTTCCAAAATGGCCTCCCCAGGTGTGCAAGATTGCCTCTGCACATTTCCAAAATGGCTGTCCCTGGGTTTCCAAGATGTCCGCCGCAGGTTTCCAAGATGGCTGTTTATTCAAATCACTGGCCACCACCAGGCTTAAAACCGGCTTAAGCAGCAACACCCATGATGAGAGCGCACTGCTATTGACGTTAGCCTAAGCAAGATTAATTGTATAGCACACTTGTCACACAGGGCCAAGTGTTTTACAAAAACAAGAGAGAAAGTAGAATCTTTAATAATCACACAGGCGTTTAAAGTGAACCTCCGTTACTTTCCAAACTGTGATGAATGACACGCTCACTCCTGAAGCCCCCTGATTGGTCAAAACAAATCCTTGGTTATACATAATAAAATAGTTGCAAAAAACTCACTGTACACATTAATGCAGTGTCAGAAATATACAGGCTACGACTGAAGTTGTGGACATCTCCTTTAAAACAGACCACAGTGGAGATAAGCAGAGTTTACCTGCGATGGGTGGATTATTTCTGCTCAGGAGAAGTGCTCATAGTCACAGGTTTGGCTCATAACAGAAGCGTTGGTGTTTGTGTTCAGCGGCGGCGCCTCGTGTTCCTGAACTCTGGGGAAACTGGGTTTTTGTGAAGGATTTCTGTTTTTTGTCTGTTTTTTTGTTTGTTAAAGATATTAAAATGTTGTTTTTTCTGAGTCTGGTCCTGGTGCCGACTACTGCTGGTCGTTTCTGATGGATTCTATAAAAAAAAAAACACAGCACCACATGTTTAAAATGGCAAATTAAAGCTGTGGTATGTAACTTTCAGCCCACTGGTCTCTCTCTGCTCTCTGGTCTCTCTCTTGTGTCTCTCTCTTGTCTCTCTCTGGTCTCTTTGCTCCCTCTCTGGTCTCTCTCTCTGGTCTCTCTCTGGTCTCTCTCTGGTCTCTCTCTGCTCTCTCTCTGCTCTCTCTCTGGTCTCGCTCTGGTCTCTCTCTGCTCTCTCTCTGCTCTCTCTCTGGTCTCTCTCTGGTCTCTCTCTGCTCTCTCTCTGGTCTCTCTCTGCTCTCTCTCTGCTCTCTCTCTGGTCTCTCTCTCTGGTCTCTCTCTGCTCTCTCTCTGCTCTCTCTCTGGTCTCTCTCTGGCTCTCTCTCTGCTCTCTCTCTGGTCTCTCTCTGGTCTCTCTCTGGTCTCTCTCTGGTCTCTCTCTGCTCTCTCTCTGCTCTCTCTCTGGTCTCTCTCTGGTCTCTCTCTGCTCTCTCTCTCGTCTCTCTCTGGTCTCTCTCTCTGGTCTCTCTCTGGTCTCTCTCTGGTCTCTCTCTGGTCTCTCTCTGGTCTCTCGCTGGTCTCTCTCTTGTCTCTCTCTGGTCTCCCTGCTCTCTCTCTGGTCTCTCTGCTCTCTCTCTCTTGTCTCTCTCTCTGGTCTCTCTCTGGTCTCTCTCTGGTCTCTCTCTCTGGTCTCTCTCTCTGGTCTCTCTCTGGTCTCTCTCTGGTCTCTCTCTAGTCTCTCTCTGCTCTCTCTCTGGTCTCTCTCTGCTCTCTCTCTGGTCTCTCTCTGGTCTCTCTCTGGTCGCTCTCTGCTCTCTCTCTGGTCTCTCTCTGCTCTCTCTCTCTCTCTCTCTCTCTCTGGTCTCTCTCTTGTGTCTCTCTCCTCTCTCTGGTCTCTCTCTGGTCTCTCTCTTGTCTCTCTCTCTCTGGTCTCTCACTAGTTTCCACATGCATGTATTTCTGCATATACAAAAGAGAGGACCACCCTCACTCAGCCAATCAGCTCTCAGCCCAAAGAGTCAGTTTAGACATGGCTCTTTCTGACACAGAGGATGAAGACGGCATGCTTGTGTGAGACTAAAGTTACAGACCTCAGCTTTATTTCTTCTTCTGTCAGAACGATGCAGCTGTGTTTGTTGAACTTTAACTTGTTGCTTCGCTCTGATCACGATTGATTTAATAAAAGACTTAAAATTACATTAGCTTTGTTTTTGTGACGCATGGTACACCCCAGAGTGAGAACAGTGTGTGTGTGTCTGTGTGTGTGTGTCTCTGTGTGTGTGTCTGTGTGTGTGTCTCTTTGTTCATAATGACGTCTCTCTCAGATGGACACTTAGATTACCGGCTGCCTGTGCCTGAAAAACGGAAAACTCATATCCACCTGTGTCTGTGTGTGTGTGTCTGTGTGTGTGTGTCTGTGTGTGTGTGTGTGTGTCTGTGTGTGTCTGTGTGTGTGTGTGTGTGTGTGTGTGTGTGTGTGTGTCTATATTTGATTAGAGCTTTTCCAGTTGTGTGTTGTAGGTCTTTGTTCCTGACGTTACATCACGACCACAAACTAAGGCTTTAAACAAACATCTTCCAACACCAGTGATGGTACAGACCAGTCGCACTCCCACCTGGTACAAACCGGTTGCAGTCCCACATGGTGAAGACTGCAACCAGGGCTCATCCACCTGTCTGTGGTTACCTGGACCTGTCCTTTCAACACAATCGTCCTCACTGCAGGACCATCAACCTCACTGCAGGACTATCAACCTCACTGCAGGACCATTGACCTCACTGTAGGACCCTCAACCTCACTGCAGGACCATCAACCTCACTGCAGGACCATCAACCTCACTGTAGGACTATCAACCTCACTGCAGGACCATTGACCCCACTGCAGGACCATCGACCCCACTGCAGGACCATCAACCTCACTGCAGGACTATCAACCTCACTGCAGGACTATCAACCTCACTGCAGGACCATTGACCTCACTGCAGGACCATTGACCTCACTGCAGGACCATCAACCTTACTGCAGGACCATCAACCTCACCGCAGGACCATTGACCTCACTGCAGGACCATCGACCTTACTGCAGGACCATCAACCTCACCGCAGGACCATCGACCACACTGCAGGACCATCGACCACACTGCAGGACCATTGACCCCACTGCAGGACCATCGACCCCACTGCAGGACCATCAACCGCACTGCAGGACCATTGACCCCACTGCAGGACCATCGACCTCACTGCAGGACCATCGACCGCACTGCAGGACCATTGACCCCACTGCAGAACCATTGACCCCACTGCAGGACCATCGACCTCACTGCAGGACCATCAACCTCACTGTAGGACCATCGACCTCACTGCAGGACCATCGACCTCACTGCAAGACCATCAACCTCACTGCAGGACCATTGACCTTACAATAGGACCATCAACCTCACTGCAGGACCATCAACCTCACTGCAGGACCATCGACCTCACTGCAGGACCATCGACCCCACTGCAGGACCATCGACCTCACTGCAGGACCATCGACCTCACTGCAGGACCATCAACCTCACTGCAGGACCATCAACCTCACTGCTGTCAGACTGTACAATAAGTTACTGACCTTCACTACGACTGGTTTGTGGATAAAAATTACACAAAGCATTTCCTGTTGTTTGTTAAAGTCACTTGTACAATTCTGTTTGTGAGATCAATAAACTTTATCTTACAAACCCCAAACCTTTAACATCTCAGAGCTGTTTTTGACTGAGCATGACACCACTGCAAATGTACCAACACACTGCCCTCTGAGCGCTGATGCAGAGAAGAGGCCCGTGGTACTTTACACATCACTGAGGTCCGTGACGTTCAAACCGCAACTATAAAACTAGATCATGTATTTTTGGTCTCAACCTGGTCACCCTCCCTGGTCCTTTTCTGGTGTCTCCCTCTCAGCTCTATTGTCTTTTTCTGGTCTCTTCTCGTTCTGGTCTCATTTTGCATCTATCATTAGTTTCATGAATTTCTGTTCTCTTCAGATCTTTCCGACAGAAAAGGGAGAGAGAGGACCACCCTCACTCGGCCAATCAGAGCTCAGCCCAGACAGAGATGGCTCCTCATGATTAAAGTGTGAAGTGTTTAATCTTTGTTAAAGTTCAGAAAGAAGGAGACGGAGGCGAGTTAAGGCACTGACAGAGTTTAAATCAAACGTTTGGACAGAAGCAGCGTTACAGTTATCCACATTGGGACTCAGACATTGGGATTCGGACACACACATGTTTACGTTTCAAAATAAAAGCACAGAGACACTTTTCAGAATAAAACCTGACGCACAGAGATGACATCACCGAGAACGCGAAATAATGAAGAGAGTGAGGATCCGACACTCAGACAGAGGAGGGGCTTCAGAGCTCACAGACTACAGAGGGACGAGGCTAATCCGCTAGCTCAATGAAGTCCAATAGGGAAGTGCTCATGGTGAAGTTTGGCTCCTCTCTCTGGCTCCTATTGACTTCCATGTAAAAGTAAACTCTAGCTCGGAAACGTTTGTGTGACATCGCTCCTCCTGTTTGTATGTGATGTCTTTGAAAATCCTTATGGCTCATGTAAGTCCTTCATTAACGGAGAAACTCCAGTTTGCCTTGGCAACCGTCATAGCAACCCGCGAAGCTAACACAGCGAAGCAAAAACCGCGGGACAAATATGGAAATTGGCTGCAGCTCATGACCAAATCTGTCTCTTCTTCCTTAAGGCTAACACTAGTGATGTCACACTGCAGTGATGTCACACTGCAGTGATGTCACACTGCAGTGATGTCACACTGTGGTGATGTCACACTGCAGTGATGTCACACTGTGGTGATGTCACACTGCAGTGATGTCACACTGCGGTGATGTCACACTGTGGGGATGTCACAGTGATGTCACACTGTGGTGATGTCACACTGCGGTGATGTCACACTGTGGTGATGTCACAGTGATGTCACACTGTGGTGATGTCACACTGTGGTGATGTCACACTGTGGTGATGTCACACTGTGGTGATGTCACAGTGATGTCACACTGCAGTGATGTCACACTGTGGTGATGTCACACTGTGGTGATGTCACACTGTGGTGATGTCACACTGTGGTGATGTCACACTGTGGTGATGTCACACTGTGGTGTACAATTAGTGGTTGTACCAAGCCCTGGCAATCCAAGATGGCAGCCTTTTCAAATCAATGGCTTGTGCTCAGTAGTGCATGAGACGTACAAGGGGCTCGGCCAATCAGAGCAGTTGATCAGTGCGGAGCTAGAGCGAGAACCAAACGTTGCATTAAAGTTTGGATTTATAGATAACCGAAGGATTTAACAAGACAACAAATTAGGACGACAAGAGACACAAGAGATAAATCCCACAAAATCCGACCTTTATGAAAGATGTAGGTTCTCTGTCAGGTTCTCTGTCAGGTTCTCTGTCAGGTTCTCTGTCAGGTTCTCTGTCAGCTGAGGTCGAGCTGTTGTTGTTTACATGTGAATTTAGTCTGCAGTACCATGGGCGCCCCCTGTGCTCGTGGGTGGGACCGCTGTAAGATAGATTAATCTATCCAGATATTATTATAGATCCATGGGTTGTACAAAGCGGAGCCGCTCATGCTAACGTGTTAGCTGCACTGAGTCCGATCACATTGACATCGTAGAGAAATATTTAATGTACATAATCATGGAGATCATGTATATTAATTAAAGCGGTGGTGAGGAACCAGTTGAGGGCCTCTCTGTCTCTCAGCTGAGAACGCCTCAGTATTACCCAAGATGAGCTGAAGGAAGTGTGTGTAGAAGGAAGCTGGGGTTCTACTCAGACTGCTGCCCTCAGTCAGCCATGGATAAAGCGGAAGAAGAAGAAGGTGGATTAATGACATGTAGAACAGCTGGAGCCCCTCCCTCTGACACAACATTCAAAAACTGCACATTGGTTTTTTTTTTACATTTTCTGTTTGTTCCGTTTTTTTTACACAAAATAGATCTCTGTGGGGGACCGGGTTAATCGTAGTCCTCGTCGTCATAGTCCTGGTCCGGGTCCAGGTCGGGGTCCTGGCTCCGGTACGGCTCCTGCGTGGAGTAACTCCGGGTCTTCATGCTGCAGTTTGAGTCCATCAGGATGGCCTGCCACAAACAGGAAACAGGAAGTATGGAGACAGGAAGCACCACTGCACTATTTGACTCTTTCCGGTAAGTAAGTAATCTTTATTTATATGGCACATTTTTACAGACCAGAAAAAACACCAATACAGTGATACTTGACCTTCAAACACATGCACAGAGTCGTTTATTCACTGATTCCCTCAAGCTTTAGTAAAAGAGTGATCTTTTCTTTCATTCTCCAGAGGCCCAAAAACGACCTGATTGGTTTTGTTACGAAGCACCAAGCCCCGGAGATCCAAGATGGCGTCCTATTCAAATCAGTACCGCTTGGGACAGCCATGGTTCTGCACAGCAACTAAAATGTGTGTTTGGATGTAACTATGTGAATTTGACCCGAAGAAGAAGAATGTGCGTGTGTATCCGAACATTCTACTCACGGGGATCTGCCTTGGAAATCTGTGAAGAATCTGCATTTGTGCGAGACACTTCTCCAAAGACTGAATGCTTACCATGAAACCGGACTTACTCAAAAGCTTATCTGGAAACCTGTGTTATGCCCCACAATGAAAAACACTCTGTGAGTACGATACAACTTGGTGTGCTCTTCTGTGAACTCAATTATTAGCGTCCGATTCTGGAGGACCTCTGGGCTCTATGTGACGGATTATCATTGTTTTAAAAAGTTTATTCTCAGGTCTGAAACGAGTATGGACCAGTGAAAGCTAAATAAGTTTGGCCCATTCCTCCCGAGGAAACTGATGGAACAGGTTTAAGGGCCTTCTTTCATGTGTTCTACAACATGTATGACATTTATCAACATTCAAGGACATTGGTCTCTCCCTATGGTC
This sequence comes from Knipowitschia caucasica, assembly GCA_964034765.1. Lineage (NCBI taxonomy): Eukaryota > Metazoa > Chordata > Actinopteri > Gobiiformes > Gobiidae > Knipowitschia > Knipowitschia caucasica. The sequence goes on from OZ035835.1 coordinate 37,044,740, forward strand.
CAATACCATGTGTTCTCTCCCTATGGTCCAATACCATGTGTTCTCTCCCTATGGTCCAATACCATGTGTTCTCTCCCTATGGTCCAATACCATGTGTTCTCTCCCTATGGTCCAATACCATGTGTTCTCTCCCTATGGTCCAATACCATGTGTGTATATTCTGTGTTTTAACTGTTGATTCTCTGTGTTGGTGATTTCAATGGTTTTGTAAAGTCCTCTGAGATGATGCTATTGTGATTTAGGGCGATACAAGAATAAGTTGTTGTTGTTATTCCTCCACAGCATGATGCTCCCTCCACAGCATGATGCTCCCCCCACAGCATGATGCTCCCCCCACAGCATGATGCTCCCCCCACAGCATGATGCTCCCCCCTCCACTGATCTCATGATGATGTAATTTTGGCCCGAACAAAAGAAATAACAGTTCGTCCGAAGTCAGAGAAACACCTGAGCCTCAGTTTGGATCAGAATCAGGTCTTAACCCTGAGCTGTTTTATCAGGAGGAATGGGCCAATCTTCCACCTATTCACACCACACTGTGGGGTTCAGAGTTTTAGTTCGTCACAGTTGATGTCACAATGATGTCATAATGTTTATTACTATTACTATTGTTAGCTTTTTAGAATAATCAATTCATTTTTTTGGTTTGTGAGGATGGATGTGTTTTTGCTGCTCCCGGACGCCTCAATTTCTTCTATGGATCAATAAAGTATCTGTCTAAAAAACTGACTAACTAATGAAAGCAAAGGAAGGTTTCTCACCCGTCATCTGTACTTCTTCCCGACGTTTCGTCCTCAATCCAAAGGACTTCTTCAGGGAATGAATTCTCAGACCGCGCGTTGGAGATTTATAACCTATGGGTGTGGTTAGCTACACCCTAATCCTGATACTAACTCATAAACAATGTAAGGTCTGATGTAGAAGGGAGCAGGTCTAACGACCCTGCTGAGGCTAACGACCCTAACTCATTAGCATGTCACTGACCTTGTCCCAAGTTAGGGCGTTGTTTTTAGGATGTCGTCATAGATGCGAGGCAAAACAAATCTTAACCCTCCTCCTCTGTTAAGAGAAGGTTTTTGTTTCCTCACAAAAATGGATTCTTTCACCCCTCTCTCAAACCAATTCTTCTCCCGAGCCAGAATTTTAACCTCTGTGTCATCCACCGTGTGGTTGGAGGCCTTGAGGTGGAGATGAACAGCCGACTGTGGCCCACTAGAGTTTTCTCTACGATGTTGGTAAAGTCGTTTCTGTAGAGTTTGTTTGGTTTCTCCAATATAGTGGTCAGTGCACTCCTCTTCACTACATTTAATGGAATACACCACATTGCTCTGTTTGTGTCTGGGTGTTTTGTCTTTGGGATGCACTAATTTCTGTCTTAACGTGTTGAAAGGTTTGAAATACACAGGGATTTTGTGTTGCCTAAAGATTCTTTGTAGTTTCTCTGAAACTCCCGCCACATACGGTAAGGACACTCTCTTCTGTCTGTTGGACTGTGTCTCTGGCCTTTCTCGTCCTTTGGGCTTCAGTAAAAGACCACTTGGGGACGCCACAAGTGGTCTTTTAATAAACACGACATCCTAAAACGACATCCTAAAAACAACGCCCTGACTTGGGACAAGGTCAGTGACATGCTAAGGAGTTAGGGTCGTTAGACCTGCTCCCTTCTACATCAGACCTTACATTGTTTATGAGTTAGTCTCAGGATTAGGGTGTAGCTAACCACACGCATAGGTTATAATTCTCCAACACGCGGTCTGAGAATTCATTCCCTGAAGAAGTCCTTTGGATTGAGGACGAAACGTCGGGAAAACCTGCTAAGAAGTACAGATGACGGTGAGAAACCTTCCTTTGCTTTGACTAATCCCTGTACGACTGAGAGCGCACACAAACTGACTAACTAATGATGTCACAGGTGATGTCATAGGTGATGTCATAGGTGATGTCACATTGATGTCATAGGTGATGTCACAGGTGATGTCACAGGTGATGTCACATTGATGTCACAGGTGATGTCTTAGGTGATGTCACAGGTGATGTCTTAGGTGATGTCACTGGTGATGTCTTAGGTGATGTCACTGGTGATGTCTTAGGTGATGTCACTGGTGATGTCACACACTGGAAGCAGGCAGCATGCAGCACTAAGACTTCAGGGCCTGAAACACACGGACACAAGCTCATGCTAGTCCCCTCACACAGACACAGGCTCATGCTAGTCCCCTCACACAGACACAGGCTCATGCTAGTCCCCTCACACAGACACAGGCTCATGCTAGTCTCCTCACACAGACACAGGCTCATGCTAGTCTCCTCACAGACACAGGCTCATGCTAGTCTCCTCACACAGACACAGGCTCATGCTAGTCTCCTCACACAGACACAGGCTCATGCTAGTCTCCTCACACAGACACAGGCTCATGCTAGTCTCCTCACAGACACAGGCTCATGCTAGTCTCCTCACACAGACACAGGCTCATGCTAGTCTCCTCACAGACACAGGCTCATGCTAGTCTCCTCACACAGACACAGGCTCATGCTAGTCTCCTCACAGACACAGGCTCATGCTAGTCTCCTCACAGACACAGGCTCATGCTAGTCTCCTCACAGACACAGGCTCATGCTAGTCTCCTCACAGACACAGGCTCATGCTAGTTCCGTCCCTAATCAATGGATCGTGCTCAGTAGCGCTTGGGACCTATTGGGACAGAAAGATTAGCAGAACTCTCTCTCTGGTCTTTCTCTATCGCCCGGTTTCCACCGCAGGAGTTCCTGGTGAAAGGAGCGGGATGGAACTTTATCAGGAACCGTCCTCTAGAACCACTCAGCGACGTCATATGAGTTTCGATTGCTGCATAAGCAAAACTTATAACGCCAAACCCATTTGTTTATTTTATGTTGTAACCGCTACGGTTGTTGTGGAAGAGTGTGAAGACAGTCAGGACCATGTGAGCAGCAGCAGGAACAGTGTGGGGCCAGTCAGGACCATGTGAGGACAGTCAAGACCATGAGACAACATGCTGTCAGACACACTCACAATCTTCTCCTCGTTTCCTGGTGGACTCCGCAGGAACCAGCAGAGAGGAGCAAACAGGATGTCCACCAAACCAATGATCCTCATGAGCCACGGGAACCCGATAGACGCCGCGATAGAACCACCAATAGAAGGACCTGGAGAGAGACCAGAGTGAGACCAGAGTGAGACTAGAGTGAGATCAGAGAGAGATCAGAGAGAGATCAGAGAGAGAGACCAGAGAGAGACCAGAGAGAGACCAGAGAGAGACCAGAGTGAGACCAGAGTGAGACTAGAGTGAGATCAGAGAGAGACCAGAGAGAGACCAGAGAGAGACCAGAGAGAGACCAGAGTGAGACCAGAGTGAGACCAGAGAGAGACCAGAGAGAGACCAGAGAGAGACCAGAGAGAGACCAGAGAGAGACCAGAGAGAGACCAGAGAGAGACCAGATAGGAATGCATTTTTGAGGCAGTTATAATCTGCTGCAGTGAGAAGCTGGTTCTGACCCAGAGCGAAGCCCATGCAGAAGGCCACGTCCGCGATGGCGTAGACGCTGCCGTAGACCGACACGTGCCGCAGGTCCACCAGGTATCCCATGATCGGCATCATGGACGAGTCCACCATCCCTGAACACACACATCTACTCAATTCTCTCCTGTGTTTCTACACTTCCCTGTCCTACTGAAGAAAAGCAGCCCCAAAGTATGATGCTGCCCCCACCATGTCAGCGGCTGCAAGACCTGAGAGACTGAACCAAGAGGACCAGGATCTCTGCACCTCTGCACCTCTGAAGAGGACCAGGACTTGGACCAAGACCTGGACCAGGACTGGGACTTACTCTGGTGGAGGACGTCCCAACGTTTACATGTAACCCACCAAACATGACATGTTATTTTGTGATGCTGTTCCTTTAACTGTTCGCTAAAGGTGCGTTTCCACATCATTCCATTAGAGGGCGCTATTATTGTTCATGTGAATGCTCCGCCATCTTGTGAGAAGTTGGACATTATGTAAGAGAAACGATGCACAAAAGTGTTTAAAATATTACTGAAATGTGTTATTATTAAAACTTGTTTTGGGTTCTTAGAGTTGACAATAACAGCGAGAGGCACCGGAGACCAGGATTTTTTTGAGTTTTGTGTGTTCTTGATCTCCCGTGAGTCAGTTACTATGCTAAGCTAGTCTATGCTAAACTAGTCTATGCTAAACTAGTTTATGTTAAGCTAGTCTATGCTAAGCTAGTCTATGCTAAACTAGTCTATGCTAAACTAGTTCACGACACCGGATTTTCTTTTGTTATGATATTGATTATTTATTTAACAATCAATCAGAGAACATGTGAAACTATATTCAGATGAGAACTATTTGCAGGAACATGATTATAAGAAAGGTTTTACTTAACAATGTGAATGAGAACCGTGACGTCGCCCGGCATGGCGCAGCCGGGGCCCCACCCTGGAGCCAGGCCTGGGGTCGGGGCTCGCAAGCGAGCGCCTGGTGGCCGGGCCTTAGCCCACGGGGCCCGGCCGGGCTCAGCCCGAAGGGATGACGTTGGCAGTCCCTCCTGTGGGCCCACCACCTGCAGAGGGGTCCGTGGTGGCGAGGTGCAGAGAGGACTGGGCGGCAGTCGAAGGCGGAGACCTCGACGACCCAGTCCACACACCCAACATCTGGCTCTTGGGACGTGGAACGTCACCTCACTGGGGGGGAAGGAGCCCGAGCTCGTGGGGGAGGTTGAGCGATACCGACTAGAGATAGTCGGCCTCACCTCCACACACAGCTTGGGCTCTGGAACCCAACTCCTTGAGAGGGGTTGGACGCTCCACTTTTCTGGTGTTTCCCGCGGGGAGAGGCGGCGAGCTGGGGTGGCCATACTCATTGCCCCCCATCTCAGCCGCCACGTGTTGGAGTTCTCCCCGGTGAATGAGAGGGTCGCGTCCCTCCGCCTCCGGGTGGGGGACAAGTCTCTCACTGTTGTGACGGCCTACGGGCCTAATGGTAGTGCAGAGTACCCGGCCTTCTTGGAGTCCTTGGGAGGGGTACTGGACAGTGCACCGCCCGGGGACTCCGTTATTCTCCTGGGGGACTTCAACGCCCATGTGGGAAATGCCAGTGACACTTGGAGAGGGGTGATCGGGAAGAACGGCCCCCCTGATCTGAACCCGAGTGGTGTTCAGTTGTTGGACTTCTGTGCTAGTCACAGTTTGTCCATCACGAACACCATGTTCGAGCACAAGGGTGTCCACCAGTGCACGTGGCACCAGGACACCCTAGGCCGGAGGTCGATGATCGACTTTGTAGTTGTATCATCTGACCTTCGACCGCGTGTTGTGGACACTCGGGTAAAGAGAGGGGCGGAGCTGTCAACCGATCATCACCTGGTCGTGAGTTGGATCCGCTGGCAGGGGAAGAAGCCGGTCAGACCTGGCAGACCCAAGCGTATAGTGAGGGTCTGCTGGGAACGTCTCGCTGAGCCCCCTGTCAGACGGACTTTCAACTCACACCTCCGGGAGAGCTTCTCCCAGGTCCCGGCAGAGGAAGGGGACATCGAGTCCGAGTGGACCATGTTCTCTTCCTCTATCGCCAATGCAGCGGCTCGTAGCTGTGGTCGCAAGGTCTCTGGTGCTGGTCCCGGCGGCAATCCCCGAACCCGGTGGTGGACACCGGCAGTAAGGGATGCCGTCAGGCTGAAGAAGGAGTCCGTCAGGCTGAAGAAGGAGTCCTATCGAGCAATGATGGTTCGTGGGACTCCTGAGGCAGCTGTCCAGTACCGGCAGGCCAAACGTGCCGCGGCCCGGGCTGTTGCAGAGGCAAAAACCCGGTACTGGGAGGAGTTCGGAGAGTCCATGGAGCATGACTATCGGTCGGCCTCGAAGAGGTTCTGGCAAACCGTCCGGCGCCTCAGGAGGGGGAAGCAGTTCTTTGCCAACACCGTGTATGGTGCGGGTGGAGGGCTGCTGACCTCGACTGGGGATATTGTCGGGCGGTGGAAGGAATACTTCGAGGTTCTCCTCAATCCCCCCGTCACGTCCTCCGTCCAGGAGGCAGAGGCTGAGGATGTTGGGGCGGATACTTCCATCTCCCTGGCCGAGGTCACCAAGGTGGTTGGCAGCCTCCATGGTGGCAAGGGCGCCGGGAGTGGATGAGATCCGTCCTGACTATCTAAAGTCTCTGGATGTTGTAGGACTGTCTTGGCTGACACGTCTCTGCAACATCGCGTGGCGATCGGGGGCGGTGCCAATGGAGTGGCAGACCGGGGTGGTGGTCCCTCTCTACAAGAAGGGGGACCGGAGGGTGTGTTCCAATTATCGTGGGATCACACTCCTCAGCCTCCCCGGTAAGGTCTACTCCAAGGTACTGGAGAGGAGGCTACGTCCGATGGTCGAATCTCGGATTCAGGAGGAGCAGTGTGGTTTTCGTCCCGGTCGCGGAACACTGGACCAGCTCTATACTCTCCATCGGATACTCGAGGGTTCATGGGAGTTCGCCCAACCTGTCCACATGTGCTTTGTGGATTTGGAGAAGGCGTTCGACCGTGTTCCCCGGGGTGTCCTTTGGGGGGTCCTCCGGGAGTACGGGGTCCGGGGTCCTCTGCTGAGGGCTGTTCGGTCCCTGTATGACCGGAGCCAGAGCTGTGTTCGCATTGCCGGCAGTAAGTCAGACCTGTTCCCGGTGCATGTTGGCCTCCGCCAAGGCTGCCCTTTGTCACCGGTTCTGTTCACTGTATTTATGGACAGAATCTCTAGGCGCAGCCAGGGGCCGGAGGGGGTCCGGTTCGGGAACCATAGGATTTCATCTCTACTTTTTGCGGATGATGTCGTCCTGCTGGCTCCAACGAACCAGGACCTGCAACATGCACTGGAGCGGTTTGCAGCCGAGTGTGAAGCGGCTGGGATGAGAATCAGCACCTCCAAATCTGAGGCCATGGTGCTCGACCGGAAAAAGGTGCCTTGCCCTCTTCAGGTGGGTGGAGAGGTCCTTCCTCAAGTGGAGGAGTTCAAGTATCTCGGGGTCTTGTTCACGAGTGAGGGAAGGATGGAGCGTGAGATTGACAGGCGGATCGGTGCAGCGTGCGCAGTGATGCGGTCTCTGTATCGGACCGTTGTGGTAAAGAGGGAGCAGCGTCTGCAGTCAGAGCTGTATCGGACCGTTGTGGTAAAGAGGGAGCAGCGTCTGCAGTCAGAGCTGTATCGGACCGTTGTGGTAAAGAGGGAGCTGAGCCGAAAGGCAAAGCTCTCAATTTACCGGTCAATCTTCGTTCCCTCCCTCACCTATGGTCATGAGCTGTGGGTAATGACCGAAAGAACGAGATCGCGGATACAAGCGGTCGAAATGAGCTTCCTCCGCAGAGTGGCTGGGCGCTCCCTTAGAGATAGGGTGAGGAGCTCAGTCACACGGGAGGAGCTCGGAGTAGAGCCGCTGCTACTCCACGTCGCACCATTGTGTGCACCATGTGCACCATGTGCACCATGTGCACTTGTATATTGTAAATAGTAACTGTAACTCTATTTTAAATTTAAATTTATTCTTTAGAAGTGTTTTTTATTCTTATTTTTATTATCTCTTTTTGACTGTTGCACTGAGCCAAAGCAATTTCCAAGTCTGTGACCTCCCGTTACTTACGTTGGCAATAAAAATGATTCTGATTCTGATTCTGATTCTGAGAGGAACCAGTTGAGGTGGCTCAGGCATCTGTTCAGGATGCCTCCTGGACGCCTCCCTGGGGAGGTGTTCCGGGCACGTCCCACCGGGAGGAGGCCCCGGGGAAGACCCAGGACACGCTGGAGAGACTATGTCTCTCAGCTGGCCTGGGAACGCCTTGGGATCCCCCCGGACGAGCTGGAGGAGGTGTGTGTGGATAGGGAAGTCTGGGCGTCTCTGCTTAGACTGCTGCCCCCGCGACCCGGCAACGGATAAAGCGGAAGAAAATGGATGGATGGATGGATGTTAATGTTGCATTTGAACGCACTGTGTGAAATCCTAAAGCTTCTGTCTGTGATTAGATGTAGAAGGAGATTAGATAAAACTCATCTACATAAATATCGACTATGAGAGAATATTATATTATATATTAATGTTATCCTGCTTATGCAGGTTGGTTTTCTAAGACCTGAGAACTGTTTGGTGCTTGGTCGGTGTCATGGAGTCTTTCCTCCAACCTTGGCCTTCATCGCGAACAGATGAAGAGCTGAGACTTTGTGCACATTCAACAACAGTACAATCAAACTACCTGGGGAGATGAAAACTATTTTTCAGAGCTCTAAACTTTATTTTTTTGGTTGATCCAAAGGAACTAATAAACATTACATAGGGGTAGACATTATTTTTTCAAAGGGACATTTGTGTTTCGGAATTGTTCATTGTTCAAACATAAATATTAAAGATATAAAGAAGCTGACCAATGGCGAATCCAGCTCCAAAGTTCGGGAGGATGAGACCATAGATGTTAGAGGCAAATGGCACCTGGAAAACACACAATATCAGAGACACACACACACACACACACACGCACACGCACACACACACAGACGCACACACGCACGCACACACACACGCACTCTGAACTCACACAGAGGATACTGACTCCCACCAGCACCATCCCGATCATTGCACACAGCCACCTGCAAAACACACAATTGACAAAATCTGTCCCACTGTTAATGCAAATGTCTGTAACTCTCAGACCCATAGAACTCTGTATTAAACCCATGTCTCTGGTTCTGGCTCTAAAACAGTTGCTTCTGTCACTAGTTTCACATCATGTATTTGTGATGTCACATCTTTAGATCAAAGAAAGGACCACCCTCACTCAGCCAATCAGCTCTCAAAAGACTCACAGGGAAAAAAGACTTTCTGCCTGTAACCCCTTTAGTGTGCATGACATGACTCCAGTGTGAAATCACCACAGTGTGACATCACCACAGTGTGACATCACCACAGTGTGACATCACCACAGTGTGACATCACCACAGTGTGACATCACAGTGTTGGCCTTAATGCAAAAGAAGGGGATAACAACGGGATAGAGTATTACTAGCTTAAAGCGGTCCCACCTATGGCCACAGGGGGCGCTGTGGTACTGCAGACTAAATTCACGAGGGCTACCCAGAAAAAAGTCCCATAGAACTCAATGTAAACTAAAACAGCTCGACCTCAGCTGACACAGAACCTACAGCTTTCAGAAAGATCGGATTTTGTGGGGATTTTAGTGTCTCTTGTCGTCCTGAACTTTTTTTCTTCTTAAATCCTTCGGTTTTCTTTAAATCCACACTTTACTGCCACAAACTCTGCTCCTGTCCTTCCCGCTCTGGCTCCGCTCTGCTGCTGCTCTGATGAACTGCTCTGATTGGTCAGAGCGCGGCCGAGCCCCTCTGTGCACGTGCATGAGAGCCACACACGCGTATTTAGTGCAAAGCATCATGGGAGCTCGTCCACTGGGCAGAGCCGGGAGGACCAGACGATGCCCAAATATAGACGAGTTCCGCTAATCTCCTGGTCTCCGTGAAGTCCCATGATCTACTGAGCACAAGCCATTCATTTGAACAGGGCGCCATCTTGGATCACCGGGGCTTGGAGCAGACCTGTTGCTAAGACAAGCTTGAGTTTTGAATGAGGGCCTCTGATTGGTCAGTTATTATATGGCTCATATTTGGATTCCTAAAGACGTATAAACAGCAGGATTAAACCACAGATAAACCACAGACTTTAGCCCAAAATGGTGATGTCTCGCAAATGCTAGAGGTTACTTTCACATGGACGTCAATAGGAGCCAGAGAGAGGAGCCAGAGAGAGGAGCCAAACTTCACCATGAGCTCTTCCCTGTTGCAGGGATGAGAATGAGACAGTGAAATGTCAGCCAATAGTCGAAAACAGTTTTTCATCTTGTTCGATGTATATTTCCCAGATCTCACTTTGGTCCAAAACGCCACATTTGTGAAGTAAGTTTGCCAACAAAGTTCATTTTCAATGTCTTGACATGGGCTACGATAGCTCCATGGCTACGATAGCTCCATGGCTACGATAGCTCCATGGCTACGATAGCTCCATGGCTACGATAGCTCCATGGCTATGACAGCTCCATGGCTACGATAGCTCCATGACAACGATAGCTCCATGGCTACGATATCTCCATGGCTACGATAGCTCCATGACAACGATAGCTCCATGGCTACGATAGCTCCATGGCTATGATAGCTCCATGGCTATGATAGCTCCATGGCTACGATAGCTCCATGGCTACGATAGCTCCATGGCTACGATAGCTCCATGGCTACGATAGCTCCATGACAACGATAGCTCCATGGCTACGATAGCTCCATGGCTACGATAGCTCCATGGCTATGATAGCTCCATGGCTACGATAGCTCCATGGCTACGATAGCTCCATGACAACGATAGCTCCATGGCTACAATAGCTCCATGGCTACGATAGCTCCATGGCTACGATAGCTCCATGACAACGATAGCTCCATGGCTACGATAGCTCCATGGCTACGATAGCTCCATGGCTATGATAGCTCCATGGCTATGATAGCTCCATGGCTACGATAGCTCCATGACAACGATAGCTCCATGGCTACGATAGCTCCATGACAACGATAGCTCCATGGCTACGATAGCTCCATGACAACGATAGCTCCATGGCTACAATAGCTCCATGGCTACGATAGCTCCATGGCTATGATAGCTCCATGGCTACGATAGCTCCATGGCTACGATAGCTCCATGGCTACAATAGCTCCATGGCAACGATAGCTCCATGGCTACGATAGCTCCATGGCTACGATAGCTCCATGGCTACGATAGCTCCATGGCTATGATAGCTCCATGGCTATGATAGCTCCATGGCTACGATAGCTCCATGGCTATGATAGCTCCATGGCTATGATAGCTCCATGGCTACGAGTCTGAAATAAGAACCTGACAGAGAACCTACAGCCCCATAAAGATCAGACTTTATGGGGCTGTTAGTGTTCTGCCGTCCTCAACTTTTTTCTTCTTAAAGTCCTCGAAGCACGGAACACACATCCTGCTCAGAAAGAAAACAGTAAACTGATAAAAATACTCTCTAGTCTCTCTCTGGTCTCCCTCTGGTCTCTCTCTGGTCTCTCTCTGGTCTCTCTCTGGTCTCTCTCTGGTCTCTCTCTGGTCTCTCTCTGGTCTCTCTCTGGTCTCTCTCTGGTCTCTCTCTGGTCTCTCTCTGGTCTCTCTCCGGTCTCTCTCCGGCCTCTCTCTGGTCTCTCTCTGGTCTCTCTCCGGTCTCTCTCTGGTCTCTCTCTGGTCTCTCTCTGGTCTCTCTCTGGTCTCTCTCTGGTCTCTCTCCGGTCTCTCTCCGGCCTCTCTCTGGTCTCTCTCTGGTCTCTCTCCGGTCTCTCTCTGGTCTCTCTCTGGTCTCTCTCTGGTCTCTCTCCGGTCTCTCTCCGGCCTCTCTCTGGTCTTTCTCTGGTCTTTCTAGTCTATCTCTGGTCTCTCTCTGGTCTCTTTCTGGTCTGGTTTTGAATCTGGTCCAGATCCTGAGATTACAGACCCATGTTTTATTTCTGAGCAGGAGCAGAAACACAAAAGCATCTTATGAAAAACAAGATAAGATTTAATAACAGCCGCTGGAGAGATGTACGATACACAGTGAGGAGGGGCCTGGTCCAGACCTGCTCCAGGCTTTAGTCCAGAACTGGTCCAGGCTTTAGTCCAGAGATGGTCCAATCCAGACCTGGTCTAGGCTTAAGTCAAGTCTATTAATTTAAATGTATTTGTGGAGAACCCTCAATCACAACAGCAGTCGTCTCAGAGGACCGTCTCAGTCCTAATCCTGTTCATGGTGCTGATGCTGATGCTGGTTCTGGTCCTGGTCTGGTCTGGTCTTGGTCCTGGTCCTGACCTGCCGATGCGGTGAGCCATGGTTCCAAAGATGTTGGTGCCGATGAGATACGAGATGGAGGCAGGAAGAAAAGCCACACCTGCAAGACCAAATAGACCATCAAGAGAGACCAGAGAGAGACCAGAGAGAGACCACAGAAAGAGACCAGAGGGAGACAAGCAAGAGAGAGACCAGAGAGAGAGACCAGAGTGAGACCAGAGAGAGAGAGACCAGAGTGAGACCAGAGAGAGAGAGACCAGAGAGAGACCAGAGAGAGAGAGACCAGAGAGAGACCAGAGAGAGACCAGAGAGAGAGAGACCAGAGTGAGACCAGAGAGAGAGAGACCAGAGAGAGACCAGAGAGAGAGAGACCAGAGAGAGACCAGAGGGATACCAGAGAGAGAGACCAGAGAGAGACCAGAGGGAGACCAGAGAGAGACCAGAGAGAGAGACCAGAGAGAGAACAAAAATACGTCATGTGAAAACTAGTGACAGAAGCAACTGTTTTAGAGCCAGAACCAGAGACATGGGTTTGTTACAGAGATCTGTTGGTCTGAAAGTTACAAACTGGTCCAGACCTAGTTTAGACCTGGTCCAGACCTGGTCCATATCAGATCCCTGCTGCACCTGGCTGCTGTAATTTCCTGTCTGAGTGTATATTTGTTATCTCCACACGTCTCATAACGCAGCCTCACATCTGCGGAGGGCGCTTCACGCGTCACGTCTGCGCGGAGGCGAGAGGGAGGGGAGGGGGAGTGCAGAGAGGAGGGAGTGGAAGGAGGGGGAGGAGGAGGAGGGGGGGGGAGGAGGGGGGGGGGGGGGGGAGTGCAGGGAGGAGGGAGTGGAAGGAGGGGGGAGGAGGAGGGGGGGGGGGGGGAGTGCAGGGAGGAGGGAGTGGAAGGAGGGGGGAGGAGGAGGGGGGGGAGGAGGAGGAGGAGGGGGGGAGTGCAGAGAGGAGTGGAAGGGGGTGGAAGGGAGGGGGGGAGGAGGGGGGAGGGGGGGGAGGAGGGGGAGGGGGGGGGAGGAGGGAGAGGGGGGGGGGGGGGAAGGGAGGGAGGGAGTGGAAGGAGGGGGGGAGTGAGGGAGGAGGGGGTGGGGGAGGAGGAGGGGGGGGGGAGTGCAGGGAGGAGGGGTGGGGAGTGCAGGAGGAGGGAGGTGGGGAGGGGAGGAGGAGGGGGGGGGAGGAGGAGGGGGGGGGAGTGCAGAGAGGAGGGGGGGGGAGTGCAAGGAGGAGGAGGGGGAGGGGGGGTGCAGGGAGGAGGGAGTGGAAGGAGGGGGGGGAGGAGGGGGGGGGGGGGGGGCGTTATGCAAATTGCACACGGCAAAGACGGATGAGTTCATAACGGGAGAATATATGAATTCTGCAAAAGGACAGGGGACCCTCTCTGGTCTCCCCCTAGTCTCTTTATGAGGTCTCTCCCTCTGGTCTCTCGCTCTAGTCCCTCTCTGGTCTCTCTCTAGTCTCTCTCTGGTCTCTCTCTGGTCTCCCAATGGTCTCTCTCTGGTCTCTCTCTGGTCTCTCTCTGGTCTCTCTCTAGTCTCTCTCTCAGGTCTCTCTCTGGCCCCTTTCTGGTCTTTCTTTCTGGTGTCTCTCAGGTCTCTCTGATCTCTCCCTTGGTCCCTCTCTCTGGTGTCTTACCCAGTTGCCACTTGTGTGCACACATGGTCTCCATCATCCAGATGGGCAGGGTGGGCTCCAACATAGCGATGCCCATGTTCCCAAAGCAGATGGTTCCTGGTAAAACAGATCAATAATATTTACTTTTCTCTAGACTTTCTGGTTCTGGCACCAGAGAGAGACCAGAGAAAGGGACCAGAATGAGACCAGAGAGAGAGAGACAAGAGAGCCTAGAGAGAGATAAGAGAGACCAGAGGGAGACCAACGAGAGGCCAGAGGGTGACCAGAGACAGACACACGAGAGAGACCAGAGAGAGTCCTTCATAGTCCATCAGCAACACTTACTGGTGTCTGTTTCTGGTTTTACCTGCAGCAATGATGATGTAGGGGTCCTTCATCAGTGTGAGCAGAGGAGTCCCCTTCTGACTCTGAAATACACACACCATCAGAGACCAGAGAGAGACCATGAGAGACCAGAGACCAGAGAGAGACCAGTGAGAGGTGTCTCTGGTCTCTCGGTTACGTATCATGTGAAACCCTCTGCTTCTCTTTCATTTAGTATCAATCCTTTTGTTCAGAGCCTCGTTAATTCCGGACTCATCACCTGCAGCCGACAAAGGACCACAAGGCCTTTCATCAGACCTCATTATGATAGACCTAGTTCAGATCTGGTTCAGACCTGGTTCAGACCTGGTTCAGACCTGGTTCAGACCTGGTTCAGACCTGGTTCAGACCTGGTTCAGACCTGGTTCAGACCTGGTTCAGACCTGGTTCAGACCTGGTTCAGACCAATGTAAATATATATTAAAAAATATAAATTTCACCGCAAACGGCCTCTGACTGGATTATAAGCCTGTAAATTGTAGACTCAGACCCAGACCTGGATTTACGGTAGAATCAGACCCATACCCAAACTTGGATCCAGATCCTGAACCAGGTCTGGACCCTGGCCCAGACCTGGGTCTGACCTAGCGTGGTCATGGATCTATAATACTAACGACCGCACCTCGAGTCCAAACACTCACTTCCTTCCAGGCTCTTATCAGACTTAAACCTCCTCTGTTTCCACAGCTAAATGTTTCCATCAAATGTCCTTGTTCATCTGAGCCAAAATGTCCTTTTTTGTTTTTTTGTTGAACTATTTTAAAATGTTTGCATTAAAGAAATAACAACCACTGATTGCCAACTTGTGGGCCGGCTGCAGGTATGTACCAAAACCAGTGGGGGCGGGTCCCGGCTCAAAAACGTCCACGAGCACGTGCGCTGACATGCTCACTCTGGGCCTGTGGGGGTGGACCCAGAAGGAGAATTATCCAAGGTTTTTGTTTGGCGTCTTCTTTCCTCTGGAAAACGTCTTCATGCGATGGTTCAAAGGTCGATGGTTCAAAAGTCGATGGTTTAAAAGTCGATGGTTCAAAAGTTGATGGTTCAAGGTCGATGGTTCAAAGGTCAATGGTTCAAAGGTCGATGGTTCAAAGGTTGATGGTTCAAAGGTCAATGGTTCAAAGGTCGATGGTTCAAAGGTCGATGGTTCAAAGGTCGATGGTTCAAAGGTCAATGGTTCAAAGGTCGATGGTTCAAAGGTCGATGGTTCAAAGGTCGATGGTCCAAAGCTCCAGATGGTGTCAGTGCTGAGACATCTGCATTGACATATTTATGGAACCAGTCTAGTTTAGCCGCTGTGGATTTTTTAATGCACTCTTAAATGGGGCTGGTGCGGCTAACGCGTGCGCAAATTTGTTTTTTCACATTTTCCCGAGGGAGGGGCCGCCTGCGGCCATTTTGAAAAAGCCCACAGAAGCCAGTAGTGATGTCACATTAGTTTCAACACGTACATTCATATAGTTTACAGTCTATGGCCAAAACCTGAGCTGAACATCTGCTAAAAAATGACATTGTGGTAGAAACAGTAACTGTGGAAACCATGGTAACGGTCAAAAGTCAGATTCTTCTGAGTTTGGAGCTGAGTTCTGTGTTTTCTGATCCTCATGAATCTAAAACACTCACCTCTGGCTCCACTTTGGTCGGTTCCAGAACAAAGAGCTGCAGAGCTACAACACAAAACACACCTGAGGTTAGCCTGCTAATGCTAATGCTAATGCTAATGCTAATGCTATAGACACATGAGGCACAGGAGCCAGTCTGCTAATGCTATACTGAAGAGACATGAGGTCCTACGGACGCGGGCATGCTAACACTGAGGCTAGTGCTAAAGCTAATGCTAATCATTATTTTTTAAACTTAGTCTCACCTCCGTCAAACAGAGCAATAAAAGCCAAGATCAGGAACGGAGCAGTTTTCCCCACGAACTCATACATAACACTGCCGAAGGGAGGACCCACTGTGGACACACACACAGACACACACAGACACACACAGACACACACAGACACGCACAGACACACACAGAGACAGACCCACACCTGTGTTAGTCGTCCGCGGTCCCCACATTGAGACCTCTCAGTGATACAGACCCAGGACGCCCAGAGCCAGACCTCCCAGAGCGATGCCGATGGCGTGACCTCTTTCCTCATCGTCAGTGTACACACTGGCCAGCATCCCCATCCCTGAGTGTGGCACATACAGGACAGTAAGAGCACACAGGGAGCACACACCAGGAAGAACCAGGAAGACCAGGGAGACCAGGAAGACCAGGGAGACCAGGGAGACCAGGGGGACCAGGAGGACTAAGGTAACCAGAAAGACCAGAGGGACCAGAGAGATCACAGATCAGGAAGA
Source organism: Knipowitschia caucasica (assembly GCA_964034765.1). Taxonomy (NCBI): domain Eukaryota; kingdom Metazoa; phylum Chordata; class Actinopteri; order Gobiiformes; family Gobiidae; genus Knipowitschia; species Knipowitschia caucasica. The sequence continues at coordinate 37,060,962 of OZ035835.1, forward strand.
CCAAAAAGTTCCGAGACCAGCGGGATCAGAGAATAGAGAGAGACCAGAGAGATCAGAAGGACCCTCTGGGGGAGAGACCACAGACCAGACAAACTGAAGAGAGAGACCAGAGAGACAAGAGAGAGACCAGAGAGAGACCAGAGAGAGACCAGAGAGAGACCAGAGAGAGACCAGAGAGAGACCAGAGAGAGAGACCAGAGAGAGAGACCAGAGAGAGAGACCAGAGAGAGACCAGAGAGAGACCAGAGAGAGACCAGAGAGAGACCAGAGAGAGACCAGAGAGAGACTAGAGAGAGACCAGAGAGAGACCAGAGAGAGACCAGAGAGAGACCAGAGAGAGACCAGAGAGAGACCAGAGAGAGACCAGAGAGAGACCAGAGAGAGACCAGAGAGAGACCAGAGAGAGACCAGAGAGAGACCAGAGAGAGAGACCAGAGAGAGACCAGAGAGAGACCAGAGAGACAAGAGAGAGACCAGAGAGAGACCAGAGAGACAAGAGAGAGACCAGAGAGATACCAGAGAGAGACCAGAGAGAGACCAGAGAGAGACCAGAGAGAAACCAGAGAGAGAGACCAGAGAGAGACCAGAGAGAGACCAGAGAGAGACCAGAGAGAGACCAGAGAGAGACCAGAGAGAGAGACCAGAGAGAGAGACCAGAGAGAGACCAGAGAGAGACCAGAGAGAGAGACCAGAGAGAGAGACCAGAGAGAGACCAAGAGAGAGAGAGAGACCAGAGAGAGACCAGAGAGAGAGACCAGAGAGAGAGACCAGAGAGAGACCAGAGAGAGACCAGAGAGAGAGACCAGAGAGAGAGACCAGAGAGAGACCAGAGAGAGACCAGAGAGACAAGAGAGAGACCAGAGAGAGACCAGAGAGAGACCAGAGAGAGAGACCAGAGAGAGAGACCAGAGAGAGAGACCAGAGAGAGACCAGAGAGAGAGACCAGAAAGAGAGACCAGAGAGAGACCAGAGAGAGAGACCAGAGAGAGACCAGAGAGAGACCAGAGAGAGACCAGAGAGAGAGACCGGAGAGAGAGACCAGAGAGAGACCAGAGACAGACCAGAGAGAGAGACCAGAGAGAGAGACCAGAGAGAGACCAGAGAGAGAGAGAGAGAGAGAGAGACCAGAGAGAGACCAGAGAGAGACATTTTTATACCTGCGACTGATGAACATGACGAGCCGATCCCTTGCATCGAGCGAGCCACAAACAGAAGAAAGTAACTGGAGGAGAAGGCAAACACTGCAGGAGGACAGAGCATTAGACCGAAGACCCGTGATAACATGAGACTGAAGAGACTGAAGACGTACTGATAGTGGACAGGAACATGATGCAGAAACCAGCGAAGATTGGGATCTGGTACCCGATCCTGCACACACACCAGAAATACAATATTAGAGAGACCAGAGAGAGACCAGAGAGAGACCAAAGAGAGACCAGAGAGAGAGATTAGAGAGAGACCAGAGAGAGAGAGACCAGAGAGAGAGACCAGAGAGGGACCAGAGAGAGAGACCAGAGAGAGACCAGAGAGAGAGAGACCAGAGAGAGAGACCAGAGAGGGACCAGAGAGAGAGACCAGAGAGAGAGAGACCAGAGAGAGAGACCAGAGAGGGACCAGAGAGAGACCAGAGAGAGACCAGAGAGAGAGAGACCAGAGAGAGACCAGAGAGAGACCAGAGAGAGAGACCAGAGAGAGACCAGAGAGAGACCAGAGAGAGAGAGACCCAGAGAGAGATCAGAGAGATACCAGAGAGAGAGATTAGAGAGATACCAGAGAGACACCAGAGAGAGACCAGAGAGAGAGACACCAGAGAGAGACCAGAGAGAGACCAGAGAGAGAGATCAGAGAGAGACCATAGAGTGAGACCAGGGAGAGACCAGAGAGAGACCAGAGAGAGACTCGAAATAAGGGACCAGAGAGGGACTAGAGAGAGACCAGAGTGAGACCAGAGAAAGACCACAGAGAGACCGGAGTGAGACCGGAGAGAGACCATAGAGAGACCAGAGAGAGCAGTGAGACCAGAGTTAGACCAGAGTGCGACCAGAGAGAGACCAGAGAGAGAGAGACCAGAGAGAGAGAGACCAGAGAGAGCTGTGATACCAGTGAGAGACCATAAATGGGTTTAATACAGGGTGTCTAATGTTGTGGTCCTAAAGTTACGAACCCCAGCTTTAAAGTTTTTTCCCAGAGTTCTCGGAGTAAACATGTGTTTAGAGCTGCAGTGATGAGCAGTGGAGACAGGAGCGAGCGGCCGACTGTCAATAAGACGTTAATGTGGTTTTTAACGGCGCACTTCCTGGTTCTGTCTTTATGCATCAAATCACACAAACAAGAGAAACACGAGAAATCCACTTAGCCTCAAGTGATGTCACACACAATACAACCATGTGGGCTGAGCAGAGACAGACGGCTCCAGACATGGCTCTAACACAGCGTCTCTCTGGTCTCGCTCTCTGGTCTCGCTCTCTGGTATCGCTCTCTGGTCTCGCTCTCTGGTCTCGCTCTCTGGTCTCGTCTCGGTCTCGCTCTCTGGTCTCGCTCTCTGGTCTCGCTCTCTGGTCTCGCTCTCTGGTCTCGCTCTCTGGTCTCGCTCTCTGGTCTCGCTCTCTGGTCTCGCTCTCTGGTCTCGCTCTCTGGTCTCGCTCTCTGGTCTCGGTCTCGCTCTCTGGTCTCGCTCTCTGGTCTCGGTCTCGCTCTCTGGTCTCGCTCTCTGGTCTCGCTCTCTGGTCTCGCTCTCTGGTCTCGCTCTCTGGTCTCGCTCTCTGGTCTCGGTCTCGCTCTCTGGTCTCGCTCTCTGGTCTCGCTCTCTGGTCTCGCTCTCTGGTCTCGCTCTCTGGTCTCGCTCTCTGGTCTCGCTCTCTGGTCTCGCTCTCTGGTCTCGCTCTCTGGTCTCGCTCTCTGGTCTCGCTCTCTGGTCTCGCTCTCTGGCTCTCGCTCTCTGGTCTCGCTCTCTGGTCTCTCGCTCTCTGGTCTCTCGCTCTCTGGTCTTGCTCTCTGGTCTCGCTCTCGCTCTCTGGTCTTGCTCTCTGGTCTCGCTCTCTGGTCTCTCGCTCTCTGGTCTCGCTCTCTGGTCTCGGCTCTCGCTCTCTGGTCTCGCTCTCTGGTCTCGCTCTCTGGTCTCGCTCTCTGGTCTCGGTCTCGCTCTCTGGTCTCGCTCTCTGGTCTCGCTCTCTGGTCTCGCTCTCTGGTCTCGCTCTCTGGTCTCGCTCTCTGGTCTCCTCTCTGGTCTCGCTCTCTGGTCTCGCTCTCTGGTCTCGCTCTCTGGTCTCGCTCTCTGGTCTCGCTCTCTGGTCTCGCTCTCTCGCTCTCTGGTCGCGCTCTCTGGTCTCGGTCTCGCTCTCTGGTCTCGCTCTCTGGTCTCGCTCTCTGGTCTCTCGGTCTCGCTCTCTGGTCTCGCTCTCTGGTCTCGGTCTCGCTCTCTGGTCTCGCTCTCTGGTCTCGCTCTCTGGTCTCGCTCTCTGGTCTCGCTCTCTGGTCTCTCGCTCTCTGGTCTCGCTCTCTGGGTCTCGGTCTCGCTCTCTGGTCTCGGTCTCGCTCTCTGGTCTCGCTCTCTGGTCTCGCTCTCTGGTCTCGGTCTCGCTCTCTGGTCTCGCTCTCTGGTCTCGCTCTCTGGTCTCGCTCTCTGGTCTCGCTCTCTGGTCTCGCTCTCTGGTCTCGCTCTCTGGTCTCGCTCTCTGGTCTCGGTCTCGCTCTCTGGTCTCGCTCTCTGGTCTCTCTCTGGTCTCGCTCTCTGGTCTCGCTCTCTGGTCTCGCTCTCTGGTCTCGCTCTCTGGTCTTGCTCTCTGGTCTTGCTCTCTGGTCTCACTCTCTGGTCTCGCTCTCTGGTCTCGCTCTCTGGTCTCGCTCTCTGGTCTCGCTCTCTGGTCTCGCTCTCTAGTCTCGCTCTCTGGTCTCGCTCTCTGGTCTCGCTCTCTGGTCGCTCTCTGGTCGCGCTCTCTGGTCGCGCTCTCTGGTCTCGGTCTCGCTCTCTGGTCTCGGTCTCGCTCTCTGGTCTCGGTCTCGCTCTCTGGTCTCGGTCTCGCTCTCTGGTCTCGCTCTCTGGTCTCGGTCTCTGGTCTCGGTCTCGCTCTCTGGTCTCGCTCTCTGGTCTCGGTCTCGCTCTCTGGTCTCGCTCTCTGGTCTCGCTCTCTGGTCTCGCTCTCTGGTCTCGCTCTCTGGTCTCGCTCTCTGGTCTCGGTCTCGCTCTCTGGTCTCGCTCTCTGGTCTCGCTCTCTGGTCTCGCTCTCTGGTCTCGGTCTCGCTCTCTGGTCTCGCTCTCTGGTCTCGGTCTCGCTCTCTGGTCTTGCTCTCTGGTCTCACTCTCTGGTCTCGCTCTCTGGTCTCGCTCTCTGGTCTCGCTCTCTGGTCTCGCTCTCTGGTCTCGCTCTCTGGTCTCGCTCTCTGGTCTCGCTCTCTGGTCGCTCTCTGGTCGCGCTCTCTGGTCGCGCTCTCTGGTCTCGGTCTCGCTCTCTGGTCTCGGTCTCGCTCTCTGGTCTCGCTCTCTGGTCTCGGTCTCGCTCTCTGGTCTCGCTCTCTGGTCTCGGTCTCGCTCTCTGGTCTCGCTCTCTGGTCTCGCTCTCTGGTCTCGCTCTCTGGTCTCGCTCTCTGGTCTCGCTCTCTGGTCTCGCTCTCTGGTCTCGCTCTCTGGTCTCGGTCTCGCTCTCTGGTCTCGCTCTCTGGTCTCGGTCTCGCTCTCTGGTCTCGCTCTCTGGTCTCGCTCTCTGGTCTCGCTCTCTGGTCTCGCTCTCTGGTCTCGCTCTCTGGTCTCGCTCTCTGGTCTCGCTCTCTGGTCTCGCTCTCTGGTCTCGCTCTCTGGTCTCGCTCTCTGGTCTCGCTCTCTGGTCTCGCTCTCTCTGGTCTCGCTCTCTGGTCTCGCTCTCTGGTCTCACTCTCTGGTCTCGCTCTCTGGTCTCGCTCTCTGGTCTCGCTCTCTGGTCTCGCTCTCTGGTCTCGCTCTCTGGTCTCGCTCTCTGGTCTCGCTCTCTGGTCGCTCTCTGGTCGCGCTCTCTGGTCGCGCTCTCTGGTCTCGGTCTCGCTCTCTGGTCTCGGTCTCGCTCTCTGGTCTCGCTCTCTGGTCTCGCTCTCTGGTCTCGCTCTCTGGTCTCGGTCTCGCTCTCTGGTCTCGCTCTCTGGTCTCGGTCTCGCTCTCTGGTCTCGCTCTCTGGTCTCGCTCTCTGGTCTCGCTCTCTGGTCTCGCTCTCTGGTCTCGCTCTCTGGTCTCGCTCTCTGGTCTCGCTCTCTGGTCTCGCTCTCCTCTGGTCTCGCTCTCTGGTCTCGCTCTCTGGTCTCGCTCTCTGGTCTCGCTCTCTGGTCTCGCTCTCTGGTCTCGCTCTCTGGTCTCGCTCTCTGGTCTCGCTCTCTGGTCTCGCTCTCTGGTCTCGCTCTCTGGTCTCGCTCTCTGGTCTCGCTCTCTGGTCTCGCTCTCTGGTCTCGCTCTCTGGTCTCGCTCTCTGGTCTCGCTCTCTGGTCTCGCTCTCTGGTCTCGCTCTCTGGTCTCTCGCTCTCTGGTCTCTCGCTCTCTGGTCTTGCTCTCTGGTCTCGCTCTCGCTCTCTGGTCTCGCTCTCTGGTCTCGCTCTCTGGTCTCTCGCTCTCTGGTCTCGCTCTCTGGTCTCGGTCTCGCTCTCTGGTCTCGCTCTCTGGTCTCGCTCTCTGGTCTCGCTCTCTGGTCTCGCTCTCTGGTCTCGGTCTCGCTCTCTGGTCTCGCTCTCTGGTCTCGCTCTCTGGTCTCGCTCTCTGGTCTCGCTCTCTGGTCTCGCTCTCTGGTCTCACTCTCTGGTCTCGCTCTCTGGTCTCGCTCTCTGGTCTCGCTCTCTGGTCTCGCTCTCTGGTCTCGCTCTCTGGTCTCGCTCTCTGGTCTCGCTCTCTGGTCGCGCTCTCTGGTCTCGGTCTCGCTCTCTGGTCTCGGTCTCGCTCTCTGGTCTCGCTCTCTGGTCTCGCTCTCTGGTCTCGGTCTCGCTCTCTGGTCTCGCTCTCTGGTCTCGGTCTCGCTCTCTGGTCTCGCTCTCTGGTCTCGCTCTCTGGTCTCGCTCTCTGGTCTCGCTCTCTGGTCTCGCTCTCTGGTCTCGCTCTCTGGTCTCGGTCTCGCTCTCTGGTCTCGCTCTCTGGTCTCGGTCTCGCTCTCTGGTCTCGCTCTCTGGTCTCGCTCTCTGGTCTCGCTCTCTGGTCTCGCTCTCTGGTCTCGCTCTCTGGTCTCGGTCTCGCTCTCTGGTCTCGCTCTCTGGTCTCACTCTCTGGTCTCGCTCTCTGGTCTCGCTCTCTGGTCTCGCTCTCTGGTCTCGCTCTCTGGTCTTGCTCTCTGGTCTCACTCTCTGGTCTCGCTCTCTGGTCTCGCTCTCTGGTCTCGCTCTCTGGTCTCGCTCTCTGGTCTCGCTCTCTGGTCTCGCTCTCTGGTCTCGCTCTCTGGTCTCGCTCTCTGGTCGCTCTCTGGTCGCGCTCTCTGGTCGCGCTCTCTGGTCTCGGTCTCGCTCTCTGGTCTCGGTCTCGCTCTCTGGTCTCGGTCCGGTCTCGCTCTCTGGTCTCGGTCTCGCTCTCTGGTCTCGCTCTCTGGTCTCGCTCTCTGGTCTCGGTCTCTGGTCTCGGTCTCGCTCTCTGGTCTCGCTCTCTGGTCTCGGTCTCGCTCTCTGGTCTCGCTCTCTGGTCTCGCTCTCTGGTCTCGCTCTCTGGTCTCGCTCTCTGGTCTCGCTCTCTGGTCTCGCTCTCTGGTCTCGCTCTCTGGTCTCGGTCTCGCTCTCTGGTCTCGCTCTCTGGTCTCACTCTCTGGTCTCGCTCTCTGGTCTCGCTCTCTGGTCTCGCTCTCTGGTCTCGCTCTCTGGTCTTGCTCTCTGGTCTCACTCTCTGGTCTCGCTCTCTGGTCTCGCTCTCTGGTCTCGCTCTCTGGTCTCGCTCTCTGGTCTCGCTCTCTGGTCTCGCTCTCTGGTCTCGCTCTCTGGTCTCGCTCTCTGGTCTCGCTCTCTGGTCGCTCTCTGGTCGCGCTCTCTGGTCGCGCTCTCTGGTCTCGGTCTCGCTCTCTGGTCTCGGTCTCGCTCTCTGGTCTCGGTCTCGCTCTCTGGTCTCGGTCTCGCTCTCTGGTCTCGCTCTCTGGTCTCGCTCTCTGGTCTCGCTCTCTGGTCTCGGTCTCTGGTCTCGGTCTCGCTCTCTGGTCTCGCTCTCTGGTCTCGGTCTCGCTCTCTGGTCTCGCTCTCTGGTCTCGCTCTCTGGTCTCGCTCTCTGGTCTCGCTCTCTGGTCTCGCTCTCTGGTCTCGCTCTCTGGTCTCGGTCTCGCTCTCTGGTCTCGCTCTCTGGTCTCGCTCTCTGGTCTCGGTCTCGCTCTCTGGTCTCGCTCTCTGGTCTCGGTCTCGCTCTCTGGTCTTGCTCTCTGGTCTCACTCTCTGGTCTCGCTCTCTGGTCTCGCTCTCTGGTCTCGCTCTCTGGTCTCGCTCTCTGGTCTCGCTCTCTGGTCTCGCTCTCTGGTCTCGCTCTCTGGTCGCTCTCTGGTCGCGCTCTCTGGTCGCGCTCTCTGGTCTCGGTCTCGCTCTCTGGTCTCGGTCTCGCTCTCTGGTCTCGCTCTCTGGTCTCGCTCTCTGGTCTCGGTCTCGCTCTCTGGTCTCGCTCTCTGGTCTCGGTCTCGCTCTCTGGTCTCGCTCTCTGGTCTCGCTCTCTGGTCTCGCTCTCTGGTCTCGCTCTCTGGTCTCGCTCTCTGGTCTCGGTCTCGCTCTCTGGTCTCGCTCTCTGGTCTCGGTCTCGCTCTCTGGTCTCGCTCTCTGGTCTCGCTCTCTGGTCTCGCTCTCTGGTCTCGCTCTCTGGTCTCGGTCTCGCTCTCTGGTCTCGCTCTCTGGTCTCGGTCTCGCTCTCTGGTCTCGCTCTCTGGTCTCCTCTCTGGTCTCGCTCTCTGGTCTCGCTCTCTGGTCTTGCTCTCTGGTCTCGCTCTCTGGTCTCGATCTCGCTCTCTGGTCTCGCTCTCTGGTCTCGCTCTCTGGTCTCGCTCTCTGGTCTCGCTCCCTGGTCTCGCTCTCTGGTCTCACTCTCTGGTCTCGCTCTCTGGTCTCGCTCTCTGGTCTCGCTCTCTGGTCTCGCTCTCTGGTCTCGCTCTCTGGTCTCGCTCTCTGGTCTCGCTCTCTGGTCTCGCTCTCTGGTCGCTCTCTGGTCGCGCTCTCTGGTCGCGCTCTCTGGTCTCGGTCTCGCTCTCTGGTCTCGGTCTCGCTCTCTGGTCTCGCTCTCTGGTCTCGCTCTCTGGTCTCGGTCTCGCTCTCTGGTCTCGCTCTCTGGTCTCGGTCTCGCTCTCTGGTCTCGCTCTCTGGTCTCGCTCTCTGGTCTCGCTCTCTGGTCTCGCTCTCTGGTCTCGCTCTCTGGTCTCGCTCTCTGGTCTCGCTCTCTGGTCTCGGTCTCGCTCTCTGGTCTCGCTCTCTGGTCTCGGTCTCGCTCTCTGGTCTCGCTCTCTGGTCTCGCTCTCTGGTCTCGCTCTCTGGTCTCGCTCTCTGGTCTCGCTCTCTGGTCTCTCTCTGGTCTCTCTCTGGTCTCTCTCTCTGGTCTCTCTCTGGTCTCTCTCTGGTCTCTCTCTGGTCTCGCTCTCTGGTCTCTCTCTGGTCTCTCTCTGGTCTCTCTCTGGTCTCTCTCTGGTCTCTCTCTGGTCTCTCTCTGGTCTCGCTCTCTGGTCTCGCTCTCTGGTCTCTCTCTGGTCTCTCTCTGGTCTCTCTCTGGTCTCTCTCTGGTCTCTCTCTGGTCTCGCTCTCTGGTCTCTCTCTGCTCCCTCTGGTCTCACCTGTTGGTTAATGGTCCGATGAAGGGATTGGTAATAAGCTGCATTGCGGCTTTGGAGGCGAAGAGTAGTCCCACTTTGACGTTCTCGTTGACGAGGCTGGAGCTTGAACAGTTGGAGGGGCTCCCAGATGGTCCGGTCGGGGCCAGGGTCTGGGTCTGGGTCTGGGTCTGGGTCTGGGTCTGGGTCTGGGTCTGGGTCTGGGTCTGGGTCTGGGTTGGGGTCTGGGTCACGTTGGTGGACGGTATGACCGAGTTGTCATACAGAGACACAATGTTCTGGAAGACGGGAGAGCTGGTGTTGGGACCAGCAGTCTCTCTGATGTCCAGCTGGTACAGGTAGTTTGGGATGATTGGCACTGAGGAGACCAGGAAGGAAGGGAGGACAGGTGTTTATATAGCACACATTACTCACAAAGCTCAAAGCATTTTCAACAATACACAGAAACTGTATTCATATGTACAAGGTTCACACCATCCAAACCTTTCCTGTCAGGTCTGGCCCATCTCTGGTCTCTCTCTGGTCTCTCGCTCTGGTCTCTCTCGCTGGTCTCTCGCTGGTCTCTCTCTGGTCACTCAATATAGTCTCTCTCTCTCTCTCTGGTCTCTATGGTCTCCCTCTATTCTCTCTTTATTCTCTTTTAAGTCTCTCTCTGGTCCTTTTCTTGTGTCTCTATGGTCTCTCTCAGATCTCTCTTTTCTGGTCTCTGTCTGGTCTCACTCTGGTCTCTGGACCCTCTCTGGTCTCACTCTGATCTCTCTCTGGTCTCACTCTGGTCTCTGGTCCCTCTCTGGTCCCTCTCTGGTCCCTCTCTGGTCTCCCTCTGGTCTCACTCTGGTCCCTCTCTGGTCTCACTCTGGTCTCTCTCTGGTCTCACTCTGGTCTCTCTCTGGTCTCACTCTGGTCTCTCTCTGGTCTCTCTCTGGTCTCTCTCTGGTCTCTCTCTGGTCTCTCTCTGGTCTCCCTCTGAAACAAGGATAAAGACAATAAAATCCTTTTAGCTAACAGAGCATGAAAGTCACATTTCCAGTATTTACACTCAAAAACGGTGATGATGACTTAGTGGGAGGAGTGGTGTGTGTGTGTGTGTGTGTGTGTGTGTGTGTGTCTCTGTGTGTGTGTGTCTGTGTGTGTGTGTGTGTGTGTGTGTGTGTGTGTGTGTGTGTGTGTGTGTGTGTGTGTGTGTGTGTGTGTGTGTGTGTCTCTGTGTGTGTGTTCAGGTATCTACAGGAACTCGAGGCTTTAACAATCAGTGAGAT